>JAFMOC010000202.1:147500-521821 GCA_019802505.1 Corydoras sp. C115
GGACAGGGGTGTATCTATCGCTGGGCACACATTCACACACACAGACACGCACAAAAAAAAACACTATATATGGGGCAATTTGGAGAACTCAATTGACTTGATCCATGTTTTTGGACTGTGGGAGGAAACCGGAGAACCCGGAGGAAACCCACGTAGACACAGGGAGAACATGGAAACTCCACCCAGATGGGGATTCGAAACGGGAATCCCTAGTGCTGAGAGGCGAACGTGGTCACCACTAAGCCACCGTGCCACTAAGTTGAAAAATATATTTAATATTTACGGTTAAGTTTTGAAAATGTAGCGAATGTTGGAGCAATATAGTTAAAAAGACTGAAGTATGTATTTTATTCTTAATGTTAAGTTTTAAAGATTTGCCAAATATAAATGCACTATGACTGTAAAGTCTGTATTTTAGTTTAGTTTGTAGTATATTTTGAATGATTTGTATATTTAGAATTATTTTTTATGTAAGAAAAAGCAAGGCAGCTAAGCTAACCTAATACTGGTAATTTTAATTTAGCACAATCCTATTTTTTATAAAAATATAAAATGATGCAAAAAGATTTCATATAGGAAGGAACTGTTAGAAATGTCCGTCTTTCCCCGGGAGAGGGCGGCTACGCGGAGTTGTTGCATAAGACCGCGCGCGCCTAGTGAGCGCTTCCCGGGTGCCGACCACGCGGGGAATAAAGCGCCGTGTGCCGGCCCACGGAAGCACTCCCACGAGTGCGACCCACGCGGAGAAAAGGTGTAGATCTCAGGCCTGGCTGTGTTGGGTTGGTAATCTGGAATCAGTGTGTGCTGGCGTTTCACCTCTTCACCCACCTCATCATTGATGGGGGGGTGTGACGCTGAAATGATGCTGTGCTGGGTAGTAATCAATTACTTATTACTTAAATGCTGTGCTTTATTATTAGCTCTAACTGCTTTTCTTGTCTGTTTTTTTTTTTTTTAGGTGTGTGTGGCTGCTTTTCTGGAAGTGTAGTCAGATCTTCATCCATAGCTCTGCAGTATATATATATATATATATATATATATATATATATATATATATATATATATATATATATATATATATATATATATATTTACATTACATTTGGTCATTTAGCAGACGCTTTTATTTCTCAGGTTCAAGTTAAAGTAATTTATTTATGTAGCGCTTTTTACAATAATACATTGTAGTACAAAGGATAGGGCCACCAATGTCGGAATCTACATTTCCTAACTCTAAGAGCCCTAAACATTCAATATGAATCAAACTAAAAACCCACTTCTCTTAATGCTCAGAAAATCAATTTTTAGACATTATACCATTATACCATGTTCTCCCTGCTCTGAATTATGTATGTACCCCTATGTACTGAGTTTGTCTGTGTGAGTGAGTGTGTACTCAGTGATGGATTGGTGTCCTGTCCTGGGTATTTCCACAGTGGATGGAAGCCCTCTGCAACAATAGCCGCTAGTGAAGAATTAAGCAAAAAATAATTTGAATTTACAGTACCTTTTACTTCTGTGATTATAGTACCTACACACTCTAATTCCTAAAAAAACAAGGTCCATAAGTGTCTATTATACAGAAGTCAACTTTCTCTTATCCCAGCCAATAACCTTAATCTAAATTCCTCTCATGCTGTCCTGAGGACTACAAAGTGTCACATCGGGGCACGCTGCCCGAACAATGGCGGTGCAGCGCGGTGCGGTGAGGAAATAGCGAGCCAGGCGACCAGGTTAACGAATAGAAAAGCTTCTTTATTCGCTCTGCACAGCGGGAACGCCGCTGGAGGGAACGTGATACGACATACGTAGAACCAACATAAAAACAGCAGGAACACCGCTGACCACACGACGAAGCGTGTCCGAAAAAAGGAAACAAAACAAAACAAAAACCACAGACAGCGGAATAGCCGCTGAGTGCTCGGCTTAGAAAGCCGGGAGTGAAACACAGAACTAAACACCACGCTGAAAACCCGACGTAGTGAATGAGCGGAAGCTCAATCCAGAATGCTGGCCTGCTGGCTGCTAGGACGGGATCCCAGAAATACAGTCAGCAGGCCACATGTCATCAGGTAGGACCCAATCCCTGTTCAAGGGGATGGGCCCTACCTACGGAAACCCCGAACGGCCAAACCCCGAAACACGGAAGGCAGGGGGGAGGGGCCCAACCCTCCCAACCCTCCCAACCTGACACAAAGACAATTGCAGTTTGTTTTCCCACATTTATTAAGACAGGTTTTGTTTCCTGTTATATGTAAAACCCTTATATATTTGGAACTGCAATTTATTTGATAGACTTCTTACTTCATATTTCATTTATTTCCCCCTGTGTTAACATAGCGTGGCACGGTGGCTTAGTGGTTAGCATGTTCGCCTCTCAGCACTAGGGATTCCTGGTTCGAATCCCCATCTGGGTGGAGTTTCCATGTTCTCCCCGTGTCTGCGTGGGTTTCCTCCGGGTTCTCCGGTTTCCTCCCACAGTCCAAAAACATGTATCAAGTCAATTGAGTTCTCCAAATTTGATGGAGAACTCAATTGAATGATGATGAATAATGAATGAATGATTGAATGAATGAATGAATGAATGAATGAATGTGTTAACATAGCACAGTAGTACAGTAGTATGAATACTCAAGAAACAAAAAACAACAACAAGAAAATAAAATAACAAATTATGGCATAATAAGAAACTAAACAAATTAATACTGTTGCTTTAATATCAAACAAAAAACTGGCACATTGCTCGTCTGTTTTGGGTGGGTCAGGGTGTGGGCTGAAAGGTTTTGATTCATGCTTTTTTTGTCTCTAAAGCATGTTCTGCCAGCTAATGCTTTGTTGATTTACAATCGACCATTCCATGGTATGGCACAACAGTTTTACGGAGGTGAAAATTGCATTCCTATACAGAGATTAAACCTTGGTCTAAAGAGTTTTTTAATAAGCCTTGTGAGAGAGATAGGAGAAAATGCAACCATAAACATACCAATGTTCTTGATGCTTTATATATCATGTAAAATATTAATATAGATTCTAACTAAAGTAAACTAAAAACTACTAAATCTGAGCTTAAGTAAGAATTCAGCTTTGGTATTTAAGGTAAGAAATAATCTTACTAACTCCACTATATCCATCAGCAAGATTAAATGAATTAATATAGGGCATATGATACAGTAACACAATAGAGATTAATACGTTTTATCCTTGGTCCTGAAAATTTCTTAACTTAAATTTAAATACATTTAATATTGCAGCATTTTCATAACTCGTTTTATTTCATTTTTCTTTTATTCAGTATGGACTTCAAGGACTAAACTTCGAAAGTAACTTAAGCAATCAAGGTAAATCAAAGCAAAACATGTCCGCTTTTTATGTTTTTGCTTCGTTAACATGCCCTAGTGATTAGAGATCTTAACAAAAACTCATATAATGTTATTATGTGTTACATACTTAAGCTGTAAAAAGGAGAGAAATATTACATTCTGTAAAACAGCAAAGTGTCAAAATCTAACAAAGATTAACCAAAGTCTTCTTTCGATTCTTTAGTGATTTCATGATTCACATATCAGGTTTTGTTCATTATTCCCAAAACTATTCTTAATGCAGCTATTCTATTAAAATATACTTTAAACTCCATTAGCATTATATAGTGACACCATATTGACACCATATTGACATTTAAATCTGAGATAGGGAACCATAACAGATAAAATGATAAAACAGCTCATACCCTCATTGTCATGATGCCCCATCCAGCCCCCAAGTGGTGCAGAAATGCACTTAAAATGCCAGGCAGCAGTGAAACACAGGGTCTTATAAAGAGAACCAAGCAACCAACACGTAAGGAACACAGCAAACAAATTGATCTATGGTGAACTCTCATCCATTAGAGATCAGGTCAGGGTAAACAACTAAACTAAGGATGGGTGATCAATAAAAATAATGAGCAGAAATAACAAAACAATAGAGGTAGTTAAAAGTTCATGACCAAAATTTCCCAGCACACCTAACACACATAGTGCTTATAAACTTAAACAACTGCAATGCAATCTGTTTAGTAAACAGCAATGAGTGTTGAGCAATGAGTAAACAAAATGAGCACCATTTAGTAATCCTGTGCATTACATGAATAAAAACAATTAACCAACATGTCTTTTTCAAGGGTGCCATACAATTTATCGTATTTTCCGGACCATAAGACGCACTGTATTATAAGGCACAGTCTAAATTACAGGGTCTATTTCTGTATTTGACCCACGTATAAGGCGCACCGTACTATAAGGCGCAGTCTCAATTACGGACTCTATTTCTGTACGGTACTTATTCTGTATGGCACCGTATTATAAGGCACATGCTAAAACATACGTTCTACAAGAAAAGTAAAGGATGTGAAACAGTCATTTTTAACTGAAGTTTATTCTACTACTTGACAAAACACACATTATTTTTAATCACTCTTCTCCCACAAATCCATCAAAATCCTCATCTTCTGTGTCTGAATTAAAAAGCTGGGCAATTTCACTATTGAGCACTTCGGGTTCCTTCTCATCAATGTCTGAGTCAGTCTCGTCGCCAGGCAGCTGTTCAGCAATGATGTTGGCTTTCGCGAAAGCTCGGACAACAGTTACAGCAGAAACCTTAGTCCAGGCATCCACAATTCATTCACAGACGGTGGCGTAACTCGCCCACCGCTGCCTCTGAGTTTTAGTAAATGTGTGATCGGCGTCTATCATTCATCGCCAATGTCCAGCGGTTGGAGTTCTTTAGTTAATCCTCGCGGAATGACGGCAAGCTCCGAATGAATTGTCTCGCAGCTGCTCTATTCCCATTTACAGCCGCATAACTGATAGCTTGTAGCTTGAAATGTGGCTCGTAAGTGTGTCTCTTCACTGGTGCCATTTTTCCGGGTCATTTTTTGCAGCATGTTCTCTGATTGGTTTACGTGCTGTACGTTCTGTACGTATTACGTTCCTGCGTCAGCCGGAAATGGACCGACAGTTACCAAAGTCGCACAACAATACTTTTATAGATTTCTCAGTACTCAGTACACGTATAAGGCGCATCGGATTATAAGGCGCACGTCCGATTTCTGGGATTTAGGCTTTTAGGTGCGCCTTATAGTCCGGAAAATACGGTACACTAAATTATTGATAATTTTACAAACAACAACAACAATAATAAATAGAAAAAATAATAATACAATTTCTGACTGCCATAATGACACACACCTATACCTCCCATTTTAGACAAATTCTAAATACTCTCTATAATAAATTACAGTTTAGGAAAAAAGGCAACAACCATCGACAATAATCTGAAAACTACGCTCTGAAGACTTCAGCTCCTCCGGACATCGGCGTGGCGGATCAGAGGGCAGCGGACAATGAAAAAGAGAAAGAGCTGTGAGCGGAGACAGAAATGGGGGAAGCGCGGCGGTGTTCTCGCTAGGCTCAGGGCGAATGCAAACCGACCCCCGATTCCGTCGCTTTTTCTTTCTAATGTCCGCTCTCTGGATAACAAGCTGGACCTTCTGTGGCTGAGGACGAGTGTTTCTGGTGAGATGAGGAACTGTGCGGTGATTTGTCTCACTGAAACATGGCTACAGCACAACATGCCGGACTCAACAAGCCTTCCAGCTCGCCGACAGACAGCTCTTCCGAGCGGACCGCAACCGGCTGTCGGGAAAAGCCTGGGGGGCGGCATGTGCGTCTACATAAACAAAGGTTGGCGTACGAACTGCGTGTTGGTGAACAGCCGCTGCTCTGAAGCGACAGAACAGCTGACTGTGAGATGTCGTCCGCATTATTTGCCTCGTGAGTATGGCGGTGTTCGTCATTGCTGTTTACATAGCACCGGATGCTAATGCTAACGACGCGCTGAAGGAGTTCCATGAGAACATCAGCTCTCTTCAGAACAAGCATCCAGAGGCGTTTTACGTGGTAGTGGGCGATTTTAATCACATGAGCCTGACGCATAATTAACCAACATGTAAAAAAACATTGGTTTTACTGCGGTTTTACCAACATGTAAACATCGCAACATGTGCAAACAAAACTTAAATTAAATTACTTATTTAAATTACTTAAAAATTTAATTAAATTACTTATTATGCATTATGATTCTACACTGGCTTCAAGTATTTGAAGTATTCACATTTTAGCTTCATTTTACAGAAATTAGCATTAATTTTCTCTTATTCCTCAATTCCTCTTCTGCTTGCACACACACTGAAGGAAGAATATAATTTATTCATTGCAGAGGAACCACAAACATGTTGGAGTTTTCGTCACGTGGTGTGTGTGTGTTTGGTCTCCACGCCCCTGTAATTCCGTGCACCTGGGTTCCCTAATCACCACTCCCTATATAAGCACCTTATTCCCATTCCTCCCTGCCAGATGGTCTTGTGCCTACGATTCCAAAAGCCTTGACATCTCTAGCTCTCGCCTCGCCTTGCTCCTGCCTCGCCTCGCCTCGTCTGCCTTGGTTGTTCGTCTGTTGTCTGTGCCCTGTTCTCGCGTTGTTTGTGTGTGTGCAGCGCTACAGCCGCAGCCAAGCCACCTCCCGCCAGTGCTCTTGGAATGGGACGCGGCCAGTGTGACGTCGGACCCGGACGTACGCCGCGTCATCACACCACCAGTGACGCCTCCTGTGTGCTGCACGGGTTTGGTTTTGTTCCTACTCAGTACCATTAATGAACTGTACAATAAACCTGGTTTTCATCTACACCTCTGCCTTAGACTGTGTCTCTCCGAGTAGCGGATCCTACCACAAGTTGGTCTACCGACCACAACAGAACACAACTTTTAAGTTTATTTTGTTGTTGTTGTTCATGGCCTCCCACTGTTTGTCGGTTTACTTACATTTTGCTTTTTAAAATGACACATATAGTTTTATATGTTTGTAAAGCGGCGGCACGGCGGCTTAGTGGTTAGTACATTCGCCTCTCAGCACTAGGGATTTTTGGTTCAAATCCCAATCTAGTTGGAGTTTCCATGTTCTCCCCGTGCCTGCGTGGGTTTCCTTCGGGTTCTCCGATTTCCTCCCACAGTCCAAAAACATGAATCAAGGTCAATTAAATTCTCCAAATTACCCCATAAAGAGTGTGTTTGTGTGTGTGAGTGAGTGTGTGCCCAGCGATAGATTGGCACCCTGTTCTGGGTGTATCTGCCCAGCGCCCGAAACATTTCTCGTAGATGGGCATGGGGGAACCCCCCCAACTCTAGTAGAGGATAAAGCGGAAGATAATGGATGGATGGATAAATGTTTGTAAAGGGATGGAAATACTGAATTCTTAAACTGTGGATTTGGATAAAATTGAGGAGTATTACATAAAAAGAAAAGTGAATAGATCAAATAAAACAGTTTTCTGCTGACAAAACCTTCAGAGCGGAAAGTTGCACCCCTGGTTCAGTTGTTGTTAACACCCCCGCTGGGGTTAACCATGTACTGTATCACAAAGCTGACAGTTTGACAGACTTGCATCTTACCTCAGAGACAGGCTATGAAATGAAAAGCCACTTTGCACACGGGCAGCGTTAGTGGAACGGATATGCTTGGTAAAAAATAAATATATTTTTACCATCCGTAAAAATTTTACATTTCCTTGTGACACCCAGCCACTCGCCATGTGTGCTACAACAGAAATTCACCAAAGTAAAAGATGTTTTTAACATGTGCTGCATCTCTCTCAGAAGCTAAGAAAAGAAGTGCAACGATGAAATTAACTCAAAGCCACCAGCTCTTTTTTTTATATCTCATGCCTTTGCCATAGATAAAAATAGCAACTGAAATATACATATTCATTTTTTTGTATACATTTCCACCCTTATTTTGATTACTATTTACGTGTGTATAATTACAATTTTTGTTAGAAAAATGAATAATATGGTGCAGTAATGTTGGTGCAGACATTATGAAGCAGCAATTTTTACTTTTGTCTCGCAAAGATTGAGAAAGTGTGTGATCTGATCTCCAGACATGGTGATAGACAATGTCCTTTTAATGTGCAGTATACAGTACATGCACAAACATCCTGTTTGATGTGGCATTTTCAGAAGCTCCACTTAACCTCCACAGTCATACTGAAAGGTAAATTGGAGAGATTCAATTTTACACATGAATGTGTTAGTCTGCTTGCCTGGTGACCCATCCTGGCCTTTAGGCAAGCATTTCTATTTTCTATTTCCATTTAAATTTTTTCTAAAAGTAATTCACTTCAAATTTGTAGCCTTCATTGTGGCTAAACAGTGGGCGTGAGCCTCTCCTGCTGTCTTCATGCATTAAACAAGAAGTGCCACATGTGAACATTATCAGCATTGAAACTGTCTGTCTGCATTAGGCTAAAAGGGAGACACTGACAGTCTGATGGATGACTAAGAATTTTAAAAAATTATCATTTTTGTGATACACACCCATTTATAGCTTTTATACATCCAGAAGTTTATCTTCATTAAAAATTACTGCATTATTTTTAAACAAAACTCATATTTTAACTTTAAATTTTAGCTAGGTTTAAAATAACAGACAAAAGAGTAGTTCAGTATACCTAGTCATATTTGTGTTTATAGAATCATGTGTTTCATGCCATTCAGAAGTTTTACCTAATTGTATGTTAAATTATGTGCATATTTGTTTTCAAAGCATTAGGCTTTGAATTCATTATGACTAAAATATAGCTTTCATTTCCAGCGCATGTATTCCAATAGGTTTTCCCATTGCAATCTGCAAAATAAGGAGAAAGGTCAGGATGGGTCACCATGCAAACAGACAAACAAACCTACAATTTAATCAAATACATCACTTAGTAAGATACATCACACAGTTTAGATTGGGGCTAATGGAGAACCTGAACAAAACCCAAGTGGACACAGGGAAAAGTTCTAGCTGCAAGGATTGCTACCCACCTGACTGCTTGAGCTACTCTAGAATGGAATCTTTAGCAGATGCCACCAATGAGGAATGATTGTAACCACAATCAGGACAAAATGCACAGGTGTCTATACCATTGAGAAAATAATTGCAATCCTGATGGGAGTCAGTGAGAATAGAGAATAGATAAACCAGAGATGCTGCAATCCTCCTCACACTTACAGCTCCTTTGATCCTTTCCCATTCACCTTTTTAAAGGTGAACCTTTCTTTCCTGTCAGTCATTGACATGTGGTACGTAGGACAAGAAAAAGCACGTTTTAACTTACTTTTTTTGTTTGACATAGATTGAAAAGTTCAATATCGGTGTCTGCTAACAGACAAAAAATGTGTGAAAAAACATAGGTAGAGACAGAGGTAGAGACATGAAAGAAGGTAAAGGATAGGGACAAATAGCTGTGCTATGTTATTTGTCTGTGTCTGTGCAGGGTTAGTAAAAAAGGAAGCATTGAGATAAGCAGGAGTGTAGGTGGCACACTAAAGTACTGTGTTTAAATCATGTTTCTGCATTTCCACCACCTAACCAAATGCTAAAATGTATTAATTTAAAAAGAATGAGACTAGAAATGTTCAGTCCTCAGTTTTCATTGTGCCTGAGCATACTACAAAAACATAGCCTACATACATGTGTAAATATATACACATGTGTTACTGCTTTTATAATAATAACAATAAGTATATGTTATTTTACCATTTTTTTTTCTTATTTATTTTTTTTCCTGAATAATTAATTTATTATTTTTTACTTATTAATATTTTCTAGAGTGAATGGTTTGCAAAAAGTTGCTAGGACCCCGAGGTCCTACTGTACTATAAGTATCTTTTTTTTCTGTATAGATGTTGGGGCAGCTTGTTGTGCCAGCTGGGTATCAGATAATTGGCAGCCCATATGTGTGGATGACTTTGATCATGTTCCTCCCCTTCAGCTGGCTCTTCACAAGCTGTCTTACTTTGTGCAGGTTCTTATAAGTGATCTTTGGAAGGTTGACCTTGGCCAGGATAAAGCTCAAAGCTGGGGGATTTTAGAGTGAACCTTTGGATCAATCGCATCACATAGCAGTGAGCTCTGAGGCATTCTCTCAGCTAGGTGCAACTTTTCTTGTCAGTCCAGTTACAAGTTTTTATGTGTGTAACCGTCAAAACTTTGAATTAAGATTGTAATCTTGATCACTCATTAAAAGTTAATAGCAATAAGCTTTTAGAAAATGTCCCTGGTTTAGGAAGTAAGCAGCCTGATGTGAATTGCATTAAAAATCCCAGTTAAGCACATTTAATTGAAGGCAGAAAATATAGCATCATAGAATCATTTCAGAACAGGTATACTTTACGTTTAATTAAATGCTGTACATTACAGTACATTCATTCATCATTGTCTTCTGATTCGTAGATACTAGAGTTGCAGGGAGTTCCCCATGGCCATCCATGGGAGAAAATTTCAGGCGCTGGGCGCCTAGCAGGGTGCCAATCTATCACTGGGCATACTTGCTCACATAGACACATACACCAGCACACTCTATGTGGAGCCTTAACTTACCTTGAATATATGTGGGGAACATTTGAGCATTCAAATTACCTTGAATCCATGTTTTTGAACTGTGTGATGAAACTGGAGAACCCAGAGGAAACGTATGGAAACCCATCCAGATTGAGATTTGAAATTATTGTTAGTAGCACTGACAGGTGAATGTGCTAAACACTAAACTACCATGCCACACTGTTGTACTGTACATGCATGTGTTTTTTTATTATGTGTTTTTATATTTTATTAATTTATTCATTATCTTCAGTGTAATCATTTACTAGGTTTGCAGGGGGTTCCCCATGCCCATCCAGGGAAGAAAGTGGCAGATACACCCAGGACACACAGACTATATAGGGGCAATTTAGAGCTGTCAAATTACTGTTAATCAATAGGAAGACTGTGAGAATAAACTGGAGAACCTGAAGGAAACTCACCCAGATTGGGATTTCAAACTGGATTCCCAGCGCTATGCTACCATACCGCCTATATATTTCTTCTTTTTTTTTTTTTCACTTATTCCAATGAATTATTTGGAATAAATAACTACTTCGCCAAATTTGCAATTACACACTAGGCATTAAAAATGTATTCAGTAATTTGTTTGTTAATTTAGTTTATACCACTTTATAATACATGAAACAAGCTTTAATGGATGCAGCCTAAATTCATCAATGCATACTTTGTAACCCCAAAAATAATCTTCATAATAGGGCATTGTCCCTAAAAAATTGCCTGGTTTGCTGCGTTGACACACAGGTTGGTTTAAGGGGACATGGGTCAGTGGAGGAAAGGTAGAGGCATGGGGAAAAGTGACAGGAATGGGCTCAGTCTGCCTAAATTTACATTACATTTGGTAATTTAGCAGACTCTTTTACACAAAGTGACTTACACAGGGTTGCACAGCATCCCTGGAGCAATAAGGGTTACTCAAGGACGCATATTGGTACCTTAAGTGACCCTTAAGATTGATAGCCCAAAACCATAACCACTGAACTACCACACCCACCAGTACCACTGAACTACCACTGCCTATCCCCAGTATGCAGCCAAGATGTACTCAGCCTTATTTAGCAATGTTTGGGTGCAGCAGAGCTGTACCATTCTGCTCAACTACAGTCATCATGTTGCTGGGGGTTTGGCTGACATAAAGGAATGGGTTCTCTAGCATTCTGGTGGCATAAAATCCCTTGGTGGCTAGCTGGAATTCACTCATAAATAGTGGCAGCAATCAGGCAGCCAATTGACTTTTCAGTCTGCCCCAGATGAAAGAGGCAGCAGGTGTTTCCTTTGACCTGATCCATTTTCCTGGCTTTGCCTCCCACCCATAGACTTGTCACATATGCTTAATCATGTCACATGCATCAATACAGATTGCAGGTCACTGAATTTGTTTTGAAAACAGACCTTAAACACAGAGTTAAGAATAAAGGGGAACTTTACATGAGCTGATTGATCCTTTTATTGTAAGTACATTTTGTTTGCACACTTCCATTAGGTTTGCCTTCTCACTGACTGTGGTCGGAAGTGATTACAATTACAGATATAGGGCAAATGAATTGGTGCAGCACTTAAAGTGAGGAAACATGGTGCTAAAAATTGTCTTATTTCACCTGTGTGGCTTTGCATCTGCTGTAACTAAGGCATGCCCTAGCACTCAGACAGTCAAACAGGAAAAAGGAATTTGTTCTGAGGTAGAAATCATGACATTTCAATAAAAATCAGGCCACTCCTATTTGCATCTCCAGAAAACTAGTGGAATGTGTGGAGAGTGTAAAATGTACTGGGGCCCATAAATCCAACAACCTAACAACATGAACACCTGGGATCTGTGCATGAGGACATGTCAAATACTCTATTCTTTTTTTTTCTTTTTTTTTTCTAAAGATGTAAATACAGGCATATCTCTTCCATATACTCTGTAAAATTCTACCACAGCACCATCAAAAGTGTTCTCTCCAACTGCATGACTGTTTGATTCCAGATGCTTCAAAGACGAAGACCTACATTGTGGGGTCAGAGCAGGAGAACGTGTCATCAGAACTAAACTTTTAACCTGTGAAACAGTGTTAATGACAAAAATTTGAAGAACAGAATTAGTAGGGATCTTTTTGTAGAAAGAAAAACTAAATTTAGTTGTATGCAAGTATTATGCAAGTATAATGTTTTTAATAATGTTGTATGTTTTTCTTCCACACTGTGTATTTGCTATTATATTTCTGTGTATTTTGCTTATTTTTCCACTTTCCTGATGTAATTGGATTAATTCTGTCATGTAACTAATACTGTCTCCCAAAATTTTAAACACTTTTAATAATTATATTATACCACCATAATTATATTAATTTTTGAAATGCTTCATGGTTTAGTGCATTGAAAATATGACCAACAACACAAAAACAATATTTATTTTTTGTTTTCACCCACAAAACCATTATGATACCACTTCTTCAGATTCTCACACAAGATCAATAAAGAAACAACCCAAATCAATACTCAGTACCCACAATCATCCAGTAACACATCAAAACACCATTGAAATGCAGAGACTTATAGTTAGTGTATGGACAGTAGTTCTTCAGTGTCAACAAAATTTATGGGACTTCTTATTGGTAAACTTTGTGTTAGGCTTTAGATGCACCTCTAAGGCTGGAATACAAGATACTGTAGAAGTTAGTGTTACAACGGGTGGCGCAGTCCGTCCAACGGCGGCGCTGCGCGGTGCTGTGTGGTGCTAAGAAGCGAGCCAGGCGACCAGGTAAGCAACAAAGAGGACTTTATTCTCCAAATCAGCTGGAATGCCACTGAACGCACGGCGGGACGTGCCAGGAGCAAACCCTAACCCAAATAAACAAAACTAAAACATCGCAAAGACATCGCAAAAACCACCCAATGTAACATAAGCGCATAACGCATGTAATGCTGGCCTGCTGACTCAGGGCGCATGCGAAATTTAAGTGTAGTCAGCAGGCCACATGTGATTAGGTAGGACCCAATCCCAGCTCACGGGGACGGAGCCCTACCTACGGGAACCCTGAACGACCAAAACCCGAACTGAAAAAACAAGGGGGAGTGGCCTAGCATTCCCAACCCTGACATCTCGCCCCCCCAAAACAAAATAAAAAAAAAAAAATTAAAAATAAACAAAAGGGGCCCGGGTCGCTCCGGGGCCCTATGAGGGCGGTGAATCGGCAAGGTTCTTTTAATTCACGGAGGCGACACGACTCCTTGAGTGCGCGAGGGAGACGTGACCCTTTGAGGATGCGGGGGCGACGTGACCCTTTGAGAGCACGGCGGCGCCATGACCCCTTGAGAGTGCGAGGGCGACGTGACCCCTTGAGGATGCGGGGGCGACGTGACCATTTGCAAGGGCGGGGGCGACGTGACCCCTTGACGATGTGGAGGTGATGTGACCCTTGGAGGGCGCGAGGGCGACGCGACCCCCTGAGGATGCGGGGGCGACGTGACCCTTCAGGGGAGATACCTGAGAGCTCAGGTGCTGGCGAGACTAATGCGGACTCAAGGTGCTGGAGAGACTAACGCGGACTCAGGTGCTGGAGAGACTATCGCGGACTCAGGTGCTGGAGAGACTAACGCGGACTCAGGTGCTGGAGAGGTAGAAACTGCACCCTCTCCTCATTCGATAGCTCCCGACTGGTCCCACATTTGAACACCTTGCAAGGTTTCGGGAGTCCGCACGGAACAGATAGAGGGAGAACGATCTCCCCATACTCCGGGACGCGATCGATAACCCTCATCGTATATGCGGAGGGTGGAAAAAGACTAGACGGCAGGGCTAGTGCCAAGCTAATGCAGCTGATACTGCAGCCGGATAACGCAGCTAATGGCGGTGCTAGCGCCGAGCTAATGCAGCTGATGCTGTAGCCGGATAACGCAGCTAATGGCGGGGCTAGCGCCGAGCTAATGCAGCTGATGCTGCAGCCGGATAAAGCGGCAAATGGTGGGGCTAGTGCCGAGCTAATGTAGCCAATGCTACGGCCGGAGAATAGGCTATTGGCGGGGCTAGAGTTAATGCAGCCAGGATGCTGCAGCCGGAGAGACTGCTAGTGGAGGGGTTAGCGCCGAGCTAAAACAGCTAACACTGCAGCCGGAGAAGCGGCTAATCAGAACCGACTGTCGGGACGGACCAATAAGACGGGATACGCGAAAGTGGGGAATAATCAATAAACAAGGGTGGCGCTTACCAACCTTGACGAGGACTCCTGGATTTTGCGAGGGTGGGAGGCCAGCATTCTGTTACAACGGGTGGCGCAGTCCGTCCAACGGCGGCACTGCGCGGTGCTGTGTGGTGCTAAGAAGCGAGCCAGGCGACCAGGTAAGCAGGTAAGCAAAAAAGAGGACTTTATTCTCCAAATCAGCGGGAATGCCGCTGAACGCACGGCGGGACGTGCCAGGAGCAAACCCAAACAAAACTAAAACCGAAAACGAACAAAGACATCGCAAAAACCACCCAACGTAACATAAGCGCTGACTCAGGGCGCATGCGCACATTAAGTGTAGTCAGCAGGCCACATGTGATTAGGTAGGACCCAATCCCAGCTCACGGGGACGGGCCCTACCTACACGGGACCCCGAACGACCAAAACCCGACTGAAAAAACAGGAGGGAGTGGCCTAGCACTCCCAACCCTGACAGTTAGAAACGTGATTGTCGTGATTATTTTGTAATATGCATGGTGTCCACTATAAAGCATTATGATTTTTTTTTTTACTTATAATGCATTATAAATACAATATTCAAAGACATTTTTACATAATTTTCTATAATTCTATTTTAGTATAAAATTAAGAAATAAAATTATTTAAAATTGACCTCTTATGGTGCCCAGCGATAAATTGGCGCTATGTCCTGGGTGTATCTGCCCAGTGCCCGAAACGTTCTGCCCTGGATGGGCATGGGGAACCCCCTCCATGACCCTAATATAGGATAAAGCGGAAGATATGGTTATATCAAGAAAGCAATGTTTGATTTCACTCAGTAGGTCACTAGAATTCCCCCATAAACCAATTAAGTTTTTTTTTAAATGTCCATCCTGCCTTCGTGCGGTCTGATAGGACGGGGAGCACAGATATGGACTTTAATTCTCACTACTGACACCAATCAGGACAACTCATGCAATCACACCATCACACACTTCAATTAGCTGAACTGTTGGCTTCCTAATCATATGTGGCACTGTGATGGTCAGATATAGGTGCATTTTATTTCATTAAGGTGTGTCAGTGCAGAATCTAGAGTCATCTTATTTTCAAATAAGCTGATTTTTTAAATATATATTTTTAAATACACACTTTACAAGGCATTCTGGTAAAAGATGTGGGTATGCAGAACCCAATCACATGAGACAGAACCAACCACAAGAGAAAATTATGAACAAATATATCTAAAGTAATAATAATCTTAGGGCATGGGTACATCTTACACAACTTGCATAGCACTAGACCAGGGATATTTATTGAAAATTCAGGAGGGTCCAGTTAGAGGAAATTTCATCAGGCCAAGGACAAAACCATCATAATTAATAACTTGCTTCATGATTTAGTGCCATACCTGTATACAGAAGTAAACTATATATAGATAGTAGTTTTATCAGCATTTTATTTCAACAACTGAAAGAACAAACACCTTTAAAATATTGTTTAAAATATTTTAACAACAGGGCAGCATGGTGGCTTAGTGGTTAGCACATTATGAGTACCTTGTGATGCCCTTCGGTCTCTCCATCGCTCCTGCCGTTTTTCAGGCATTCGTGAATGACATTCTTAGTGATTTTTTGGAAGAGTTTGTCATTGTTTATATTGACGTTATCCTTCGGGCGATCATGACACCCACCGCCGTCATGTGCATATGATGCTGAGCCTTTTGCTGGAGCACCAGTTGTTTATTAAGGCAGAGAAATGTGAAATATTTCATGAGAAAATCTCCTATTTGGGATTCAACCTGTCGCCTGGGGGCATAGCGATGGACATGGGGAAGGTCCGGGCCATTTTGGATTGGCCAGTCCCTACCACCGTTCGTGAGGTACAGCGCTTTCTGTGTTTTGCAAACTTCTACCTCAAATTCATTCATTCATTTAGTTTAGTTGTACTACCTATTACTTTGCTGCTGAAGGGCCGACCCAAAAATTTAATCTGGATACCAGAGCCAGACAGGGCATTCGTTAGCCACAAACGCAGCTTTTCGTCTGTCCCGGTGTTTGCATTTCCAGATCCCGACAAATCGTTTGTGGTGGAGGTGGATGCTTCTTCACATGGGGTCGGGGCAGTACTGTCCCATCCCACCGGTAGCCGATCTCTGCTTCGACTAGTTGCTTTTTTTGAACACAAACTCTCATGCCATTGGGGACCGGCTTTTAGCGGTGAAATCTGCCCTTGAGGAGTGGAGGCACTTGATCATTGGCACCGCCACACCGTTTTCCGTGATCATGGACCATAAAAACCTATAGTATTTAAAAGGGGCCCATTGGTTAAACGCCCGTCAGGCACGCTGGTCATAATACTTTAATAGCTTTAATTTTGTCATCTCGTTCAGACCAGGTAGCTCCAATGCAGCCGTGGATGCGTTATCACACCTATATGAGGATGATACACCAGATCCCGATTGTCTCTGCCCCATCCTACCTCCGAATTGCTTCGTTAATGTGGTACGCTGGAATGTGGAATGAGGGACATTCGCAGAGCGGTATGAAACATGTGTTGTCCCATTCAATGTTCGAAGGGATTGTTGTATGTGCCCCCCGCCTTCCGCAATCGACTGATTACATGGGCCCACACTGCGTTGTGCACCCATGAGTCACACGTACTATCCTGATCCTGCGCAGAAAGTATTAGTGGGAGACCCTTCATAAAGACATGCACAATTTCGTTCTGCGCCTATATGACGCCTAAATCACTACCTGTGGGCAAGCTGGTTCCGTTGCCCATTCTGGGTCGGCCGTGGTCTCAACGGGCTGTGCAAGCAGTCCCATCATGAACTAAATAAATTTCTACACATGTTCTGCCATAATAATCCGTCTGACTGGCCGCGCTATCTACCCTGGGCGGAGATCGCACAGAACTCGTTATGGCATTCGGCTACGGGCATTACACCATTTCAATGCATTTTTGGGTACCAGCCCCCTTTCTCCCCCTGGGACCCCGAGCCCACATCGGCACCAGTGGTAGATTATTGGTTTCATCGCAGCGAGGAAGTGTGGATGCAGGACGCTATGCGCCGGGTCAAAAATTCGTGGACCGGCGCCATTTACAGGCTCCCACATAGGTTCCGGAAGTGTGTCTTAGCTTCAGGGATTTGCGTTGTCGCACAGGGTCATGTAAACTTTTGCCTAAGTATGTTGGCCCGTTACGCATACTCGAACGCATTAATGAAGTGGCATGGAGAGTACATACCGTCTTCCATACCTCCCTCCTTAAGGACCTCTGGACAATGGGTTGGCGGAATTCTCGGTACTAGTTCAGCCCGAGGTATGCCCGAGTTAAATAGAGTGGCAAAACTACTGAATTCCAGACGGGTTGGTGGTAAATTACAGAATTTGGTGGACTGGGAGGACTTTGGCCCTGAGGAGCGCAGTTGGGTGTGGGCCAATGACATTTTAGACCCCAGCTTATTGCACACTTTCATTCGGCTCATCAGGACCCCCTGCTCACAGACCAACGGGTCGTTGGGGAGGAGGGGGGGGTAATGTAAGACCTGCAAGGTTTCACGCATCTACTACCGTTCTTTCACCACGCCTCTCATCGGAAGGGGGCGTGGGATTACTCCGGTGTTTTAATTGCCGCCTCTATTTAAGGTGCGCCTCTATTTTTAGGTGCGTTGGATCCTCGATGTTAGCACAGTACTAATGAAGAGTCTGTCTAACCATCTACTAAGCTGTTGTCTTTTCCAGCCCAAGCTTTCCGTCTTCGCCTCCTTCACGCTGCGCCATCGCAGCTGCTCCGGACACTCATCTGCTGCACCCCATGACCCAGTCTCCCGACGCTCCTCGGATCCTGAGGCCTACTCCCAGGGTTTACCGTCCGGCGATGCGCCGGTGTTCATTTTTTCGTTTCAAGACTGTGGATTTCGTTTCCCCTCATTTTTGGCTTAATGAAAGTGTTCAATAAATCACCTTTGTTTGCAATTGGAGATTTGGCCTGTTCTCTGGGGTTGGGATGTCATGACTTAACAGTTTCTTTCCCTCTTGTATTCCTCACATTTTTCACTGTTGACTTTTATTTTCTTATAGCATGCCATCTAAATTAGATTTTCTTTTACTCACTTTATGTTTTAACTGATGCTTTTCACTTTGTACTGTATGCACGTGATTGATCTGTGAGTTTAATGCACAGTGAAGCCCATACCGTAAAGCAGGAAAAGCTATGCTGCATAAAATGAACACTAAAAAATTTAATATTTCCAAATAGCTTATCAGTTTAAGTCAACGCCTGGGTCCGGACCCAGCCCGCACGTGACAGCAAACATGACCACAAGTGTGCACGAGAGCTCTACATGCAGAAAAAAATATCAGGGGGCATGCTACTCTCAATACAGCACAGTGTAGATGAAACTTTCATCAGACAAAAAAAGGGGGTGCATATTGACTTGGACTTAGCTGCATTAATTGTACTCAGACACTGGGGGTGGGGGGAGGGGGGTTACACCCTAGCCACTCAATAATTAGAGCGAAACCTGCAGAGACTGTCACATCCCTTGGAATCTGAAATGGGACGATGCAGCCCACGTCCACCCAGGATCGTGGAGTGTTTCATAACTCACTGATTCCATAAGTATACTTCGACCAGCACCATCAGAAGGGAAAAAATAGCAAAAGCACTGGCCATTCAGAGCGCTAGACATTTAAAAATTAAACAGCCACCAAACCAGGTCTATAGTCATGCATGTGTACATCTTGCTGATTTAAAGAGCCTTCAAGCGGAGTGCGGATGCTATAACATTGATATTTGTTGCTTCAGTCATCACCACATTCTCTGAACTAGAGCAATATATATGAGTGTTCACACATCTGCACTCAGCTTGAAGGAGCTTTTTATCAGCAAAACATGACTAAATTAAAAATAGACACCAGTAACCTTTCTAGCTAGTTATTTATTGTAAACATGAAGGTAACATAAGGTACATAAATTATTTTATAACTTCCAGTTTGAAATCAAAGGGTCTTATTTCCAGGATTTTTAAGTCCAGGATACAAGATTATTGCCCCAATAGATTATTGTCTGAGTCCTATAATTTCCAGAATGAATAAAATCCAATGAACAGTTTCATGGTCATATTTTGAGATACAATTTTAATAACTGTTATTTATTTATTTATTTTTCTTGATAGATTGGCTGGCTGGCATTGGAGTATTGCATTTTAGAAGCATTCCAGAAGCACACCTCATTTTGGCTTGAGGACTTTTAATGGCTGTAGGACAATCTGCTTCACAGGGCAGAATGCTAAGTAGGATTGCTGACACTTTAAATGGGAATTGAGCACAGACCAGAAAATGGGGAAGGCAAACGCTATTAAAAACAGAACAGCAGCTTCTCTTGACTACACGCCTTTGATTTGCAGTGCCAAATACTTACCTATGACTTTGCAGTGCCAAATACATACTTATGATGTTGGAATTAATAAAATCAACAAACCTGCAGCAGTGCAATTATAGACACACTTTAGTCTCATTTTGGAAGTTTTACTGAGAATAAAAAAATATATTTACCTGTGGAATTACAATCCATTCATTCATTCATTATCTTCCGCTTTGTCCTATATTAGGGTCGCGGTGGGGGTTCCCATGCCCATCCATGGGAGAACGATTGGGGCGCGGGGCAGATACACCCAGGACAGGGCGCCAATCTATCGCTGGACACACACTCACACAGACACGCACACATACACACACTATATGGGGCAATTTGGAGAACTCAATTGACTTGAACCAGGTTTTTGGACTGTGGGGGGAAACCGGAGAACCCGGAGGAAACCCACGCAGACACGGGGAGAACATGGAAACTCCACCCAGATGGGGATTCGAACTGGGAATCCCTAGTGCTGAGAGGCGGAAGTGCTAACCACTAAGGCACCATGCCGCCCAATTATAATCCATCAGTTGGATAATCTACTGGTTGAAAACAAATTGATCAGCTGTATTTAAACTAAAGAAAGAATGTTTAAAGTCTGGGATAAATGATGCTTTTGACCAACACCATGTTACTATAGGACATGAAAACACCAGTCAACTCATGAACAGTGTTACAAAACTTATTTGTTTTATGGAGCTGTGGTAAGATTTGTTTTAGGAGTACACTGTAAATGGTTTCATAACCTTAAGCAGTTATATATATATAACTGCTTAAGGTTATGAAATCATTTACAGTATATATATATATATATATATATATATATATATATATATATATATATATATATATATATATATATATATATATATATATATATATATATATATATATATATATATATATATATATATATATATATATCTCATATAAGTTACTTAAATGCTGGATAAAATAAGCTCAGAAATACGGAGGTCTAATGATGGAGGTCTGTCTCAAAAAACTTGTTACACCATCATGGAGTTATATTTTGGTGGAGTGCATCAAAGCATGAAGAGAGGAAGAGCATGATGGAAAGCCAATCTTGATTTGTGACAGATAGATGGACAGTAGTTGGACCTGTAGTGGGTAAAAAGGATGTCATGTCTGTTCATCCTAAATCAGGAAAGCTCTACACACCCTTTCCTGCATTCATCAGCACCGGCAGGACATTACCATTTTTGTGCTTTTTGCATCATGTGCTGAACCATTTTCCGTTAAGAATTCACGTTAAGAATACATTTTGCATATGGGCAGCTGGTACATTGGTGGGGAAATGAGTTAACATTAAAATAAGGTTTAAGACAAAATCTTTTCTAGTATGTATTTTCTGATAAAAACATTTGTAAATAAAATTAAAATAAAAGCAGGAAACTACACTTTACATTATTACAATGCAATATAGCCTTACTAAGAGTTCATGCCAGGTCTGATAGTAGTCTAAATTTTAATCCTTCAGCATTTTATTGAATACCATAAAATTAAATAAAATTGCCGTGCTTTAAAGTGATTTTAAAAAAAAAAGTAATCACACCCTAAAAGATTTGCCCTGATATTTTGCTTATTTTAGCAAGAGTTATTATCTACAAATAGAGAAAACATGTGGTAAATCATCTGAGGAGTGGCTGGCCTACCTAAATTACTCGAAAAAGAGCCCTGAACAACATCTAATGCACTGCAGGCTTCAATTTGCATTCCTGAACACTGAGTTATTTTCAGTGTTCAGGAATCAACAAAAAGAAAAAGTCTGGGCAAAAACATTTATTCATGGGAAGGTTTAAGGTACAAAACACTGCTTGCCAAAAAGAACATAAAGGCCTTTCCTACACTGGTCAAAAAGCACGATAAAACAAAAATATTCCTGTAGACTTCCGAGACAAAAGTAAAAGTTTAACCACCAGTCAAACAACCTGGAGGGCTAATCGATGAAACCATGGGTTCTGCTCCCCATTAGAAATCATGAAGGAAAATGTCCTGCCATCATTCTGTGATATAGCATACTTGAGTTCTGTATCAAGACAATGATTTGTTGTTGCTGTCAAGTGTAGAACAAAAAATTATAAGATTTAGGAAACAAATACACTTTCACACAAGGCAGAGTGTTTTGGATATCTTTTGTTCCCTTAATTAATGAAAATAATTGAAAAGCTTCCTTTTGCATTCACTCAGGTTATTTGATAACATAAAAAGGGAGCAAATAGGCAAATCCTTTTTTCACAGCACTGTATCTATACATGTGTGTGTGTGTGTGTGTGTGTGTGTGTGCAGAGGGCTAAAAGAGTATTGAAGGTATCAACACTTTTCTCTGTAAATAGATTTCTGATTGCACTACTGATATACATTTTCCCCATGTGTAAGCAACAAGCCACATAAGTCATACATAAAAATAATTTAAACAAATAATTCCACACTATAAAAAATATTTGTATACTTAAGTTCAGTAAACTTAAAAATGTATGTGGGCACAACAGAAAATATAAAAAAATGTTACCCCAAACATGTTGTGCCAAAAGCTTCGGCATTTGTATTATTTAACACAAAATTATATGTTCAGTAAATGAACATAATTGTTTTTATCATAATCATAATTGTTTTAACTCTTGTTGGATGAGCACCAGTGAGGAGGGTGAAACTACTGCGCATGTGCACGAGAGGGCCATTTTTTTGCGCACGCTTTCTGTACTTGGACCGACGGACGACTCTGAACCGGACCCAACATAAAAAAAGCTTGGACTAGAGGACTTCAAATTTAATCAGAGAAAAGCTTGGTTTTAAAATTTTTTTTTTTACTAAGTTAACACTAAAACACTATCAACAGGGTCTAATTTTGGCATAATTTACAAACTTACAACAAAGCTATGCTATCTAGCTATGCATGCAAGTCTAACTTTTTTTCAAAGCCCAATTTATTTATAAATACGAACTTATAGCTGGAAGAATTTTAGCATTTTCCAAGCACACACAGATTTGTACTGTAAAACCATCATGCTGTGTGTTGACATTGTTCACCGTCGTGTGAATGTATTTCTGTAATTGCGAACGTTAGGATTCAAGCAATTCTAAATTAAGAAAATACACGCAACGTTTGTCACTCTGCCGTGATAATGACACTGATTTAAGTCTTATTTTAAGAAATGATGTATTTGTTGTTATGAATTATATTAAATAATAATGATTAAGAATAATAATTATTGGATTAATGGTTCTCTAATATAGAATAAAGCGGAAGATGTTGTTCATGAGACATTGGCAAATGTGTACTGATCTACTCGGCTTTTTTACGACCAATAATTATTATACGGATATAAAAAGATCCTTTCATTCATTATCTCCCGCTTTATCCTCTATTAGGGACGCGGTGGGGTTCCCCATGCCCATCCAGGGGAGAACATCTCGGGCACTGGGCAGATAGACCCAGGACAGGGTGCCAATCCATCGCTGGGCACACACTCACTCAAACAGACACACTCTATATGGGGCAATTTTGAGAATTCAATCGACTTGATCCATGTTTTTGGACTGTGCTAACCACTAAGCCACCGTGCCGCCTTATAAATACATCGGTTTATAAAATATTAATTTATTCATTATCTTTCGATTTGTCCTGTATTAGGGTTGCGGGGGGGTTCCCCATGCCCATCCAGGGGAGAACGTTTTGGGCGCTGGGCAGATACAACCAGGACAGGACGCCAATCCATCGCTGGGCAGGTTTATAAAATATGATTTATTAAAAATAAAAGGCTGCGTTGTATTGCCTATGAACGCTGACATCGTTAAAGATTAAAGTGAAATTTGAAAAGCTTTGATTATGGTGTAAGGACACCATTCCTGGAACGTGTCTAGGCCACATTAGAGGGTCTAAACTAACTGTGGTATAACAAAAGCTATTAATTTCAGCAAAAGTATTCAATAAGTTTTTGCAAACATCACTCCTTATTAGTTATGTTATTGGTAATTTATGTCCTGTTGTCAAGTAATTGTCACGATCGGGCGCGCTGTCCGTACGAACGCGGCTCAGCGCGGTGCGGAGAGGTTGTCCTAAGAAGTGAGCCAGGCGACCAGGTAATCAAACAAAGAGGAATTTTATTTGCAGCAAACAGTGGGCTCGCCGCTGAAGGCACGGCGAGACGTGCCGGGAGCAAACCACATAAAAAATAACAAAACAGCGGGAACGCCGCTGAAGGCACGGCGAGACGTGTCGAGAGCAAAACACATAAAATAACAAACCAAACCGAACTACACACCCGACGTAGCACTTAAGCGTACATCCAACTACAAATGCACATACACCCACAAATGCTGGCCTGCTGGCTCAGGGCGCCTGCGCGCCTCAAGTGCAGTCAGCAGGCCACACGTGATCAGGTAGGACCCAATCCCAGCTCACGGGGATGGGCCCTACCTACGGGAGCCCTAAACGGTCAAACCCGAAACACGGGAGACAGGAGGGAGTGGCCCAGCCCTCCCAACCTGACATATCGCCCCCCCAAAACAACCGGGGGGCAAAAGCACCCGGGGAAACGAGAGAAAAAAAAAGGAGCGAGAGAAAAAAAAAAACAAAAGGGGGCTCGAGGAAAGTGAAGAGGCCCCTAGAGGGTGCGGGGGCGACGTGACTGCGAGTGCGGCGGCGCCGTGCCCCCGTGTGAGGGTGCGGGCGACGTGACCCCTTGTGAACGTGAGGGGCACGTGACCCCTTGAGGATGCGGGGGCGTCGTGACCTTTTAAGGGAGTGAGGGCTACGTGACCCCTTGAGGCAGTGGAGACGACGTGACCCCTTGAGGCTGCGGGGGCGACGCGACCCCCCGTGAGCACGGCAGCACCGTGACATCCCGTGAGCGCGAGGATGATGTGACCCCTTGAAGATACGGGGGCGCTGTGACCCTTTGTGAGTGCGAGGGGGATGTGACTCCTTGTTAGTGCGGTGGCACCGTGCCTTCTTGTGGGCACGAGAACCCTTGAGTGCGCGTGGGTGACCTGACCCTTGATGAGCGCGGCGGCACCTTGGCCCTTTGTGAGTGTGTGGGCGACGTGAACCCTTGGGAAAGCAGGGAAGACGTGACCCCATGTGTGCGCAGCGGCGACAGAACCACCGGTTGCGGGACTCCGGTGCGGGAGAGAAAAACGCGGACTCAGGGACCCAAGAGACAAACGCGGGTTCAGGGACCGGAGAGACAAACGCGGATACAGGGACCGGAGAGACAAACGCGGACGCAGGGGAAACCGGGGTACACGTGACCACAGAGGTGAACCGAGTGGATGCAGTGGGGGCCTGAGAAAACCTTTGTGTTTGTTATAAGATTTTAAACCATTAATATTGCTCCTAAATTAATGTGTTTCATAGGATACCAAAGCATTGCAGGACCACACGAAAAACATGAAAATGGGGATTCTTGGATTCTTGAAATTTCTGACCCATTACGATCACTGGCCAGTGTTGCAGTTGTGCTTGAAGAGGAAGTAGTAATGAATGGACACTTACCTCAATTTTTGGCAACTAATTGCACTAATTACTATTGTTACATTTTTGGCTGATGTTATGGTACTAGGGACAAAGTTGGTCACTAATGTTTAGGATCAATAGTAAAACTTTCTGTGTTTAAATTTGTTGAGTTTAAACACTGCATCATACCCAGTGAATTTAACCCAAAAAGTAATTTTGAGACATAATACTGCTATAAAAACATTTTCATTGTGAAGTTATGTGTTATATTTTAAAGAAGCTCTGTTTAACATTTTTTATATTACTGATGACTGTTAAACCAGTTGTATTTTGTGTAAAAAATAAATAACATTTGCTAATGTATGTTTACTTTAGTTTTTATTAATTTAATTTGAACTTTAGTTGATAACTTAAAATATATAGTTTTGTCAATTTTAATAACAAGCATTCTTAAGACCTTTGCAACCTTAATGTTGGTGAACATACTATGTTATTAATGACAGACATATTTTCAAATATTTGAATGTTCCAGTGAGCATACTTCCTGTAGACTCTTTAGTTTCAATCCTCCAGCTTAGAAAGCTTCATTCTTGTTGGCTCAGATCTTTTTTGTTTGGTAGATGTAGGTGACTACAGAAACTTAATGACCATTCTAATTACTTAATTTTTTGGTCTGTAAATAAATCTGAATCCATTAGCTCAGAGAATGTTTTTGTTCATTATATAACCCTGTATGCTTAGAAATATTTAAATATACAATATTTTTGATTATTTTGTTTATTCTAGTTTATGCTGCATGGCCATATAACCCTAGAGAGCATGTGTCTGGGTATTTCCCTAAAAAAGTTTCTGTTTGTTTCTGTTTGTGCCCAGAGCAATTTAAAATAATCAGTTTGTACCCAGAGCACTTCATCTTGGTCTATTTGTGCACAAAGATTTGCCTGTCTCTGCCCACTTTGCGACTGCAGTTTTCCAAGGATCTTCTACATGTGGCACCATGGCCTCCAGGTTGTGGTTGGGCAATGGGCTAAAGCAGAGGAGCCCAATACGTCTATCAGGGGTGCAGGTAGATCGCGATGGAGGTTTGAAAAAAAAAAGCGCTCATCACATATCAGTACTTTTTTACAGCTAAGTATCTGAAGCACTTATATTATAAAGATTATAAAGATATATTATAAAGACTTATAAAGATCTTTGCCCACCCAAGTTCCTCCCCAATCTTAGACATACTGATTCAGGGCACAGGACCTGCACTTTGTTATTAGGTTTTCCATTTTAGCTTGCTGATAGAGTTGAAGAATATTAAAAAATTTTTTCTCTCTTTTGGTTGCTGTCTGTTAGCAATGACTCATGCTCAAAATCATCGGCTCTAAGAGAATGTTGTAAATCTACTTTTGTTTTTCCTTTTGCTGCTAAGCTCTCACTCTCAGTAGCTCAGCTCTGCTCACAGCAGAACTTTGTTTAGATTGGCAGCATGACGGCCTTGTGGCCAATCACATGTGAAGAAATAGGATCATAACATTCTGTGAAAACAGAGAGGGGGCATATGTTACAGTCAGCTGTCCAACTGCACAGACACCGAGTGAGACAGTGGAAAGAGGTGATGAGAACAGTGAGAGTGTTTCACAAGTACAAATACACAAATATGACTGACACCCATAAACAAAACAGGATCTAGCTGCAGTTTAAAGATATTGAGAATAGCAGAGCAGAGTGTGCACAAACCTGCATAGACACATTAAAAATATCCATCCCACAGTGCAGTTGGAGAAGAGAGGGCAAGATAGCACAGCATCTACTGACCCTAATGTTTCTTTGTTTTGTGGTAAATTGAGAAGTTTGGTTAAAATAAGAATTATTGATTTTGTAACAGAACAAATACACCCAATTAGCCAAATATGAGGCTTTTAATAAAAAAATATTAAATGCACAACACACATCACATTCATATTTGCCAAATTAAGATAATACAATATGAGGCTACAAAGAGCCCAAAAAACATCTCTTTTTCAGAAGTCATGCCATGAGAGCAGGGCGGCACGGTGGCTTAGTGGTTAGCACATTTTGCCTCTCAGCGCTAGGGATTCCTGGTTCGAATCCCAATCTGGGTGGAGTTTCCATGTTCTCCCCGTGTCTGCGTGGGTTTCCTCCGGGTTCTCCGGTTTCCTCCCACAATCCAAAAACATGGATCAAGTCAATTGAGTTCTCCAAATTGCCCCATATAGAGTGTGTTTGTGTGAGTGAGTGTGTGACCAGCGATAGATTGGCGCCCTGTTCTTCCCAGCGCCCGAGATGGGCATGGGGAACCCCACTGCGACCCTAATAGAGGATAAAGCTGAAGATAATGGATGGATGGATGGATGGATGGATGGATGTCATGAGAGCCGGCTCTCTGAAAAAAAGATGAACTTCCCAGTAATTTTTTTGTTTTAAAATAAATCCTTTAATGTTTGTTACTAATTTCCATCTTTTTAATCATTGCCAGTTGGAGACTTAGCATGGTACCAGTCTACAATTATAGCATTTATTTTTTGTTTAATCTATTTTGTGAATACAAGGAAATGTTTGGGTCATCACATATAACACAGTAACAGAGTTATTGTGGCATATTCATATTTTGAATAGAAGGGCAACATTCATTGAGACTGTAGTTTAGCTTGGAGGCAAAAACAGATAAAGATAAAGGTCAACTAACCCATATGGAAAATGTTATTTATGTACAGTTTTACCTTCATGAATAGCAAACTTTCTTTTACTGAATGTCAGAATGCCACATTGAAGGTCACACCATGTACAAGGAAAAGAAGAAAGTTTCTCCAGGTACACCCTTTCAAATGTCTTGATTTTACATTAAACATATCCTATACAGTTTAATTTTTATGTGTCATAAGTATTAACTCTGGGCTCTAAATTGTTCTCCCCTAATATAGACATTAAAATATGGTTTTCAAATAAATAACTCCTCAATAATATATGCATTAGGAAGTTATGCCATTTATGAGGTTGGATTATATCTATTGATATATTATGTTATAATGAAGTCATTAAAGAGTAAAATGCAACTATTTTCCCTAAAATCAAAATTTTTTTTTAAATAAATAACATAACTAATTCAGGAATCTGTAAATAGGCAAAATTTATTTTATAATGTGCTTCTGTCTTTTTGGTCAAATGTGATTTTAAATAACTACAGACAACTGTTATTTTTTAAGTTAATAGGTGGTTATATGTAATATGTGGTGATTTTGTTCTGACTTGGGGGGGGGGGGGGGGGTTAAGGAGTGCTAGGATAAAGCGGAAGAAAATGAATGAATTATTCATTCATTATCTTCCGCTTTATCCTATATTAGGGGAGGGGGGGTTCCCCATGAGAACGTTTCGGGCGCTGGGCAGATACACCCAGGACAGGGCGCCAATCTATCGCTGGGCAATGAATTAATTAATTAATGTATTTAACAAACAAAGAATTAGATGTGTTACTAACAGTGTTTTAATATTTTAACACATCCTGTATTGTGCATATATTTATATATGATTTTTAAAATATATATTAAAGTTATTAAAAAGTAGTTCATCATAACTGTTCAACTCTATGAGTAAATGTGCAAATTTTTAATACTGTTCATAGAAGCAACCACATGACACATGAAATTTAACTAAAGCTTGAAAAAAGAAGTGCCACTGAAATAATGACTCCACTAATATTTTTACCCTTAACCTTGGATTTATTAATTACTAGCATTTCTTTACTATAATTGATCCGGTACAATATACTTCTTTTTTACACTTGGTTTTTCATACATGCATTTTTATTGTAGTGTGTAGATTGTTCTATACATTGTTTAAACAACATTGTTTAATTTCACTGCATCCTGCACAGATATAAGATAGTGTTATATAAGATATAAGATAAACTATTTTGTTTATGGAAGGAGGTTTGGTCCGTTCTCGGGGTGTCACACGTCATGACAGAATCCAACGCAGGAAATCCGCAGGCCCTTCTGTTTGAACTGGGTCAGCGCCTGGGAGAACTAAATCAGGAGTTTCTGGGTATGTCCAATAACATGCACGGCATCCTTTCAAGCCAGGACTCTCAGAAACATGCCATGTTATGGAAACCGTTTGTGGTAGAGGTGGATGCTTCATCGCACGGAGTTTGAGTGGTACTGTCCCAGCGCACCGGTAGCTGTTCCCTGCTTCAACTGATTGACTTTTTTTTTCTCGTAAGCTGTCAGCGGCGGAATTGGACTGGCGGTCCTGCAGGAAGCCCTCAATGGACTTACATATAGTTTTCCAGTTAGAGTTTTTCCATATATTACATACGGTCACCTGATCTCGACACAATCTGTACATGGCTGTCCTACACTGTTGATGCTGCCCAGCAGCTCAAGGAGAATGAGTCCCCCACTGAGCCTTGGTCCTCCCAAGGTTTCTTCCTTAAAATAACAACATAACAAGGAAATTTTTCTTGCCACTGTTGCTTCGGCTTGCTCTTTGGGGGTTTAAAGGGTTTTCACTCTGTAAAGCTGCTTTGTGACAATGTACTGTTGTAAAAAGCGCAATATAAATAAATTACTTGAACTTGAACACAACTATTCCATCGGGGACCGCAAGCTTTTAGCGATTAAATTGGCTCTGGAGGAGTGGAGGCATTGGCTGATTCTGTTTTCCGTTATAACTGATCATAAGCTTCAGTACATTAAAAGGGCTTGCCATTAAAACATCTGTCAGGCTCCACCATTTTGACGATTAGCAATCGTTTTTCATGAGTGGTTAAATTTATACTCTTTAAGGGCATTTTTCTGGTTTTGGTATTCCTGAGGACATTTTGTCCGATCGCGGTCCACAATTCACTTCTGCTGTCTGGAAAGCATTTTTTGAGACTTTGGATAAATTGAAGACTTCAAGGAGCCTGTCGTCAGACACCCGGAGACACCCGGGCAAATGGGTGCATCAGGAACTCAATAAATTCCTTCATGTGTTTTGTCATAATAATCCATCAGACTGGCTGCGCTACCTACCTTTGACGGAGATCACGCAGATCTCTTTGCGGCATTCGGATACAGGTATTAAGCTTTTCAATGTATACTGGGGTATCAGCCTTCTTTCGCTCCCTAGGACCCCATGCCCTCATCAGCACCAGCAGTGGACGCAGTGGCATCAGTGCATCCAGGATGCTATTTGCCGGGTGAAGTTTAGCCCAAGGAGTTCGCAAGGTGTATAGAGTTGCGGAACTACTGGATTCCAGACGAGTTGGCGGTAGCTTACAGTACTTGGTGAACTGGGAAGGCTTTGGCCCTAAGGAGCGCAGTTGGGTGGGGGCCAACAATATTTTAGACCCCCAGCTTATTGCGGACTTTCATTCTGTTCATCCCGACCACCCTGCTCGCAGACCTAGGGTTCGGCCGCTCGTGTAAGTACAGGCTTGTTCATTATTCTTCGAGGCATGTGCACGGAGACTCATACCAAAGTACGTGGGCCCGTTCCGGCATACTTAAACGCATTAACAAGGTGGCTTACCATTTAGATCTTCCCCCTGCATGAAGAGTACATCCGGTCTTCCACACCTCCCTCCTTAAGCCATTCATTTCGGGACCTCTTGACAACGGGTGGGTGGAATCTGCCGGTACCAGTCTGGCCCAAGGAGTTCCCGAGGTATACAGAGTTGTGGAACTACCCATTCATCTACCGGTGCCACACCCTTCTCTGGTTGGGAGGCGTGGTATTTTAAGTACCCTTGGGTCACCTGCTATTGTTCCATGGCTCGGCGCCTCGTTTTGGCACTTTGGATTTAATTTCCCCTTGTTTGTGTTTAAACGAAAATGCAATAAACGCTTTTTTGTTAATGGAAGGAAGTGTGGTCTGTTCTCGGGGTGTCACGCGCCATGAGACATATATAACATCCTCATCACATGAGGTTCACAAAGCAGTGGTTGTATAAATGAGAACAATGAGCAGAAAAGAAATGTGCAAAACAACCAAAAAAAAAAAAACTAATTTTTGTTTTAGTTCATTCATGCCAATGTACACTTCTACAAACCAATAGTCTAACACTAAGACTTCATTAAATATATTTTTCTCAAATAAAAATATAACCCATTCATTGAAAACATTTTACTCTAATTTACCTTTCAATTATATGTTAATCTACAAGCATCAAATACTATGCCACTTATGTAATACATATTACACTTATACACTTATGTTATTACATAATATATTTTATAAAGTCAATAACCAAGTTTCACATTCAATAGTTCATTCATTATCTTCTGCTTAATCCTCTACTATGGTCATGCAGAGGGTACTAAGAGGTGAACATGCTAACCACTAAGCCCCCATGGCGCCCAGTTTTACATTCACGTTTCATTTATTGATGTATTTTTATATTGTTAATTTTTGTTTTAATCTGATGAAGTTTTAAAGGAAATTTAACAGAAATATAAAAAATTTGAAAAGGCTCACAAACATATTACCCAAACCAGTAGTGGGATCCAAATCACCATTTCAGTGTGTGATTCAGGCTGATGATTTTTTATCGCTTCTGGCTCTGTTCATACCTGGCAGAAGAAGAGTCTCTGCCAGGCCTCAGACATTAAGGGACAGACATGTCTCTAAAGATCAATTCTTGTCCTTTGGCTCAATTTGCCATCTTTTTCTCCCAAAGCAGACCTCACATTTGGCACAGACCTGGTCTGGATGTGCCATCTAATTTTAGGTGAAGACCACTTAGAGTAACACCTATCTCCGAGACACATTTACACTACATTCTCACATAAAAGAAAGAAAAAAAAAAAAAAAAAAAAAAAATATATATATATATATATATATATATATATATATATATATATATATATATATATATATATATACAGTTGTGATCAAATTTATTCAACCCCCACTGAAATAAAGTGTTTTGGCCAGTTTGACATTGATTTGGATCATTTCAGTCATCTTATTTACAATTATATCAAAGAGGCACTTATAAATTAGACAAATATAACATAATATTTATGATGGAATAACCACAAATGTCTTTACTGTGCTCACATCATTATCAGTTTTATTCAACCCCCTAGTGACATTATTTTTTAGTACTTAGTACAACATCCTTTTCCAGTTATGACAGCTTTCAAGCGTGAAGCATAGCTTGACACAAGTGTCTTGCAGCGACCTATGGGTATCTTAGCCCATTCTTCATGGGCAAAAGCCTCCAGTTCAGTCACATTCTTAGGATTGCGCACTGCAACTGCCTTCTTTAGGTCCCACCTGAGGTTCTCAATTGGATTTAAGTCTGGTGATTGCGATGGCCACTCTAGAATGTTCCAGCCTTTCATGTTCAACCATGCTTTGTGACTGACTCCATCACATTTTCCTCCAAGATCTCCTGGTACTGAAGGGAATTCATGGTACCCTGCACACGTTTCCTGTACCATTAGAAGCAAAACATAATTGCCCCAAAGCATAATTGACCCCCCGCCATGCTTCACAGTAGGCAAGGTGTTCTTTTGTTCATAAGCCTGGTTCTTCCTCCTCCAAACATAGCGCTGGTCCATTGTCCCAAACAGTTCTAATTTAGTTTCATCTGACCACAGTACACTGTCCCAAAACCTTTGTGGCTTGTCCACATGACTTTTGGCATACTGCAGTCGACTTTTCTTGTTCTTTGGAGTCAGCAAGGGGGTGCGCCTGGGAGTTCTGGCATGGAGGTCTTCGTTATGCAGTGCGCGCCTTATTGTCTGAGCTGAAACTTCAGTGCCCACATCTGACAGGTCTTTTTTCAGTTCCTTAGCAGTCACGCGGGGATTTTTCTCCACATTACGCTTCAGGTAGCGCACAGCAGTCGCGGTCAGGATCTTCTTTCTGCCACGACCAGGTAACGTTTCCACTGTGCCCTTTAACTTGAACTTGCGAATGATACTTCCGATAGTGTCTCTTGGAATATTTAACAACTTCGCAATCTTTTTATATCCATTGCCATTCTTGTGAAGAGCAATAACCTCTTCTCTTGTCTTCTGGGACCATTCTCTTGCCTTCACCATGCTTGTAAACACACCAGTAGATGTCTAGAAGGAGCTGAGTATCACAGTCCTTTTAAATCTGCCTAATTGGTGCTTATCATGCTTGATTGCTGCTCGTTGACATCCACAGGTGTTTTCAATACCTGATTGAAAACACTGGAATGAACCTCTGTTCTTATGAGTGGTAGTTGTAAAGGGGTTGAATAATTGTGTCAATGAAGAAATCACAAAAAGGCCATTTAATACTTTATGACAAAAACAATTGATGCTATCTTAGTTGCATTTAGTTCTTTAACAAGTCCTTGTAAGATTTCATTATGAACACAATTACAAATGTGCACTGAATTCCATAAAACCCTTCGCAGCATTGGGGGTTGAATAAATTTGATCACAACTGTATATATATATATATATATAAACTCCAGACTTAAGTTGGGTGAAATTCTGCCTGTCATGTGGTAGTGTTAAAGCAGTGTTAAATGATATCCGTCATTATAGTACACTTTATTAACTAGTGAGGTTATTTACAGGTTTAACGTTGCGAGGAACACTGTGTACATTAAAATTTTAGTTGTTTTTTTCCCATATATTTAAGCAAAGTTATTATAAATATTTTTTATAAATATATAAATATTTATTTTACCAAATGAAATTAATTGTTTAAAGGGACTTCAGTCAGTTTGCTGTGAAATTTCAATTGACACTTTTTGTAGAACCTGGAAAAATGAGTGTCTTTGTTTTTGAAGAAAAATCCTCAATCAAATTAAACCTCTCTCACATCAATAATCAAGTCTTTGCTTGTTTAGCTATGTTCTTAATATGATTAATGGCAAAGCCAGCTTGTCTATGACAGGGTCATCCGACCTTCCATTTACAACATTTATATTACATTTACATTGTCATTTAGCAGACGCACAGACTTACAAATGAGAACATCACAAGTCAGTAGTTATGAAGAAAACAAGCTACACTGTATAATTATCAAACCTGATCGTTATATGATCCTGCACCCCCCCCCCCCCTTCTTTTTTTTTTTTTTTTTTTTTTTTTTACAACAGGTATTTGTTAAAAATATGCCTCTTCAGTAGCTTCTTAAAAATGTCAAGTGACCCTGCCTTAGAGTTGGGAAGATCGTTCCACCATTTTGCAGTGGTGAACGTGAGTAAGAATTAGCTCCTCGGTGAGGTGGAATCACCAGGCGGCAATCATCACTAGAGCGAAGTGAACGAGCCAGAGTATATTTTGAAAAGATAGAGTTAAGGTAAGAGGGGGAAGATCCAGAAATGGTCCTGTAGGCCATTTACAACATCAAGGGGAGAACATTTTGATTGTTGGGCAGATACAACTAGAACAAGGTGCCAATCTAATGCTAGGCACAACTCACTCACACCGACACACACTACATAGGGGAAATTTAGAACAGCCAAGTCCCCTTGAATCAAAGTTTTTCGACAGTGGGAGCAAAGGAAATCCATGCAGAGAACATAGAAACTCTACCTATATAAGTAGAGTTTCTATATAATGAGTGGTGCAGAGACAAAAAATGGCTTTCAGGTTTTGTTTTCAGGGTGAGCAAGAGAAACACTAAAAACAAAATGAAATAATAACTTGCTTTTATATAATTTAGCAAGTTACCACACCATTACTTAAGGTTACTTAAGGTTAACTTTAAAACATTTTTCATTTAAATCCAGCCCTGATTTCTGTGACACCAGATCAGTATGTCAAGCTTAGAGTTTTTTTTTTAAAGAAAACACAAGGCAACCAACCTTCCCTGTGATAGTTGCAAGCTCAAGTTAACACCGCCTTATTTTATTTTTATGCTCTACTTACACGCCTTTTGATTTAACAAACAAGGTCAATGTGCATGAAAAGCAGAGCCAGCATGTTACCAGAGAGCGTGGAGACACTTTGTCCAGATGGAGAATCTCTCCTCAGCACTTAGCTGTCTGTCCGCGTGAAGGACAGGCATAATGAGAGAGAGAGAGAGAGAGAGAGAGCTATGCTATGTAAAAGTTAAATGAAAGGAAAAAGGAAGAGAAAAAAAGAAAGGTAGAAAGAGTCTATTGGGACATTGGTAGGAAGAGTCCATTGGGACATTGTTGACATGCAACCCAAGATGGAGTTAAGGATAAAGCACCTCAGGGGAATGGCAGACTTTTATCTAGCACTAACACTTTAAGAGTCAGCTCACAAACTGAATGAACTACTGCTGATATATACTAGTGCATAGGCATTTATACATGTACTTTCGTGTGTATCACTCTACAATTCCAGTAGACTCATATGAATTATTTTTGCCAAAAAATTTTTACTTTATTTGATTATGACAATTTTGAAATAGAAAGTAATTTAACTTTTGTACTACTGTACTAATCCAAAAGTAGTATCAGTATGCATACTTAAAGGAATGTTTTATTGCTAAAATGTTGAACGTTGATGTCTCATGTGACATATTTGTGATTCTTCCTAATATCTTTAATATTTAGAGATCAACTTTGTTTTGAAATTGTTAAGAAGAAAGAACATGAGACAAAAATGAGACATAAATTAATACAAAAAATACATATTAATTGTCTGTTCATATTACAAGTGTACTTACTCAATGGTTGGGTTCAGAGCAAATGATGGCCCTTGATCAAGGGCCATCATTGGCAACTTGGTTGGTCTTAGAACCCCCAACCTTCAGTTTGATACACCCTGACTGTTATGGTCGGTCACGGAGGGGTGGTGCTTCCTGGGGTAGCCCCGCCCCTTATTTAGTCTGTGTTTAGCGTATTGTCATGCTGTGTTATGGTCCCATGTTGTGTTTAGTGTATTGTCATGCTGTGTTATGGTCCCGTGTTGTGTTTAGTGTATTGTCATGCTTTGTTATGGTCACGTGTTGTGTTTAGTGTTATGTCATGCTTTGTCCTTGTCACCTGTTATGTGTAAGTCTTAGTTTACATTGTTATGGTCACGTGTTGTGCGTAGTGTATGTCTTGCTTTGTTTTTGTCACATGGTCTAGTTTGTCTGATCGTTCACGCCCCGCACTGTCATGGTTTGTTTTGGTCAGGTGGTGTGGGTTGGTCTCTGTGTTCACGCCCCTGTAATTATGCACACCTGGGTTCCTGATTTAAGCAGCTCACTCCCGTCACTCCGGGCGAGATGGTCTTGGTTTTGGTCTTGGTCGTCCAGTTGGTCTTGCTCGTCCAGTTACTCCTCGTCTCCTGTTGGTCCTGTGGTTGAGTCTCTGTTGCAGTACTACGTCCCGCCTCTGTTTGCCTGGTGTTTAGCCACACTCCACCCTGTGCGTCGCTGTGGATTGGAACACGGCCCCGCTGACGTAGGACGCCGTGACGTCAGGCCCCAGCTCCGCAGCCGCTTGTGTTCTCCGTTTCAATGTTACGTGTACCTACTGTGTGTGGCTGAATAAACTTTGTCAACATCGAATCCCCGCCCCCGACTCCATCGTTCCGAGTAGCGGATCCACCTACTCCTCACGGTTCCAGTGAAAACCGTAACATTACCATCTAGCCAACATGGATCCCTCGGATCAACTCGTCTACGGGGCGGAGCCGGCGTCTTCTCCATTCACTGGATGGCCGGCTGACCCTCGTCTCGATCGCTTCTTCCGCCTCCAGGAGGATTTGGCGGACACGATTGGGAAGCTCTCTTCCCACTTGAGGACTTTTTGCGCTTCTCTGCCCGCATCACCCACGACTCGAGGACCTGCAGGGAGGCCCACACACTCCGGTTACCAGGTACCTGACCTGTCTTCCACATTGGGGATGTATGCTTATGGGGTGCCTGAGGAGCGGCACGTGGGTTTTGTGGAGCGGCGCATGTTCTGGGTGGAGTGGCCCTATGTTCCAGCGGAGAGGCCGGAGGGTCCAGCGTAGCGGGCCGAGGTTCCGGTGGAGCGGCCGGAGGGTCCAGCGGAGCGGCCCGAGGCTCCGGTGATGCGGCCCGAGGTTCCGGTGGAGCGGGCTGAGGCTCCGGTGGAGCGGCCCGAGGCTCCGGTGGAGCGGCCCGAGGTTCCGGTGGAGCGGCCCGAGGGCCCGAGGCTCCGGTGGAGCGGCCCGAGGGCCCGAGGCTCCGGTGGAGCGGCCCGAGGCTCCGGTGGAACGGCCCGAGGTTCCAGTGGAGTGGCCCGAGGTCCCAGTGCAACGGCCCGAGGTTCCAGTCAGTTGCCCCTGCTCCGTATCAGTTGCCACCTGCTTTATGTCAGTTGCCCCCTGCTGCGAATCAGTTGCCCCCTGCTCCGAATCAGTTGCCCCCTGCTCCGTATCAGTTGCCCCCTACCCCGAATCAGTTGCCCCCTGCTCCGAGTCAATTGCCCTTTGTAGTCCCTCCAGCGCCAGAGCCTGCTGCCACCCTGAATCGGCGTCCTCGCCGTCTCCGCGCCCTGAAGGGACCCCCGCGTCGCCGTCACGCCCTGAGGCGACCTCGTCTGCGCCTCCATCGCACCCGGAGGCGATCTCGTTGCCTCGTCGCCCGGATTTGGCCCCCACGGACTTCAAAGCTTCTTGGGACTGTCAGCACGCACCTCGGCCCACCTTGTACACCCCAGTTACAGTCTGTCAACCCACAGGGTAAGAGGCCCCCTAGTGTTCTAACCCTGAGCATTTCCATGGCAGGCTCCCTAACAAGACTTTTAGGGTGCCAGGAGGCACCCATTGAGGGGGGGGGTATCTGTTATGGTCGGTCACGGAGGGGTGGTGCTTCCTGGGGTAGCCCCGCCCCTTATTTAGTCTGTGTTTAGCGTATTGTCATGCTGTGTTATGATCCCGTGTTGTGTTTAGTGTATTGTCATGCTGTGTTATGGTCCCGTGTTGTGTTTAGTATATTGTCATGCTGTGTTATGGTCTGTTATGTGTCATGCTGTTTGCCGAGTAGCGGATCCACCTACTCCTCACGGTTCCTGGTAAAACCGTAACACCTGACTATTGTGCTACCACACCCTCGTGTTAGATGTTTAACAACTACCAAGTAATTCACAGTATCAGAACTGAAACAGCTCTTAATCTTTGTATGGAAAATGGTTGAGATGATATTGATACACCTGCCTTTAAAAAAGGTTAATTATTTTGGCAAATCTGAGCAAACTTTGATACTATTAAGATCTGTACTAAAACCCAATCGTCGTTCAGTATTATACTCTGATCAATTACTGCAATTATGAAACTGCATTTTATATCAACATGCATTTGCAATCAAAATCCTTTTTTTATATCTGAATTGTTCATCACTCTATCACCTATTTTCTGTGAGATTTAAATAACTAATTAAGCCATAACAAATCTTTCATACAATCCACTGGATTTGTTTGGCTTCTCTCAATCTGATAAATAGCCTTCTCATAAATATTCATGTTTGTTAAAAACATTGTGCTCTGACAAGTTAACACATTAAATGCTATAAATTATTTTTATATGTATAAGCACATAATAAATGTAATAAATAAATTTATTTATTTTTTATCTGCATTTTTTTCCATCATAAAGTGAAAAGAATCTTATTATCAAACCAATTTCTTCCCCTACAAAGGTGCACAAAGGTGGATCCAGAAGGAGATCTGCTCGATGCGTCAATCCATCTCGTTACTATAAAAAAATGTAGTCATCCAAAAATCTATTTCACTGCCTTTACAGTTCACTGAGAAGCACTTTGCACAACCAAGTCATGTGTCTTTAAATGCCTTTAGAATTCAAGATTTGTTTGGGTGGTGGGTGGATTGATGTCTAAAGTCCTACAAACCTAAGAAAATAATTCAGAAATTTAGCCTAAGGAGCTAAAAATGTTTAAAGTTATCTTTGTAAAGACTTTATAAAGTTTGTTTGCACATTATTATTTTTGTATATCGATAATTTGCCAATAATGTAAGTCACAGATATATGTCCCTTAACCTTGAAATTAAATAGCTCATAAATTCACAATAGAATTGAAAATTACTTTTATCAATGTCAGATTAATTATCATCAGTCATTAGGATTATGTGAACAAAGGCAGATCAGTTGCCCTAAAATTTACAGTATGCTGCCAATTTGATGTGACTGATTTATAGACTTTAATTTTAAACCCTGACTTGGTTAAAATTTTGAGGGCCACAGTAATTAAGAAATAATTTTTTTCCAAATGTAAGAATTTTTTTCCAAATGTTAAAAAAGTGGGTGGCACGGTGGCTTAGTGGTTAGCACGTTCGCCTCTCAGCACTAGGGATTCCCGGTTCGATTCCCGGAGTTTCCATCTTCTCCCCGTGTCTGCGTGGGTTTCCTCTGGGTTCTCCGGTTTCCTCCCACAGTCCAAAAACATGGATCAATTCAATTAGGTTCTCCAAATTGCCCCATGTAGAGTGTGTTTGTGTGCGTGTGTGTGAGTATGTGCCCAGCGATAGTTTGGCGCTCTGTCCTGGGTGTATCTGCCCAGCGCCCGAAACGTTCTCCCCTGGATGGGCATGGATAACCCCTAATATAATGGATAATGCGACCCTAATATAGGATAAAGCGGAAGATAATGAATAAATGAATAAATGTTAAAAAAGTAAACAATAGGTAAATCTAATATTATTTTTTTACAGCTAACTTTAAAGCATACCGTATCTATGAAATAATATTGCAATGCCGTTTGCAAATGCAATTATGACTTTAAATGTCTTTTTATGTACTTCTTCATAAAAATATGTTTGATAAAAATATTCTACCTCCCTTTTTGTGCAACTATTTGTTTCCTGGCTTTTTTATTCAGGTTCACTTCAGATAATTGTTAAGCTCGCTTACCTCGAACTGAAGCGACTGCACAGATGAAGCGCAGAGCCGCAGTGCCTTAACGCACTGAAGGGAGCCAGGCACACAGGTAGCAAAAACCGAATTTATTTTAAAGGTGTAGGGACACCAAAACACAAGAGGTACAACAAATAATGAGCGAAAATAAAACCACATGCACAAAACAAACTAATGAAAGGAAAGAGTTAATTAACTAAAGTAATGACCATGAATGAAAGTTAATTAACTCAAAGAACAAAACAACAGAAGAACAGGTGCCCTAGGCACCTGTTACAATGATGTAATTACCACAACCCCTGGTAACATTCTGAAATCACCACTCGAAGTTAATTTGGTAGAAAAATATTGATCATAAAGACATGCCACAAAACTATAGTTTCTGAAAAATGTAACTTTATTTGATTAAGAAACAAATAAAAGGAAAAAGTAGGAAGTATATTTGTACATATATATATTCATTCATTCATTATCTCCCGCTTTATCCTCTATTAGGGTCACGGTGGGGTTCCCCATGCCCATCCAGGGTAGAACGTCTCAGGCGCTGGGCAGATACACCCAGGACAGGGTGCCAATCCATCAATGGGAACAAACAGACACTCACTCAGACACACTTTATATGGGGCAATTTGGAGAATTCAATAGACTTGATCCATGTTTTTGGACTGTGGGAGGAAACCGGAGAACCCGGAGGAAACCGGACACGGGTAGAACATGGAAACTCCACCCAGATTGGGATTCGAACCAGGAATCCCTAGCGCTGAGAGGCGAACGTGCTAACCACTAAGCTCATAATAATAATAATAATAATAATAATAACACTAGGGGCGGTACGGTGGCTTAGTGTTCGCCTTTCAGCACTAGGGATTCCCGGTTCGAATCCCCATCTGGGTGGAGTTTCCATGTTCGGTTTCCTCAGGGTTCTCCGGTTTCCTTCCACAGTCCAAAAACATGGATCAAGTCAATTCAGTTCTCCAAATTGCCCCATATAAAGTGTGTCTGAGTGAGTGTCTGTGTGTGTTCACAGCAATAGATTGGCGCCCTGTCCTGGGTGTATCTGCCCAGTGCCCGAAACATTCTCCCCTGGATGGGCATGGGGAACCCCCCGCGACCCTAATATATAGGATAAAGCGGAAGATAATGAATGAATGAATAATAACACTAATATAAATAAATAAATAAATAAATATAATAATAATAATAATAATAATAATAATAATAATTATTATTATTATTATTATTATTATTATTATTATTATTATATTAATATCTATGTTAAATACTATAAACTTGATTGTAATGGCTAAAACACAAGAAAATTCCCACAAAAACCTAACCCATCAACAAAGCAATAATTTAAGATATAATAATTTATACTTTGCCCCAAACATTAGTGTAGAGGTTGTTTAAGAAATAGAAAGCAACTTTGCAGACAAACTAAACACGTTGAGCAATTTGTGATTTAAAAGCTCTTAATTGAGGACTTGCTTTTCATCCAGGTTAGATTGTGTATGTGACATTATTTAACCAGCTTTTCATAGTCAAATTATTATCACACTTATTAAAATACAGTAAAAGAGCTTTGATTTTTCTGTTTAATACACTACACCTACAAAGGTGTTTGTGACAGCTCCACAACCCACTTTTTTTTAATACAAATGTCTCTGTTCTTCTAAAAAAAACATATATTTAAGAGTCTGTCTATCTGAATGTTTGTCTATTAATCCAGAACAGTATTTGTAAGGTCAGACACTGACATTGGACAAATGGGCCGGGACAGAACTATTGATTCTAGTTCATTCTAAAGGTGTTTGATAGGGATGAGGTCAGGGCCCAGCGAAAGTCATTTAAATTCTGCCACACAAAACCCATGTAGCCAGGTGTTTTCATGGTTTATGTGATGTTTTGCTCATTTCTCCCACTTAAAGTTAATTACTTATTGTGTTAATTAATCTTGCCTTGATTTTTATTTATTTTTTTGTTATGTGATGCATTTCTCTTCAAATTTTTTTTTCCTCCATTTTATTGTTCATTACGTTGGGGGAGCGTTTATTTATATTGCAGGTTTGTGAAGTCGTGGCTTACTAGTTTATAATTTTATAATTTATAATTAGAAATTTTGTTCATATTACTGTTTTACTTTTTATTGGCTGTTGTTTGTATGTTCTTTCGCTTTGTGCTTATCCTGGGTTTTTTGTTTTGAGTTCTGGCAATAAATATTACTTGTTTACTTAATTTAGACTGCTTACCTCTTATGTGTAATTTGGTGTTTGAAATGCCACTAGGGGCAGGTGTGACACATGCCATTATGGACTGCGCTTTTACAATAGGACAAATAAATACGAAATGAACTTAAATGTCCTTTCATATAAGTACATATATGTACAAGTAAACTGTTGTCTTAATGGCATGACTTGGCACTTGATTATATTCACCTGTGACTAAATGAAACAACTAAATTAAGGTTTAGATGTGTGTCCCATTACTTTTGTCTATATAATGTTCATGAAATAATAGGACACTATTAAGACCTTAAGGCTTAAATAAAAAAAAAATTAAATTGTAGCTGTTGTGATAAAATGTAACCATTTGGAAACTTAAAATTCTTTTCTAATACACCTTTAGATTCACTTTTTTTCTGAGTCCCTCAGGGGTGGGACTGGCCATCGTTAGGGTGTTGAGACTGTGTTCAGCATAGACAGTTTTAATGACATTCTGGTTAGTCTTAATGAGCTTCTGCTAATCCACAGTTTCTATACCACACTGATATGCAGCCTGTCAGGATGTTATCAATAGCACATAATAACTACATAATAACTTTATGTTTAGCCATTGATAACATCCTGACAGGCTGCATATCAGTGTGGTATAGAAACTGTGCATTAGCAGAAGCTCATTAAGACTAACCAGAATGTCATTAAAACTGTCTATGCTGAACACAGTCTAAACACCCTAAAGATGGCCAGTCCCACCCCCAGCTTGTAGGGGGTGCTATTGAAGTCTCAGACCCCACCTCACATGATTTAGAAACAATACATCGCCAATTTATTTATGTAACGTGGCCAACTGAACCACAGAATCTTAAACACACCCATTCCTCACAAATGTTAAGCTTACCCACCGAAATGCTAGACACACACAAGTCTTCAAATTTCTTGACTACCTCTGATGCCAGATTTAAGGCAGAACAGCAATAACCACCTGCAGTCCATTTATACATAATTATTGGGTGGCATGACAGTGGTCGGAAGTTTGATTGAGCAGGGCGAAAAAGGTCATTTCTAAGTAGAGTTAGCATGTTCTCCCCGTGTTGACTTTCTTTCAGCCGCTTCAATCCAGTGGTAATACCAAATTGCTTCTAGGTGTAAATTTGTTTGTACCTGTGTTTTACAGTGGACTGATCTATGTTAGCATTGCAATTAAATTTTAGTTACGTCTGCAAATGTAGCATCTTAAAGATATCTATACTTCAAGCTGGTTACAATTTATGACTTTTTTCAACTCAAATTTTCATTTGTAAATGCAATAACTGTAATTCATATGCAGATTAATTTCACTATACTTATATACAGTGGTGTGAAAAAGTGTTTGCCCCCTTCCTCATTTCCTGTTTTTTAGCAAGTTTGTCACACTTAAGTGTTTTGGAACATCAAACCAATTTAAACAATAGTCAAGGACAACACAAGTAAACACAAAATGCAATTTGTAAATGAAGGTGTTTATTATTAAAGGAGAAAAAAAATCCAAACCATCATGGCCCTGTGTGAAAAAGTGATTGCCCCCCTAAACCTAATAACTGGTTGGGCCACCCTTAGCAGCAACAACTGCAAAGAAGTGTTTGCGATAACTGCGATTTGCAATGAGTCTTTTACAGCGTTCTGGAGGAATTTTGGCCCACTCATCTTTGCAGAATTGTTCTAATTCAGTTACATTAGAGGGTTTTCGAGCATGAACGGCTTTTTTAAGGTCATACCACAACATCTCAATAGGATTCAGGTCAGGACTTTGGCTAGGCCACTCCAAAGTCTTCATTTTGTTTTTCTTCAGCCATTCAGAGGTGGACTTGCTGGTGTGTTTTGGATCATTGTCCTGCTGCAGAACCCAAGTTCGTTTCAGCTTGAGTTCACGAACAGATGGTCGGACATTCTCCTTCAGGATCTTTTGGTAGACAGTAGAATTCATAGTTCCATTTATCACAGTAAGTCTTCCAGGTCCTGCTGCAGCAAAACAGCCCCAGACCATCACACTACCACCACCATATTTTACTGTTGGTATAATGTTCTTTTTCTGAAATGCAGTTTTCCTTTTACGCCAGATGTAATGGGACACACACCTTCCAAAGAGTTCCACTTTTGTCTCATCGGTCCACAGAATGTTTTCCCAAAAGTGTTGGGGATCATCAAGATGTTTTGGAAAAATTGAGACAAGCTTTAATGTTCTTTTTGCTCAGCAGTGGTTTTCTTCTTGGAACTCTGCCATGCAGGCCATTTTTGCCCAGTCTTTTTCTGATGGTGGAGGCATGAATGCTGACCTTAACTGAGGCAAGTGAGGCCTGCAGTTCTTTGGACGTTGTTGTGGGGTCTTTTGTGACCTCTTGGATGAGTCGTCGCTGCGCTCTTGGGGTAATTTGGGCGGCTGGCCACTCCTGGGAAGGTTCACCACTGTTCAATGTCTTCACCATTTGTGGATAATGGCCCTCACTGTGGTTCGCTGGATTCCCAAAGCTTTGGAAATGGCTTTATAACCCTTTCCAGACTGATAGATCTCAATTACTTTATTTCTCAATTGTTCCTGAATTTCTTTGGATCTCGGCATGATGTGTAGCTGTTAAGGATCTTTTGGTGGACTTTACTGTGTCAGTCAGGTCCTATTTAAGTGATGTCTTGATTGAGAACAGGTGTGGCAATAATCAGGCCTGGGTGTGGCTAGAGAAATTGAACTCAGGTGTTAAAAACCACAGTATGATGGTTACAGGGCCATGATGGTTTGGATTTTTTTTCTCCTTTAATAATAAACACCTTCATTTACAAATTGCATTTTGTGTTTACTTGTGTTGTCCTTGACTATTGTTTAAATTGGTTTGATGTTCTGAAACACTTAAGTGTGACAAACATGCAAAAAAACAGGAAATGAGGAAGGGGGCAAACACTTTTTCACACCACTGTATATTAATTATATATTAATTTCACTATACCTATATATATACAGATCTGTGATTGTAGAACCACAAAGTCCATATTTACAATAAGTGGATCTAATAACATGGACAATGTTAATGTGGAGCAAAAAAGGAGGTGTGTCCAAATTTTTGACAGGTTCTGTGTTTTATGATTGTAACAGGTGCCTAGGGCACCTGTCACTTGTTCTGTGTTTCCCTTCGTTCTTTTGAGTTAATTAACGTTCATTTATCATTAGTTTAGTTTATTAACTCTTTCTTGTTATTGGTTGTTTTGGTGCACGTGGTCGGATGTGTTTGTGTATTTATTTCCTGTGTTTTCCCGTCCTTGTTGCGCGTCTTCGTTTCATGTCCACTCGTTTGATGTACCTTTATGTGTGGTGTCACGTCACCATAATAAATTTGTGTTCCTGCTACCTGCGTGCCTGTCTCCCTTCTGCACATTAGAGTGCTGGGGCTCTGCGCTTCTTTGCGCAGCCGCGCTTATCCCGAGGTAGACGAGTATGACAATGATATTGTAGCGTGACATGATAAAATTCTGAGCTTCTGTAGCATTTTAGAAGTTTGATAAAATAAATGTTCACAGTGTAACCTGAATACCTTACCTTGCATCGTGTTCTAAGAATGTGAAAAAGAGACGGAAAAAAAAACAGATAAAGGTCTAAAAGGTCAGAATTATGCTTAATATATATATATATATATATATATATATATATATATATATATATATATATATATATATATATATATATATATATATGTTTTGTTCCCACTTGAATGATTCAATCCCTTCTATTAAATGTCAGTGCTCTCTTCAGCATGCATTTTTAAAAGTCAGTACATATCAAGGAACATAAGATTCTCCAATGGTATATGAATATCATGGTATATGAGTCACTGTGTCAGCAAATTATCAGAAATTAAGCAACAGATCAGTGTGGTCCATAGGCCATAATTTGGTACCCAGTTAGACAGCTTAAGCATATGAGATAGACAGTGATCTCAGTAAATTATATAAATTAATAACCATTAGAGGCTTAAAACTTGCTGTGTTTTATTTGATTATAGTACAACATGTCTTGCTGCGAGATGTGTAACCAGGCCACAGTTTCACCAGATGACCAGATCTGCTTAATAATCCTTTTAGTCAAATGTTAATCACAACTATGTTCGCTTCACGTAGATTACTATAATTGTCAAGACTATTGCTTTTTATTTGTAATAGACAATGCTAAAAACTGCATATTCAAGGACCCAATGTCAGGAAAAATGCTGGACATGTTGAAAGCCATTCACAATGCAAACACACAGATGAATCCATCCATTACCTTCTGCTTTATCCTCTACTAGGGTTGCGCGGGGGTTCCCCATGCCCATCCAGGGGAGAACGTTTCGGGCGCTGGGCAGATACACAGGGCGACACAGATGAACCATTTTATTATTTTCAGTTAAAATGGGAAAATAAAACCCCTGAGGTCATGGAACTCAAACCCTAAACCCTTCAAATCCCAATCTGGGTTTCCATGTATTCCCCATGTTTGCATGAGGTTCTTCACCTGAAACTCTATCCCCTGGATGGGAATGGGGAACCCCACAAGACCTTAATAGAGTAATAAGCATAAGATGAAAAGAACATATTTATATTTAATATGTTTAGTTCTTACAAATAGTACACTTTGCTACATTTTAAAATTTATTTAACTAAACACTCATTATCTAATGAAAGCTGCTGATGTGTGAAGTCTGTAATTGTTTCTGGAAATACCATTTAGAGAAAAAAAACACCTTGAAAAGGGCAGCCATCTATCACAGTTGACTAACAGCGATACCTATGACGCATCCTTGGCAAGTCTTACCACACCCTCACTACTTAACTTTTCCTTTTCATAGAGCATGACAGAAGATTCCCTGAAGTTTTAGACCTGAATTAGTCATTCTGTATCTGTCCCACTCAATGTGTTTCCCATATCAGCACTGCTGCATCACTTTTCCATGCCAAACCATCATCCATTTTATTCTGGCAGATGAAATGATATTTCTGGAAGCGTAAAAGATGACCTCAATATCAGTATATGGCAAGCACAATTTCAAAGTCAAAAATGGCTTTCCATACAGACTGAGCTTAAAAAAAGTAAATACATTAACATCATTAGTAGGTTTGCTTTGTATGTCTGCCCGAAGCAATATTAACCAATATTTTATTTGGTTCTAACTGTTTTAGAAGAAATAATTTGAAGCTAAAACATAAATATGTTACAGTAATAATTTAGCTCAGATTGAACTGACCTCAGCTTTCTCTATTTATTACTATTTGCTTGAACTATTTAACGTAATTAATAATGTATTTTTTGATCATTTAGTATGTAAAGAAATTTTGTATCTTGAAATTGTGAAATTGTGCCTGGATGCCCCGACAAACCTATTAGAAGATTAAACACAAGATAATAATACGAGAGGAGGTAAATAAAAAAAAAATAAAATAAAAAATATATATATATATATATATATATATATATATATATATATATATATATATATATATATATATATTTATATATATAAATTGATATATTGATATTTCTAATCCAGGCGGCACGGTGGCTTAGTGGTTAGCATGTTTGCCTTTCAGCATTAGAGATTCCTGGTTCGAATCCCCATCTGGGTGGAGTTTCCATGTTCTCTCCGTGTCTGCCTGGGTTTCCTCCGGGTTCTCCGGTTTCCTCCCACAGTCCAAAAACTTCGATCAAGTCAATTGAATTCTCAAATGTGCCCCATATAGAGTGTGGCTGTGTGAGTGAGTGTGTGCCCAGCGATGGATTGGCGCCCTGTCCTGGGTCTATCTGCCCAGCGCCCGAGACATTCTCCTCTGGATGGACACGACCCTAATAGAGGATAAAGCGGGAGATAATGAATGAATGAATGAATGTTTATAATCCAGAAGTTTTTAAATATAAAAATAATGTTGTTGCCTGGTGTGAAATATGGTTATATAAATAATTATAATAAATTATAAGTAAAAGAAACCTATGTAGTATTAGAGTAAGTTTTCAATGACTGAAGTTCATGATAAAGCCGGTGAGCTTTGTAGCTGTCAGTTGCAAACTCTATTTCTTGGAGGACTTCGTATCCCACATATCCGTGTATTAATCCTTGTTGTGGATAGTATTTGATAAAATGGTTTAAAAACAAGGATAAAAGATAAAAGCTGGCAAAGCTGTTTAATTTTTTATTTGTATCAGATCAAGACTTGGCTACTCCCAAACACATATCTATAACAATTTCCTTTCTCTAAATCATTTCGGGTGCAGGACAGATACACCCAGGACAGGGTGCCAGTGTATCACTGGGCACACTCACACGCACACACACAGACAATTAAGAGCAGCTAATTCACCCTAAATCCATGTTTTTGGACTGTAGGAGGAAACTGAAGAACACGGAGAAACTCACGTAGACATGGGGATTTCACCATACATTTAACTTAAACTTACATTATAGTGGGATTTAAGCCTTAAATTATAGTGGGATTTAAGCCTGGATCTCCTGCTCCTAGAGGTGGATGTGCACAAAATTGCAGTGAAACATGATAAATAATGATGAAATTTTAGCACTCATTAACAACAGAATGACAGGACATCCTACTTCTGGAAAGTCTAAATTTATGTTTTAAGTTTCATCAGTGCCACTGGCCTAACACACTCCAGACAGAATGGGTTCCCCCTAGCAAAATAATAGCCAAGTTGTGAGGTTCCTGTTGTTGCATCAGTGACATATGATAAAGGAATACATTCAGTGTTGTGTGGTTGTGTACACATTTTAATGCATATTGTAAAACTGTCAAATGAGACAGCCAACCTTCTCTTATATATTGGTGAAATGTCATGATATAACCAGGCCGTGGGTATTTCATCAGCAATTCCATTTTTTACAAATATATCTTAATTTAATTAATAAATCCAAAATGTGTGTGCTCCAATGAAACAATGGTCCAATACAAACTATGCAAACTATCATAATTGTCCACTGTTTAAATTTAACAGGGAATACAGCCATGTTGAAATGATTTTAATATTCAATACAATCATTCATTAGCACCTTATTGGAAAAATGAAATCACAGTGCCTAAACAATTTGCTCTGTGACTGGAACATGGATATTCTGACCCTTATTCTGTCAAAATCAAAAACATCCATCAACAACACACAAAACTCTGGAATTTCTCAAGGCATTATGCTTTGTCCATTGCTCTTTGTTTTGCTGTGTAGCAGGGCACTGCTCCAATTACGTCATAAAGTTTACAGATGACATGACCATTTTTATGTCTCATTATGAGAATAACGAGACAGCATACAGAGAGCTGTTAGAGCTAACAGACCAGTGGAAACAACTTGTATCTATACGTGGAGTGAGCTTAAGATATGATTGTTTAGAAGTTTAAACAAAAAAATGACCAGTTTCCTGACTAAAATGGTGCCTCCATTGAGAAAGTACCCATTTCCTTGGTGTGCACCTGGCAAAGATGCTCAGCTGGTCTTTCAAAATTTACTACATAACAAAAAACAAATGGCAAGTGATGCTCAACTTGTCACTTCGGAATTCTCAGTAAGTGATTGTTATTTTGTGCCCAAGTAAGCCTCCTGGTCTGAACCCAAACCCTCTTCATCTTCAGAAATGGAAACAGTGGTCCTGGATGTGTGTTTTGAATGATTGTCATGTGAGTGACAGTAGCACCCTCTCTTTCAGGGTACTGTAAATTCACAATAATAATAAACAATTGTAAGCTGAAAACCTGTTTAAAGAATAATAAGATTCACCTGGCATTACATTTTTGTTAATTATAAATTTGTAGTCCCATTGAGGTGTATTTATTTTTGCAACATTGTCTTGAAAAAAATTGTTAGAAAGTCTACAATTTGTAGAATTATGTCTCATACAAAAGTTTTCTGACAATTCTGTTGTGTACTCATCTATGCTAACCACTGTATCCGAAACGACAATAAATCCTCTTGAACTTGAACTGTTACCAGGCACTCAGAGAAAATAATAAATGGTATTGTCTACAGATTGAAAGCCAGACTAAGACTTTTTATTGTGGCAGCAATGATGACTTTCACTGACTTTCACCAGCACTTGCAAAAGCATGTAAAATCCTGCTTTTTTTTTTAATTAATTTATTTTTTTTTTAAAGAAACAACATTTGCCCCATTTAAATGTTTTTTGGATTTTATTACCATATTTTAACAACTGTTTACATGTACACACCAGCGGACCAATAATTTGGTATTGTTTTCATAAACAGTGATACAGCAGAATGCCAAAAAAGCAATTTCCTGCGATAATATCACAGAAGCCTTTCTTTCAGGGATTACTATTTAATGGTAACAATGCATTTTGACATACAGTATATATCCAGATATATCCAGTGAGTGTGGAATTGTGTATTTATAAACATATTTTCTGGAATCAATATTTCCAATAAACATTTTCTTTTTTAATTTTGTCATTTTCAAAAAAAGTATTACATTTTAATAGTATACAAATCAGGTCTTGTAAATTTAATGCTAAATTCCATTGTTTTGCATTGCATCAATTTAAAATATCACATCAAGCCATTTTTAATAATAAAGTATTTTTTCTGTTAGACTGGTTGTGTTTAAAATTATGACTAATAACTATCAAATTAGGCGGCACGGTGCCTTAGTGGTTAGCATGTTTGCCTCTCAGCACTAGGGATTCCCGGTTCGAATCCCCATCTGGGTGGAGTTTCCATGTTCTTCCCGTGTATGCGTGGGTTTCCTCTGGGTTCTCCGGTTTCCTCCCACAGTCCAAAAACATGGATCAAGTCAATTGAGTTCTCCAAATTGCCCCATATAGTGTGTGTATGTGTGTATGTCTGTGTGAGTGTGTGCCCAGCGATAGATTGGCGCCCTGTCCTGGGTGTATCTGCCCAGCGCCCGAAACGTTCTCCCCTGGATGGGCATGGGGAACCCCCTTGCGACCCTAATATAGGACAAAGCGGAAGATAATGAATGAATGAATGAAGTATGAAATTTCACATGGCCTTCAAGTTTATGAAGGCCATGTGCTCATCAATATAATTGAAACAGAGAATTACATGTCATAGAGCTTTTCAGCAACTTGGTGATTATAGCCAGGCAATAATTAGTGTGAATTCTCCAGACATGCTAGATGATGTTTGTTTTAGAAGGATAATCTCTGTTGAATTAGGGTCATGCTAACAAGATGTTTTATATGGTGAAGTGTATAAGGCTAACAAAATTTTAAAACAAATGATGAAGCATATGACCTCTGTCTGAAAAAGATATTCTACTATTTACAATAGTAAAGTAGCTTCCTTTTTTTTTAAACAGAACTCATCTTTTGCTGTGCTATGAACTTGTGCTATTGTTATTGTATTGCCAAATTAATTAATTAAAAAGTGAAATACCTTAGTGAATTACAGAATAGAGGCATTACGAATGACAATAACTTATCCATCCATTATCTTCCGCTTTATCCTCTATTAGGGTCGCGAAGGAGACGTTCTCCACCATCCAGGGAAGAACGTCTCGGGCGCTTGGCAGACACACCCAGGACAGGGAGCCAATCCATCGCTGGACACACACTCACTCATACAGACATGCACACAAACACACTCTATATGGGGCAATTTGGAGATTTCAATTGACTGAAACCGGAGAACATGGAGGAAACCCACGTGGACACAGGGAGAACATGGAAACTCCACCCAGATTGGGATTCGAACCGGGAATCCCTAGCACTGAGAGGCGATCGTGCTAACCACTAAGCCACCGTGCCGCCCACTTACAATAACCTATGTCCTAATTAAAGTAAGTCTCTCTTTGCTCCAGGTACCATTTGTGTTTGCGTCCCAATGGCACCATTGTCCTAAATATATGTTCTAATGATACACGATGCAGTGAAATTTATCGTTGCTCCCAACCAGGGAGGTAGATACAGTACATTAGTATTAGTACAGTATATTATCTCAAATAAGTATTTGATCCCCCGCTGAGTTTTAATACAAAAAAAACCCAAAATAAATGTCTCATAATTTCATGCCAGCTTTATTTTAACAGTGCCACATAGAATATCAAAAGAAAAACTGAGAAAATTGCATGAAATGAGAAATAAAAATAATTTGCATAATAAGCATTTGATCCCCCAGTGACTAAAAGTTTTAATACAAAAAGATAAATGAAACGTCTCAAAATTTGATGCCAGCTTTATTTTAACAGTGCCACATAGAATAACAAAAGAAAAACGGAGAAAACTACATGAAATGAGAAATAAAAAATAATTTGCATTTCATTGAGGGAAATTAGTATTTGATCCCCTAGTAAAACCATGATTAATGTTGGCTTACACAGACCACTGACACACCCTAATCACAGTGAAGTCTTTACCTGGATGAGAGACACGTGTCCCAAATTGTCACTGTATAAAAGGCCACCTGCCAACAGTCTCAGTGGAAGAAGTACAACATTACGGTCAATTGACCCAGGCCTGGAGCTCCATGCAAGATATCACCTCGTGGAGTCTCATTGATCACGAGAAAGGCTAAAAATCAGCCAAGAACTACACAGGAGGAGCTGAGTAATGATTTCAAGGCAGCTGGGACTACAGTCTCCAAAAAAACATTGGTAATACACTGAGATGTAATGGTTTAAAATCCAGCAGTGCACGCAAGGTTCCTCTGCTCAAGAATGCTCACGTCCAGGCCCACCTCAAGTTTGCCAATGAACATATTAATGACTCTGAGAGAGACTGTGAGAAGGTGATCTGGTGATCAAAATTGAGCTCTTTGGCCTCAACTAAACTCGACGTGTTTGGAGGAAGAAAAATACAGAATATGACCCTAAGAATACCATCCCCACCGTCAAGCATGGTGGTGGAGGTATTATGTTTTGGGGGTGTTTTTCTTCTAAGGGCACAGGCCAACTTCACTGCATTGATGGGAATATGATCATGGAAGCTTATCAAGGAAGCTTATCAAGGTCATGGAATGGCCTAGCCAGTCCCCTGACCTCAATCCCATTGAAAATCTATGGAGAGAGCTGAACCTTCGCATTTCCAAATGCATGCTTAAAAACCTTAAGGATTTGGAGGTGATTTGCAGAGAGGAGTGGGCCAAAATTACATTTACATACATTTACATTTAGTCACTTAGCAGACGCTTTTATCCAAAGCGACTTACAAATGAGAACACCACAAGTCAGAAGCCATGGAGAAAACCAACTATACTGTAAATTCATCAAACCTGATTGTTATTTGATGCTGCGGCCCCCCCCCCCCCCCCCCTTTTTTTTTTTTTTTTTTTCTACAACAGGTATTTGTTAAAGAAATGCGTCTTAAGTAGTTTCTTAAAACTGTTTACTGATTCTGCCTTACGGACAGAGTTGGGAAGATCATTCCACCATTTTGCAGTGGTGAACACCACGGAGTGAGAATTAGCTCCTCGGTGAGGTGGAATCGCCAGGTGGCAATCATCACTGGAGCGAAGTGAATGAGTCGGAGTGTATTTTGAAAAGATAGAGTGAAGGTAGGAGGGGGAAGATCCAGAAATGTTTCTGTATGCCAGAGTCAGTGACTTGTACTGAATGCAAGCAGCTACAGGAAGCCAATGGAGGGAAGTGAGTAATGGAGTGACATGAGTTCGCTTGGGCTGGTTAAACACAAGTCAGGCTGCAGAGTTTTGAATTAGTTGAAGAGGTCTGATTGTGGAAGCTGGGATACCGGCAAGTAGCGCATTACAATAATCAAGCCGGGATAGGACTAGGGCTTGAACAAGCAGTTGGGTAGCATGTTCAGTCAAAAAGGGTCTGATCTTCCTTATGTTGTAAAGAAGGAATCTACAAGAACGGGCGGTTTTGGTAACATGATCAGAGACTTTAAGGTGGGAGTCTATTGTGAAACCAAGGTTCCGGACCGAATCGGTTGGGGAGATTGTGGAGCCATCAATTTGGAAGGTCAGGTTGTGATGGATTGAGGGTTTAGCTGGGATAATGAGAAGCTCTGTTTTTTCTAAGTTTAATTTGAGATGACGGGCCTTCATCCAAACAGATATGTCAGTGAGGCAGGCAGATATCCGATTTGAGATGGTGGTGTCATCAGGGGCAAAAGACAGATGAAGTTGAGTGTCATCAGCATAGCAGTGGTAAGAGAAACCATGCACCTGGATGACTGTGCTCAGTGATGTCATGTAAAGTGAGAAGAGGAGAGGACCAAGTACAGAGCCCTGAGGCACACCAGTGTGTACTTGGTGAGAATTAGAGATCTCTCCATTCCATGACACTTTGAAGGTCCTTCCTGTGAGATAGGATCGAAACCATTCAAGTGTCGTACAAGAAAAGCCTAATTCAGCTAGAGTGGACAGTAGAATCTGATGATTTACTGTATCAAAAGCTGCAGAAAGGTCTAACAAAATGAGGACCGAGGATTGAGATTTGGCTTTGGCAGATTTAAGTGAGTCCATTAAAGAGAGCAATGCTGTCTCCGTGGAGTGACCACATCTAAAACCGGATTGATTGGGATCAAGGAGATTATTCTGATTAAGAAATTTGGAGACCTGTGTGGATACCACCCGTTCAAGTGTTTTAGACAGGAAAGGTAAAAGAGAAACAGGTCTGTAGCTCTCGACCAAATTTGGGTTGAGCGTAGGTTTTTTGAGTAGGGGTTTGACTATGGCCTGTTTGAAACAATTTGGAAAAGTCTCAGACTTGAGAGAGGAGTTAATGATGTGTGTGAGAGCTGGTGTGATGGAGGAGGCGATGGATTGAAGAAGGTGGGATGGGATGGAATCAAGGGGGCAAGTGGTTGGGTTACTGGCAAGAAGAATTTTGCAAAAAATTTGCAAAGACATCAGCTGACAGAGAAGTGTTAGGAGGGGGAGAGGGAGGAGTTAGTATTGAGTTGAAAGTACTGAATAAGGTGCGGGCATCTGAGACGCATGTTACCTTGGACTGGAAGAACAAGGATTTAGCAGCAGTTACATCCTTCGAGAAAGTGGCAAGTGAGGACTGGTATGTTTCCAAATCTGAAGACAGACCAGACTTACGCCATTTTCTTTCGGCGGAATGAAGAGAAGTACGTTGCTTCCGAAGCGTCTCCGTGAGCCAGAGACTGGACGGAGAACTGTGTGTTTTCCTGTGTGTTACTCTTGAAGTGTGTGCAAACCTTATAAAGAACTATAAGAAACGTCTGACTGCTGTGCTTGCTAACAAGGGTTTTGCAACCAAGTATTAAATGATGTTTTACTAGGGGATCAAATACTTATTTCCCTCAATGAAATGCAATTATTATTTATTTCTAATTTCATGTAATTTTCTCCATTTTTCTTTTGATATTCTATGTGGCACTGTTAAAATAAAGCTGGCATAAAATTATGAGACGTTTCATTTATTATATATATATATATATATATATATATATATATATATATATATATATATATATATATATATATATATATATATATATATATATACTGTACATATATTTACATTTAGTCATTTAGCAGACGCTTTTATCCAAAGCGACTTACAAATGAGAACACCACAAGTCAGAAGCCATGGAGAAAACCAACTATACTATAAGTTCATCAAACCTGATTGTTATTCGAAGCTGCGCCCCCCCCCCCTTTTTTTTTTATTTTTATTTTTTTTTTTACAACAGGTATTTGTTAAATAGATGCGTCTTAAGTAGTTTCTTAAAACTGTTTATAGATTCTGCCTTACGGACAGAGTTATATATATATACACAGACACACACAGTACAGTATATTTCAACCATTTCGGCATATAAAACCATTTAATGCTAGGTCATTTTTAAGAATGTAGTTCTACATTTACAAACTGTCTATCTGTATTTTAATATTGTATTGGTTTGCCTACCTTGTTTTCTAATGTTTAGAACCCTACCGTACCTGTCAGGTTAGTCTACCTCGGGCTGAAGCGGTGGCGCATAGGAAGCGCAGACCGCCGCGTTTACACGCACTGAAGGGAGCCAGGCACGCAGGTAGCTGATAACGGGTTTATTTAAAGGTGCAGTGCACCACAAAACATGAGGTACAAAAGAGACTAAGGTGACATCAAACACAAACAACCAGCACCGAAGACAAGAAACAATGGACATAAATACAAAAAGACACCCGATCACGTGCACAAGACAAACCAATTACAAGGAGTTAATTAACTAAACTAATGAGCACAGAACATTAATTAACTCAAACGAACGGGACGAGACACAAAACAGGTGACAGGTGCCCTAGGCACCTGTTACAGTACCACTATACAGCATGGTATGTTAGCTTGTCTTGTGTCTTTATTGTGTCTTATTTATTGGGCGGTCATGGACTTGTGATTAAGGATAAACTCTTGTTACCTAAAGGTCCCCGGTTCGATTACCAGTGCTACCAAGTGCCATGGCTGAAGTGCTCTTGGACAAATGTTTATATATGTGTGTGTTTCACTGCACAGATGGGTTTAATGTGGAAGGCAAATTCCTCAGTGTGTACGCACAGTAGGCAAAATAAATCACTTTATGTTAGTAGATTAATTGCAACAAAATAAGTAAGCAAACATAAACACCTCAGGGTCATTGCTGAATATTAATTGGACTGAATATTAATTGGAATGGTGGTCCTGAAGGACCCCCTTAATGGACTCACATAGTTTTCCAGTTGTTAGAGTTTTTTCATTTGTTAGATATCCGTACATGGCTGTCCTACACTGTTGTTACTGCCTGGCCGCTCAAGGAGGATGAGTCCCCCACTGAGTCTTGGTCCTCCCAAGGTTTCTTCCTTAAATAACAGCATAACAGGGAGTTTTTTCTTGCCACTGTAGCCTCGGCTTGCTCTTTGGGGGTTTAAAGGTTATTCATTCTGTAAAGATGTGACAATGTACTGTTGTAAAAAGTGCTATATGAATAAATTACTTGAACTTGAACTTGCTGAACTGACAAACAAAAACGTCCATCCCCAAATACCCTGAACAAGGCAGTGTGATTTGAGCACTGATAAAGGATTAGAGAATGACTTACCCAAACTGCAAACTGTGTCTATGATTTTACACCTACAGTACAAAGTAGGGGGTGGCTTAATGGTTAGCACATTCGACTCTCAGTTTTCATGTTTTCCCTGTCTCCACATGGGTTTCCTCCAGGTTTTACAGTTTCCTTCCATAGTCCATAAACCTACGTTGTTGGTGAATTGGCTGCTCTAAATTGTATTATATAGTGTGTGTCTGTGTGTGTGTGTGTGTAAGCCCAGTGATGGATTTGCACCCTGTCCTGTGTTGCCAGCGCCTGAAATGTTCTATACAATGGGCATGTGGAGCCCCACCACAATCCTAGTCCTTACTATAAGATTCTTCGAAAGATAGGGAGATAGTGAGATAAGTACAAAGTGGAAAAATATGTTAAAAGTGACTAACAGACTATATAGCGTCTGGGCAAAATGTTTTAAAACTCAAATAGCATTGATGTGTTTCACTTTCAACAGCAAAAACACCACCAGCACACCAGTGTCACTGTAGTGCTAAGAATCATTGACCACCAAAAATATTGCTATAAGATATTGTGTATACAAAGTGCATCTAAATGGTAGGTTTATATATATATATATATCCATCTCCCAACTCTTTGTGATTTGTTAAAACACAAAAAAAAAACAATTAACTTGTAATTGTTAAATGTCAAATTATTACAGGCAGTAATGTCAATTCTAGCTCAAAGTGGCTATGGAAAATTAAAGTGGCAGACAAAAAAACTGAATATGTTCATGCAAACTCAATTCAAACCAGTATTCAGGTATGTCCTCTACAGCGTCTTCAAAAATATAAGCAATTAAGGCTAATGATTTACCTCAGCTTAGTCTGTGCTTATCAAGTAGCCAGGACAGAAGCGCTTTGTCCAATTCCGTATCCACTACAAGATTGTGTCTTGTTTCCTGGCTCAAATATCATTCTATCTCCCAGAGCCGATGTTTCCTTTGGCACGGAACTGACCACTGAGATCAGTGCCAGTTCACTAATTTATTCCTAAAGTATAGTTCCTAGGGCAATATCTACCTTAGTTTTCAAGAAATTCCCCTAACTGCTTAAAATTCAGACCCACAGGCCCAAAAATGTCAATTCTTATTATACTCTAACTAGATTTTTGTGCAGACACCCTTGAAACGAATGGTTATAAAAATGTTTTTGTAGATAGTTGTCTTGATTATTAAGTTAAAATATCATTTATAAATGCTAAAAAATTCCACATGCATGTCAATCAGTCATTTTGTTCTATTATTCGACATTTTTTAGACCTTAAGTTCCAAATTAGAATTAGATACCCAAACTGTATTGAATCAAAAATGAGGTGAGTACAAACATGAACATTAAGATTAGATTAGATCCATCTGTCATCCTGTCATCTTTTGCTTAATCTTATACAGGGATTATATAGGGTTGCAGGGGAGTTGCCCATCCCATGTCCACCCAGGGGATAACATTTGGAGCAGATACACACAGGACAGGGTGCCAATGAAGGTTAAAGAATATATTTTTTAACAAACTTTAAGGCAATCATTGCAATTTCTGTAACTCTCTTTAAGACTACTACAGTATCAATAGGTATTTTGGCTAACTCCTCATGAACAAACTGATCCAGCTGTCTAAGGTTTGAAGAATGCTTTCTCCAGATGTTTTCACAGATGGTTAATAGGATTTACATCATGATATATAGAGGGCCACTTAAGACTAGTTTAATGTTATGTTTTAAAGCCAATTTTTTTGTAGTTGTGTGTTTAGGTTTGTTGTCCTGTAAAATGATCCATGACCTGCAATCCATGCGATCCATGACTAAGCTTTAGCAGCACATTGTGCTCCAGAATTACATGATAGTCTTAATATTTCATTGTACCCTGCACAGATTCAAAATGCACTGTGCCACATGCAGCAAGCAGCACCAATATGTAATCAAGCCTCCTGTATGTTGCACAGTAGGTTCAGTGTTCCTACTTTGTCTGCTTAATTTTCACATTTATATGCAAACATAGAGCTGAGGTGATATGCCAAAACCTTAATTTTTTGTGTCTAAAGCACATTTTCCCTGATGTTTTGTGGCTTGTCAATAAGCAGTTTGGCAAATTTCAGTTTTGCTTTTTTTCTGTAAAATTAGCTTTTACAGGTAGTGTTCTCGTCAGTTGTTTTCCATTAAGTTCACTTCGGCTAATTCAGATAGAGAAGGTGCCATCTGACACTGGTATTCTGGTAAATATCTGGTAAAAAATAGTATAATCACCTAAGAAATCTAGCTTTCCATGTTCGGTGCAATACATGATATCAAACAGCACAGAGATGTTCTTTCACCATTTAAATAGACAGACTGACTGTTTACTAGTTTGAATTAACATGTGATGCAAATTAACAAGGAATTAAATTATTGCTGTTTAAACATGTTAAACCATGTTAATCAGTTAATTCTCAGTAATTTTGTATTTATTGTCACTTTTGTTATTTTCAAGTTATGAATCGTCCTTTCTTCTTTCATTAACAGAAGCGTACCAACAATTTTGTAAATGTCAGCACATAAATAAAAGCTACAAACCCCATGAAACACCTGTTTGAGCATTTTGAAACCAAAACAACTCACAGTCACTAGACAAATAAAAACAACTACTAACTATTGTGTTCTTCTACTGCTCTATTTGTTTTATTTACTATATTGCAGAAAAATCTTGAAAAACTAGAGGCATGAATAACATTTGTTTATTTATTTCAATTGGGGGTGCTGGAACATATCAAAATGCTTATGGATTACTGTGGAGTATTCAATGTACAGATTGCTATTTAATCACAGGGCATACATATCAACAAGCATAAATGCACAAATTCGCACCACGGAGAAAGCAAGTTATCATCTGCTAGCATTTTTATTGTGTGTGAATGAAAGCAAGAACTGAAATATAATGACATATTGAGAACATGCAAATTGCACACAGCGAGGACCATGTTCATCATGCCTATATATTGACACAAACTTTCTGCTGTGAGGTGACATCACTAACTACTGCAACTTAGTTTTTTATGTGACCTGAACCTATACACATATTGCTGGAGATGAAAGCCTGAGGACACAGGTGTATCTTCTACTATTAGCTCTTTTGACATGCCATGTAGATGTGAATCTTAGTGAGGAATATGTGTATAGGTCCTAGGTTAGACCCCTTTGACAGATCAACCACTGATCTGAACTGTCTTCAAGTACCAGTTTCAGTTGTGATGTTTTTCAGTTTAGTTTGGCCTGTCAATTTGAGCATAGCCTGGATTTGCAGCTACATATCACAAGAGCTCCTTTCCTGAGGGTAATTCATTATGAATGTTAAACGTTTTCTTTTTTATTGTCACACCAGGCAGCTTTGCCTACACAGACGTTTTACCCTATACTGCAAGTAGACTTGGAGTCCCTGTTTATGACCAATTCACTACTTCTAAATAGATGGTGTTGCTAAATAAAGACCTGAGGTATTTACAAAAAAGACCTGTTGCAAATTAGCTTCACATAGTCCAGCACTAACAAAAGTACCACAAAGGTGTCAGGAAAATGGCTATGGTTGCTAGAATACCACTGGAATGCAAAAAGCCCTGTAAAATATATATATATATATATATATATATATATATATATATATATATATATATATATATATATATATATATATATATATATATATATATAGTCCTGGAAAAATCTAGTCCTGGGAAAATTTTAAAAAGTTTAAAGTAAAACAAATTAAATTAAAATTAACTATAACTTTAAAATATCCTTTTGACAGGTTGTTTTACTCTAATTAACCAAATTAATTACAATACTCACATTGAAGAAGCTTTGGTAACACTTGATTCTGGCATTCATTAACTTATTTATAAAGCTTTTAAACTTCTTTATAATGCTTTATAATACTTGTCATAACAATGCCTTTGTTTATGTCCATAGATTAACCACACTTATGAAGTGTCATAAGAATATGTTTAATGAATGCTTTTCCTGAAAATGACTTTATAAATGCTCATAACTGTTTATAAAAGCTGATAAGCTCTCTTTACAGGCATAAAGTAAAGTTTTTGTCATTAATTAGCTGTTTGAAAAAGACTGCATACATAGTAGTATATTTATGATTTATAAAAGCTTAAAAAAGCTTTTTACAGACTTTAAGTAAAGTGTTATCATCCTATTTTAGGTAAGAATGTCTAAAGAATCAGAAGTTTAAATAAGCTTATATTATAATGCATTGTGTCACTTTGTGTTATAAATCCTTACTGTATGTCAAATTGGTCAAAAAATGTATATGATTATGAACATTTATATACATTAACAAAGGCTTATGTGAAATCTTCTAAAGCATTATGAATACTTTATAAAGCTTTCATAAATGCACTTATAATGCATTATGAATATCAGATTCATAGTTAGTGTTAGTGAAGTTTTTCCTTCTTTATTAATATTATTAATAGCCAGAAATATTGCATTATGAATTAAAAAATTGCAGATAAGCATATACATAACCATCTAGCCATCTACGTAACATCTGGGAAATCATCAATCAAAGCAATACACACAAAATGCACACACACACACACACACACACACACACACACACACACACACACACACACACACACACACACACACACACACACACTCATGGGCATGACATCCCCATTAAAGTTTGAGGTTCGGTCCTCATTCGTTCCACCCTCCATTACAATGACCTATATGCATCTTTTTATTTGTTTTGCTATAAATAATACTTGCATTAGAAAAACAATTCACTTAGATTTAAACAATTTAAATTTAAACTCTTTATGATCTAAGATATTTATATATAAGATGTCTGCATATTTACCAAATGAACCAGAAATCATATCATAAGCTTTTAATTAACCATGCATGTCAGTAAGATTTTAGCTTACTTTATGTCTTTTTTTTTTTTTTTTTTGACAGTCAAACTGAATATAAATGACTGTCTTTTCTTTTTGAAATTATGTGGTAACCTTCAGAAAGCAATAATCCTAAGATTGGCTTGATTAAAGACTTTATTTTTCAATCTCTACAAAGCAGCTCTACATGCTAGATATTACAAGGCCGAATAGATTAATGAATGTCAGTTTAACTTGCTAAAGCCTTTTAAAAACCTTTTTATCCTGGCATATTTGTTGATGCCTTGCTTAGGGTTGACTGCAGCAAATAAGAAAACTGTCAAGCCCTTCAAACTTGAATATTTGGATTTTAGTTGATCCCTTGAGCAGACAGACAGTTCATTTTATTCCTTTAACAATACTAGCCCTTGAATTCTAAAAAGAATGACATCAATTCTCACACACTGCACAACATTTTGTTTACTGACATCAGTTATGATGCTGTTTGTTTTATCACACAATAGGAAGCAGTGAGAAACTCAGCAGACTGCTACTGTCATCAGTGCTTCTGCCAACAGGTCTCTAGGAACATAACACACTTGTCTAGTTTGAATGGTAGGTTCAGCTTGACAATAAGCAATCCAGCTATATAAACCGCTCATATTAACCTTTTGAAGAAGATTTAGGTAAAAAAAAGAGAAGCAAATGAGATATGAGAAATCATACTGTATATTAAAACCTCCTTGTGAATTGCTTTTAAAAGTATATAAAGTGGAAACTCAGCTGTGGCTGAAAAGAAGGCCCTACAGAGAGTGGTGAGGTTGCTCAGAGCATCACAGGCAACCATCACAGGCAAGCCATTGACGATTTTCACCATCTATGCTATGTAAAAAAGAGCATGCAGCATCATCAGGGACTCCTTTCACTGAAGCAATTCACTTTATAACCTCCTACCCTCAGGAATAAGATACAGAAGCATACATGCCAGAAACTGTCAGTGCAGAAACAGCTTTTTTCCCTACATTAATCACATAATGAACTCAAAATATTAATTGCACATTGAACTTTTATTCATTCATAATCTTACTCTTTATCCCCTACTAGGGTCAAACCTTTTGGACGCTGGGCAGATTAGGACAGCATACCAATCTATCGCTTGGCACACTCACTCACACAGGCATACAAACACAAATATGCAAACACACACTATACACTAACGCACACACACACACACACACACACACACACACACACACACACACACACACACACACACTATTTCAATTTATCCTGAATCTATGGTTTTGGACTGTGGGAGGAAACCGGAGAACCCGAAGGATGGTGTCAGCATTTCCCCTCTTCCAGCTGAGGGCGCTTGGCCCTCCTCGCCGGATTATTAGCCGCAGCTGTTTCTAATCCCAGGGATTATTGGAGGCCCTATATATACCAGGTTCTGCTTATCACGGTGTGTTGGTTTATCGTGTGTGCGTGTGTATGAACTACGTTCTGGTTACAGTTTTGCCTTTCAGCGCTGACGTGCTTCAGCCTTTGGCATTGTCCTGCTCTGGAACCCAGGTTACGCTTCCTCGGACGAGACTGCACCCTTTTACGACAGTTTCGTTTTTGTTTTTGGCAGCACCGCTTTGCGGCAAAGTTTTGTGTTCCTTCTGCGACAGATCTTTCAGTTTGGTGTTTTTTTGCAGCACCGCTTTGCGGCTCCGTTTTGCATTTTGCCTTTTTGTGGACTTCAATAAAACTGTCGCTGGACTTTTACACGCCAAACCTGAGTCGTGTGCTCTGTTGGTTCGTGCGCTAACAGAGGTCATTACAAACACTTATGCACCATATGTAATTGCAGAATACATCCACTCTAGTGCTGTCATATACTGCACAAATAATGCCATATTTGAACCATATTTTACACTTTGTTATATCTGTACAATGCTACTACTTGGACTTCTTGTTGATGCTAACTGCTTTTTGTTGTCTTACAATACATTACAATACAATACATGTACATTGTTGTACAATGCAATGACAATTAAGACCCCCCTAAGACCTCTAAGCAACCCTAGTAGAGGATAAAGCAGAAGAAAATGGATGGATGGGTATACAATCCAGAAACTTATCAGAGTTTTACACAAGTCAAATACGTATTTTAAAAGAACCCAATGAAATAAAATATAGATTTTACTAGCTATTTACCATTAGAGAAAATGATCTAATTCCACATTAACATTAATGGATATTGGAAAATCTAGAAAAACAGTGTTTACTAGCCACATTTGAATAATTCAAAATCAGATAAATCTGGTTATGGGACTTATTTTGGCAAAACAAACATCAACTTTTTAATTTACGTTAATACTTGCCTGTTATTGGTTTTACTTTCCTGCAACCGGCCACAATGCTATATCAACACATTTTTAATAATAAAACATTGAACAATTGGTGACATATGAGAAAGTAACATACTGGTAGATTTTATTTTATGCAGAAGACAAAACATGAAAGAGATTTCAGACTGTAAGTTTGGCAGAGAAAGCATAGTTAGACAGCATCAAATGGTGGATTTGTAGAAAGCCTTGGTGGTGAGAAAGAGGAAGAGCTAAGAGCAGAACCACATATTAAAAGGGGAAGATTAAAGGAGGACTGTGGTATAAAATTTAGAGAATAGGTAAGACAGACACTGTGTGATTGTGCAAGGAATACAGACAACTAAGCCACAATCAGTTTGAAAAGATCTGGACAAAGAAAAAAGATTTTGTGGTAGAATAAGGAAGTGCAAGGAGATTCAAGAAAAGGACACTGATGGAACAAATTGGGATGTTCAAAGAAATGGATGAAGAATACAAAAGAATCAAATTAATCAGCCACAGCATTACAAAAGGGGAAAAAAGTAGTAAAAGCTAGGCTAAGAAATTGTTGGGGATTTATAAGCAGCAGTATATATTATGTTTATGTCAGCAAAGTGCAACACTGGTGCAGCGTTTGCTTTGAGGATGTTAATGAGTAAGTATAGAGAAGGCCATAAAAAGCTATGATGTGTTATTGTAGACCTAAACAAAGGCTTTTATAGGGTGCCAAAAATGAGTATGGTATCATTTGAGAAAGTAGTAGTATCCTACTCTGTCACCCCAACTGTATGTCCTCACCACTTCTATTTGGCCTTCCTTTTATTTTTGCCTGGCAACTCTATTCCCAGTATCTGTCTGCCAATATAAATCTCAATCCACCTCTGCACATTTCCAAACCACCTCACTCTTTTCTCTCTTATTTTGTCCCCAAAATGTCCTCACTGTACCATCACTCTAATAAACACATTCTTAATCTTGTACAACCTAATCACTTCCAGGGATCTTCATCTGTGCCACTTTCAACTGCCTCTTATCCCTTTTATTTAATGCTGGCATCTATAATCTGTAAATCTGTAAGCCTTACTTTTCTGAAAACCTTCTCATTTCACTCAGGCAGATTACTTCTATTACAGATAACTTCTGCAAATCCACCCAGTTTGAACCCTCAACTGTCTCCATTACTGAATACCTTCAAACCCAAGTATTTACACTTCTTTGACACCAACCTCTTGCATATATATATATATATATATATATATATATATATATATATATATATATATATATATGCAAGAGGTTGGTGTAAAAGAAGTGTAAATACTTGGGTATATTGGCAGACAGATACTGGGAATAGAGTTGCCAGGCAAAAAATAAAAGGAAGGCCAAATGGAAGTGGTGAGGACATACAGTTGGGGTGACAGAGTTGGATACTCAGGACAGGGTAGGCGAGTTAAATGTAAAGGACAAATTCCTCTGTGTGTACACACATTAGGCAAAATAAAGTCACTTGAAAAAACGTTGTTTGGCAAAAAAAAATGATGTCACCATCGCCCCAGTGATCCTGAACACGATCTCTGTCCTATTAAACAGCTTTAAATATCTCTTCTCCTATTTTTTGTAACGTTGACTGAAATCATACTGGGACAGTGGCTGGGGAGCCAGGTTCGAATCCCAATGTAGGTCGAGTTTCCATGTTCTCCTTCTGTCCATGTGGGTTTCCTTCAGTGTTCTCCGATATCTCTCCATCACTATGTGCACTAGTGTTTATAGTGTTTTTGTTAAAAGCCTCCTTGTCAGTCTGACTCCACCCCCTCATTAATCTAAATCATCCTCAACTGCAGGAAAAAAACAATTCTCCAGCACCAGAGAATTAGTTTTCCAAGCCACGCTGCAATTACCATTATAAAGGATCTTATACATCTAGCAATTTCCATCAATGGCAGAATCCGTGAAGGCCGCCGTGAAAATGCCACAAGATCGGAGAGATTATTTTCCTTTACCCGCCGCTCTTCCAATCATTTTGGAACCGAATTTCATCTCCCTCCAACCAATTCACAAGATCAGGACTCACCTCCCGAGCCTATGTAGCTGGGGCACATGCACTTATCCTCTAAAAAACACACAGAGGTTTCAGTTAGGGCAATGCCTGTACTGCGTTGATTCCGGACATTGACGATTGGCCTGCCCCATTCGAGTAAAAGATCAAGCCCGGCAGTAGATTTGAGGTATGCTTTTGGTCTCAGTTTCCACATGCCAAAGCCTCCGTCTGTCCATACCAGTCACACTCTGTATTTCCACGCACAAGGAAGTGTCTGTGTCTGCACCCATTGACTCGGTTTCATAGATGACTCTTATTCATAAAGGTCTTGTTTCCCAATTGAGCACACCCCTTAAGGAACTTCTTCAAAAACCCCTTAAGGTTCATCCCCAGAAGGCCTTGGCACTAGATGGCAGTACCCTTATACACCCGGGAATTTGTGGTGACCTGTGTCACCTGTGCTCGAGGTAACAACTCCCACCAGAGACCAGATGGCCTTCTACAACCCCTCGCAATTCCTGGGCACCCCTGGTCTCACATAACCATGAATTTCGTTACTGGCCTGTCTGAGTCTAGAGCTATGACTGTGATTCTGATTGTTGTGAACTGTTTCTCGAAAATGGTACGGCTCACCGAGTTATCCAAACTCCCCTCAACCATGAAAACTTTAAAGATTTTTTCAATCAGGTAATTAAGATACATGGCATTCCCGCTGACTCACAGACAGAGGTCCGCAATTTATATTCCTGGTATGGCAAGCTTTAACTAATTCAGTTTTAACTAATTCTGTAATTAAAGTGGATCTGGTAAAGAGGTTAAATAACTTTAAGGAAAACTCTTGGCTCTATTAACTAATAAACCTTTGAAATGTTTATTGTGACAAGAAGTTGTAATCAAGCTAATTTTTGAAAATAAAAAGCAGTGCCAGGTTAGCAGGTGAGGTAATGGATTTCACCTGTGAGGGTCAGCTGCAACACACAGAGTAATCATGCAAGTGTTAACAATTCTAGATGCCAGCCAAATGCTACAAAAATATACACACCATATCCATCCATCCATTATCTTCTGCTTTATCCTATATTAGGGTCGCAGGGGGGTTCCCCATGCCCATCCAGGGGAGAACGTCTCGGGTGCTGGGCAGATATACCCAGAACAGGGCGCCAATCTATCACTGGGCACACACTCACTCACTCACACAGACATATACACACTCTATATGGGGCAATTTGGAGAACTTTATCCATGTTTTTGGACTGTGGGAGGAAACCGGATAACCCGGAGGAAACCCATGCGGATACAGGGAGAACATGGAAACTCCACACAGATGGGGATTCGAACCAAGAATCCCAAGCCCTGAGAGGCGAACATGCTAACCACTAAGCCACCGTGCCGCCCTACACACCATATCACTATATTTTAGTGTAAATTACTATAAATCACTGTAAATTAATAATCTAATTAATCTCATCTCATTATCCACTAGGGTCGCAGGGGTTTCCAATGCCCATCCATGGGATAACGTTTCAGGTGCTGGCCAGATGCACTTAAGGCAGGGTGCCAATCTATTGCCAGACACACATTCTCTTACACAGATGCACACAATATAAGGGTCATTTACAAAAAAAAAAATTCACTGTAAATGTTTTTGGACAGTGAAAGGAAACTGGAGAACCTTTTTTCTATCATGTTTGTACCATATACAGTATAGTCAAAACCTCTTAATACTTCCAGTCTGGTCTAAGAGATTGTAACTTTATTGGATTTTGAAATAGGCCCTGCTTCATTGCTTTTTGGTAGGACTCCCTGACTACTATAAAAAAGATTTGACCAATCTGTCCTCACCCAGGAGCATAGTCACTGCTCCATTTCTTATTCTTCTTGCAAGTTAACCAACTGCTGTTTCCTCATCCATTTATGCTCATGCTGTTTTTTTGATAGAGCACTCTGCTTGTACTGCTATGAAACATCACACTTTCAAAAGCCTGGTATTTTTCTTAGTGGATATTTATTACTATTTACACTGCTTGCCACTACTTTCACACTACTACAGGAGAAGATTTTCATTACTATTGTGTTAGTTTTGTATCACATCTTCGTTAATTCTTAGTCTGCCACTGTGTATTTAAGTGTTTTTTTTTTTTTTTTTTGTAAAAATCAATCATAATCGATAAATTAATTAAAAACATCTGTCAGGTGGCATGCTATTCTTAGTCTTAGCGCAAAGACATATAACTCAAAGAATGGAACCACCCTATAGAAAATAAGAAAAGAAACAAAAGCAAAAGGGTGCTTACAAATCTGTTCTTGAGCTGAGGCAGGAGGACTGGAGCAGGAGCTGTTGACTTACACTAAAGTGGAGCGGGCACAAATGTCTTCCTGCTTCCATCGCAACCAAGCTCCTCTTCTCATTGCCATGTACAGAGGGGGGTACAGTCAGATAATAATAGGGCAGCCATCTTAGGATCCAGATATTGTAGCTTTGTATATGTGCAGGAAGAGTGTGATGAAGACTAAAGTGCTTCTCCAAACAGTGGCAATGTATGAACATTTAACATCAATCGTCATCATCCAGTGGCAAACTAAAGTACAATGAGGTTATTTATTAGATTAGTGCTAGAAACATAATTGGCTTCCAATGCATTTAGGCTATTAATCGTGTCAATTAGTGAGCTTTTAAGACCAATATAGATTCTGTACAGGTTAAGGCTAATTTTACTGTTTCCAATAAAAATGTGTATAAGATTTGATATAGGCTGCTGACCTCTCCCATGTGTTGTAAGCTTGGGTATTTGTGCCACAAATAAGATATTGGTAAAACCTAAAAATGCCAGAGGCAGTGTTTATGACATTTATGTTACTAATTAGAAATGTATTGCACTAAATAATAATGGCATTTAATTTTATACTCAGTGCACTTAGCAAACCAATTTCAGTCTATTTAAAATTTTAGTCTAGCACCCCGGCTGTCACGGTAGTCTACCTCGGGAATAAAGCGGATGCGCATAGGAAGCGAAGAGCCGCCGCGTCTACACGCACTGAAGGGAGCCAGGCACGCAGGTAGCAGAGAATGGGTTTATTAAAGGTGCAGTACACCAAAAACATGAGGTACAAAAGACTAGTGACATAACACAAACGACCAGCCAAGAAATTTGGGGAGTCCAGAGCCCAGGTAAGCGTTTTCTAAATTTTTCGGGTACGAAGCGCTCTGCGCTGAGGAAGGTCTGGACTTGGTTCAGATATCCGATGATGAGGCGGGCGAGTCTTACCTGTATGGGCATATTCTGCCCATACGAACCCTCCTCAACTCTGTGGAGTTCTGGACGGACGCTCCGGTCCAGCTTGTTAAACCCCCCGTGGCGAAATCCAGACGCAGAGCGCGCCGACGCAGTGCCAAGACTGCGGGGCAGTCACGTGACGCGCCCGCGCCGGACCACGCTGTGTCTGGATCGCGCTGTGAGGGGGCGGTACCGGAGCCAACACTCGGGGGGGTAGATGTGGATCCATGTGGCGTGAGCGTGGTGTGTCCCCCTGTCTCGTCTGTTTCGTGTGTCCAGTCCGTCTTCCCCGTGTCTGAGATGTCTTTGTGTTTTGGCATTGCGGTGGGGGTGTACCTCTACTGGGTGCAGGATGGCGATTCCGAGGTGGAGGTTCACCCAGCGGGTGTGCCCGCAGAGGTCCTGCCAGCATGCGTGCCCGCCAAGGTCCTGCCAGCGTGCGTGCCCGACAAGGTCCTGCCAGCGTGTGTGCCCACCGAGGTCCAGCCAGCATGCGTGCCCGCCGAGGTCCAGCCAGCCTGCATGCCCGCCGAGGTCCTGCCAGCATGCGTGCCCGCCAAGGTCCTGCAAGGGTGTGAATCCGCCGAGGTCCGCCCAGCGTGCGTGCCCGCCAAGGTCCTGCCAGCATGCGTGCCCGCCAAGGTCCTGCCAGGGTGCGAACCCGCCGAGGTCCGGCCAGCGTGCGAACCCGCTGAGGTCCGGCCAGCATGCGTGCCCGCTGAGGCCCTGCCAGCGCACGAACCCATCCCGAAGTCCAGGGGCGTCACGCTGGCCATCCCGAAGTCCAGGGGCGTCACGCCGGCCATCCCGAAAGCCCAGGGGCGTCACGCCGCCCATCCCGAAGCCCAGGGGCGTCACGCCGCCCATCCCGAAGCCCAGGGGCGTCACGCCGCCCATCCCGAAGCCCAGGGGCCGCAGGCCGCCCAGCCCGAGCATCAGGGGTGTCACACCGCCCAGCCCGAGCAGCAGGGGCGTCACGCCGCCCAGCCCGAGCAGCAGGGGCCGCACGCCTCCCAGCCCGAGGTCCAGTGGCCGCACGCCGCCCATCCCGAGGTCCAGGGGCCGCACGCCGCCCAGCCCGAGGTCCAGGGGCCGCACGCCGTGGGCGTCCACCTGACTTTGCAGCCAGAGGGCGTCCACCTGAGGGCGCCTTCCAAGCCCAGCTCAAGGAGGGCAGAGGACCCCCCCCCCCCACCCGGGACTGTTATTTTTTTTCTTGGTCGCGTCCCCCCGTTGCGCGACTGCAGGGGCGGGGGTAATGTAACAGGTGCCTAGGGCACCTGTCACCTGTTCTGTGTTTCGATCCGTTTGTTTCAGTTAATTAACGTTCATTGGTTCATTAGTTTCGTTAATTAACTCGGTGTTGTCATTGGTTTGTTTTGTGCACATGGTCTGGTGTCGTTTTGTATTTATTTCCATTGTTTCTTGTCATCGGTGCTTTTTGTTTGTGTTTAATGTCACTAGTCTCTTTGTACCTCATGTTTTTGGTGTACTGCACCTTTAATAAACTCGTTCTCTGCTACCTGCGTGCCTGGCATCCGCTTCTTCCCGAGGTAGACTACCATGACTCCGGCAATGACAGCTTAGAATTCTACAAATTAAAATAAACATGTTAGGACGTTTGAAGGGTGCCCAGTTAAGCTGGTTAGATTTATGGGTATAAGCATTTCCGAAATTCCAGACTTTCTGGCATGAAGTATACAGGTACTGTATAAATACAGTATATATAAATACTCTTGAGTTTTCGGTGACTACAGTTATAAGTTAGACAGTGATGACGTGTTCTTTGCTCAGCTAATTTCATGTCTCAGCTTGTTTTTGAAAACTTTCTTGTATTTTACATGCTAAAAATGAAAAAAAAAATAAAATAAACACAAGTTGGACTATCAACATTGTGCAAAAAAAGAAAGAAAAAAAAAACATGCTATAATGGCATGTGGGTGTCTCATAGCCTGCAGCATGGGTAAGTGGCATATATGTGAAGATACATTTAGCATTTAGCAGACACTTTTATTCAACGTGACTTACAAATAAGAGACCAATCCAACTAAAATACTAAAGGAGAATCCAGGAACAGTGTAGTATTATCAAACATGATTATTAGCCAATATGGTTTCAATGACTAGCTTTTTTTTTTTGTTTATTGTTTTTCAGTATCATGGAAAGACATTTAATGCAGCATTCGAAGGAAAAGATGACTGGGCTTCCTTCTTTATTACCTTTGAAAGAATGGCTCAGAGTGGATTGACTACATGAGAGGTTGAGAGGGTCGGCTATACATTTCGTGTGCTCACTGCCTGAGCATGTCAGAGAAGATTATGCTCTCCTAACGGAACAGCTTGCACAAAGGTATGGCCACACAGATCCACCAAACACAGCACGACATAGTTTAAATGAACTACGACAACAGAAGGAGATGAACACGCTGAAACAGAAAGGTCTACCTCACCCAATGCACAGGCACCACAACAGAACACATATGCAATAGTCGACCAACTGGAGCTGCTGGTAGTCAAGGTGGAAAAACTTCAAGCTACTGTTAGCCCATAAAGTGGGCTAACAGTACATGTTAGCGACATGTTAGCCCATAAAGTGTCAGCTGGAGAGGAACCTGCCCCAGAAGCAAGGACAGAACAATAGCGTGGGAGAACTTTCGTGTGTAAGCTAGGAGATCCCAACCACCTGAACACTTCACCAAGCCCATCCACAAGCAATAAAGGTGCATGTTTCCAGTGTGGAGAGTCTGGCCACTTTAAAAGGCAGTGTTCCCGGTCTCCCAAGCTGAAGGGAAACTAGAATCGGCCAGGTCCAGAGGCCAGGGCCTGGTCGGTACTCAGAGTGGCCGTAATGCTGAGCCACCAGTGAAGGACTAAGTCTACAAATTCCTATCCAGGTAAATCATTTAACCATCATGTGTGTTGTCGATAGAGTAGCTGAAGCCACCGTGATGTCTAGCGAAGTGTTTAAGCAGCTCAACTTAGAAAGCCAGCCAGAGAGTAAGAGAGACGGTTTGCAGAACGCAGAGTCTGGAAAGACAATGGGTGTATTTGATGGCTATAATGTGACACTGAAGGTTGGTCATGATTAAAGCTAATGTGACCATACAAAGAGGGCCCAAAGTCTTCATTGGAGGTGAGCTCATGGCCAGCTATGTTAGAGGTGGACCTGAGGGAGGCTATGTGATATCCCGGATGTTGTTAACAAGACCACTGACCCTTCCACACAGAGTGAGTGTGATACCTGGGGCTTCGTTGAACACCCACACCCTGAGAGAACAGCGTTCCTGGAGCCAATTGGCCTTGCTGATGGTGTTTCCTCGGAAAGTGTCCTTGTAAACATGGAGACAAAAGTGCCTGTCCGGCTATGCAATACAAGGGCACTTGTCTGGGAATTCTCATCAAAACACTTCTCTTACCAGAGATGTGCCCCAAAGAATTCCGCAAGTTCCAGAACCGGCCAATGCAATCATCCTGGTGAAAAAATACTTTTATGACAGGTACGCCTGTGCAACAAATATAATGATGTTCTAGGTCTACCAGCCCACCTACCAGAACTGAAGCTGAAGCCTAGGCCTTCCTAGGCCACGTCATCAGCAGTGATTCGTCCAAATCCCAAGCTTATCCAGGACATCACCAACTGGGACCGTCCCAAAAGCCTTTCAGAGCTTCAAGCTTTTATGGGGTTATGTAACTACTACCGCCGGTTCGTTAAATCATTCTTCTAAATTGTAGCCCACTGCATGAGCTCCTGAATAAAGGCACAGAGTTTCGCTCGGGAGAGGCCCAGGAGGCAGCTTTTAGTGAGCACCTGACAACAGCTCCCATACTCACCTACCCCAACTCTCAAGGTACCTTCATCCTAGACACAGGTGTTTCAAATTGCAGCAGGGGTCAGTTCTTTCACAGTTTCAGCATGGGGAGGAAAAGGTTATAGCTCTCACCTGTAGAAAACCCAAATACGTTACTGTGTAACAAGATGTGAATTGCTTGCAGTGGTGAAATTTACAAGACAGTTCAGACACTACTTACTGGGCCTCATATTTCTTATTCGAACTGACCATAACAGTCTGTCTTGTCTATTCAGAATAACACCCAGAAGGGCAGCTGGCAAGGTGGTTGGAGGAGATAGGCCAGTACGACTTCCAGATTGAGCATCGTCCCGGAGTGCAACACAGTGGATGCATTGTCCAGAAAGGTGGCTCGATCACAGTGTGACTGCTACCGAGCCGGAAGTGACTTATCTGCACTGCCCTGTGGTGGATGTGCACACTGCCAGAGACTACAAGATCAATGGGCCAGATTCGATGTGGATGATGTGTGACCACTTGCCATAAGACACATGAATAAGGGCCAAGAGGTCCAGGCAGTTGTCAGCTCAGTTTCACCAGAAAATCCCCCATGCTTATTCTCAGGCCCCCAGAACCCAGAGGATGAGGAGTTCACGGAAGTTAACTGGATGTCTCAATACAGTAAGCAAGAGCTAGAAGAGGAGCAAAGACAGGATCCAAGCTTGGGTCTTCCCCACCAGTGGATGGACATGGGAAAGATCCCTGAACAAGAGCAAGTCGCCCTTAGAAGCCCAGCCATCAGGAAGTATTGGCTGTGTTGGCCTCAGCTACAGCGGCATGGAGGAGTCTTCTATTACAGATGGGAGAGTGACACTGGAGTCCCCCCTCAACTTCATCTGCTGGTGCCTAGGTCCTTCGTAAAGGAGTTGATGGACTTTTGTCACAGCTCGCGTCTGTCAGGTCACCTTGGTGTTGGTAAAACACTACACAGAGCTCAACAACACTTTATTTGGCATGGGATGGGGGGAGACGTTAGGCTCTTCATCCAAAAATACCCTCGGTGTCAAGCAAACAAGGCCGTAGGACCAACAGGGAGAGCTCCTTTGCAGATTTACCAGGCTGGTGCACCCATTGACATGTTGCATTTGGATGTTGTGCAGATGGGAGAGTGAGACTGGAGTCCCCCCTCAACTTCATCTGCTGGTGCCTAGGTCCTTTGTAAAGGAGTTGATGGACTTTTGTCACAGCTCGCGTCTGTAAGGTCACCTTGGTCACCCATTGACATGTTGCATTTGGATGTTGTGGGCCCCTTTCCCATCTCCACCTCAGGCAAAAAAATTGTTGAGTTATATTTTTCTAAAAATGTTTAGATGCTGAAGGGACTCAGCATGTCTAGAGGGGGGGGGGGGTAGTGTAGCGGCGATATGCGAGTGACGTTTGGTCAATCAGAATTCAGAATCCAGCATATATGTGTGTTCAGACTGACTCAGTATTTTATGATACCTACCGTGTAGCCCCAGCATCAGATGCTAAGATTGTTCGGGTGCTGGATCTAGGGGGTATAACTGTTGTAACGCTCGGTTCCAAACTAAAAAGTTACATTGCACTATACCTTGTCGTGTGTATGATTTCTACACCTCCACCATCGCATGCAGCGCCAAGACGAGCCGACATTGACATTCTCCAATAGCTGGTAGCTAATGCAGGTAGTAAAGTGTGGGCGATAATAAAGCAATAAACAAGACAATATCAACGTTGCCTGTTTTCTGTTTCAATGGGTGATGCTGATTCTTGCTCCTTATGTTACTCTTTTTGAATATGAAAAATGTGAACTCTGATGGAAACTAATGCTGCTCGTACCTCTGTTTATAGTGCACATGCCTAACATTGAGTCAAACATTGAGTTATAATTTATTGTGTCAGGTAAGCAGAAGACATTAAAAATGCAATAAAATGTGTCTTTAAGAAAATAACATCTGTTTACCAACCAAATAAAGCTCATAATCTTTATAAATAAACCCTCCTAAAGGTAAGACAGCATTTTTTATTGAAACTAAATATTAAGGTTATAAATGGGCATAATAAACTGAGCATTTGCCTGACAAAAGTTTTAAACCTAATTAAAGAAACATAAGAAATACATTAAATAAATCTAAAAAAAATATGCTAAATATATTTTTTTTTTTTTTTATTTTTAAATTTAAATTTTATTTTAAAATATCTCTATATATTTTTTTTCCTTTTTTTTTTTACAGATAATATAATTTTAACATTTTGCTTAAAATATATTTAATTTAAATTATATTTTACTTATCATTAAGTGTTCTAAAATGAGCTTATTTTCACTTAGGTAAGAATATTTGGAACATTTGGAAAAATCTACTAGCAATAAAATAGTTTTGCAAAGAACCTGATTTACTATCTGTATTCATAATAATGTCACCCACTTGGAGGCTTTAGTTCAGTATGCATGATGTGATGTTCAGTGTGTGCATGTTGTGCCAGTCTATTTTTACTAAACACATAATATGTCTGTGTTTTCTGCTCTGTGTATAGTGAGTGTGTGCATACTGACACAGAGAACATGTTTAACAATGACCACAAATGCTAAAATGAAACATGGTACTTTAGTAGGCCAAAAATTACATTTAATAGCCATTGGAACATGAAAACTCAATTTTATGGATCATAAAGCAATTGTCACGTTCATAAATTTGTTTGGACACTAGATAACTGTAAAACAGACCAACATTCTGATGTCACAAACAACACATTTATGTTTTTATTAAAACGGTTTTAAATTTTAAAATTTAATTAGCTTAATACCATTTCTAAATTGTTTGTTTGTCTTTTATACTATTCTTACACTTAGTGACAAGGATCCGCATGTTATACACCAATGAGCATAAACTTTGTGAGTTTATTTCATCATTGATTGCTAAACATTCACCCAAATGTTGCTTTTTGTTACACATCTGTTTCATGTCTTACTTATGCATTTAGTAGTTCTAAAAATCTAATTCCTGTATATTTACTGTACTTTATTAACATTTAGTGGGCGTTACCTTGCCTTGGAATTATTAGACTTATTTTTGTTTGTTGTTAGTAATATACTATTCTTTTTTTTTTTGTATATTATGAACAGCAAGGGCTGTGGCTTAGTGGCTTAGTGGTTAGCATGTTCGCCTCTCAATGCTAGGAATTCCCGGTTCGAAACCCAATCTGTGTTTCCATGTTCTCTCTGTGTCCGTGTGGGTTTCCTCAGGGTTCTCCGGTTTCCTCCCACAGTCCTAATGCATGGATCACGGTCAAATATTTCAGTCAGGTTTTAGGTCTCACCATAGCACTGAGACAGCCTTAATTAAAGTCATTAATGACTTATTAATGTCCTCTGGCAATAACCAAATCTCTTTCCTTGTATTATTAGCTCAGTGGTTAGGGCATTGGGCTATCAATCTGAAAGTTGGGGCTTCAAATCCCAGGTCCACTGAAGTTACCAATGTTGGTCCTTGAGCAAGGCCTTTAACCCTCATTGCTCCATGAATGTTGTTAATAACCCTTTGCTCACCTAAATGACCAAATGTATATATTTATTTATTTTACTATAGACCATAACATCTTAGTTGATAGATTAGAAAACACTGTGGGCATTACAGGATCTGCACTCCAGTGGTTTAAATCCTACCTGACAGATCGATATCAATTCACCTATGTTAACAACCAATGTTCTGATCTTGCTAAAGTTAAATATGGTGTTCCGCAAGGGTCAGTTCTGGGTCAACTCCTATTTGCCCTATATATGCTTCCATTGGGATCAATTATTCGTAAACATGGAATCAGTTTCCACTCTTATGCAGATGATACACAGTTATAATACATTTCAGCTAAACCTAATGATGTTCTTTCAGTCAGTAAGCTCGAGGACTGCATCCAAGATATTAAAATATGATTGTCAAAAAACTTCCTACTGCTAAATTCTGATAAAACTGAGTTACTAATAGTTGGACCCAAGGACTAAATTAGCAAAGCTTCTAACACTACGTTACCCCTTGATAACTCCTTAATTAGACCCAGTTAATCTGTAAATAATCTCGGTGTCATTATTAATTCAGATCTCTTCTTTACAAAGCACATTAGCAATATTACTAGAATTGCATTTTTTTCACCTTCGTAACATTTCGAAGCTACGAAATATCCTCTCCCTCCAAGATGCAGAAAAACTAATTCATGCTTTTATTACCTCAAGGTTAGATTATTGTAATTCACTTCTGACAGGATGTTCTAACAAATCATTACATAAATTACAACTTGTGCAAAATGCTGCAGCTAGAGTTTTAACTAAATCAAGAAAGTTTGATTCAAGTATTCAAGTATTTTATTTGTCATTCCATATAAAGTACAGTACAATATAAAGTACAGTACAGTATATGTGGAATGAGACAGTGTTCCCCAGGAACAAGGTGCTACATATAACAGCTACTACACAACCAACATAAAGTGCAAACACAAGGATCACAATAAATACAGGACGACACACAGTACAGTAAACAATAAACATTCAGGTATGGTATGAAAGTAAACCCTGAGTTAGGTTATTGTAAACAAATGTCCTTGATTTAAAAAACTTCTTAAAAGTTTATAATTGTGGCAGTTCTTTTTAATGTGCAAAGAGTGTGCTAAAGGTGCAAGATATGCATAAAGGTGTGTGCAAACATGTTAGCAGCGGATATGTTAGTGTTTGGTCAAGTTGTTCAAGAGTCTGATGGCCTGAGGAAAGAAACTGTTTCGCAGTCTGGAAGTGTTGGCCCGGCTGCTCCGGTACCTATTTCCAGAAGGCAGAAGTTCAAAGAGTGTGTGTGAGGGGTGAGTGTCGTCATCCACAATGCTGGTTGCCTTGCGGATGCAGCGTGTTCTGAAAATGTCCGTGATAGAGGGGAGAGAGACACCGATGATCTTCTCAGCCGTCTTCACAACCCGCTGTAGGGACTTGCGGTCCGATACGGTGTAGTTCCCGAACCAGGTGGTGATGCAGCTGCTCAGTATGCTCTCAATGGTTCCCCTGTAGAATGTGGTGAGGATGGGGGGTGGGAGATGTGCCATCCTCAGCCTTCGTAGGAAGTAGAGATGCTGCTGGGCCTTCTTGGCGATGGTGCTGGTGTTGAGAGACCAGGTGAAATCCTCTGCCAGGTGAACTCCAAGGAACTTGGTGTTCTTGACGATCTCCACAGCGGAGCCGTCGATTTTCAGTGGAGAGTGATCACGCCTTGTCCTCCTGAAGTCAACAACCATCTCTTTGGTCTTGTCTAAGTTCAGAGATTGTTGATTCTGCACCAGTCCATAAGCCATTGTACTTTTTCTCTGTACGCTGTCTCGTCGTTCTTGCTGATGAGAGCCACCACGGTCGTGTCGTCTGCGAACTTGATGATGTGGTTCGAGCTGTGCATTGCTGTGCAGTCATAAGTCAGCAGAGTGAACAGCAGTGGACTGAGCACACAGCCCTGAGGGGCCCCCATACTCAGAGTGGTGGGGCTGGAGCTGTTTCGTTCGATCAGGGCTGACTGTGGTCTCCTGGTCAGAAAGTCCAAGATCCAGTTGCAGAGAGAGGTGTTGAGGCCCAGTAGATCCAGTTTCCCGATCAGGTGTTGAGGGATGATTGTGTTGAATGCTGAGCTGAAGTCAATGAACAGCATTTGAACATAAGTGTCTTTATTTTCTAGGTGGGTGAGTGCCAGGAGGTGGGTGGTGGATATGGTGTCATCTGTTGAGCGGTTTGGTCGGTATGCAAACTGCAGTGGATCCAGTGTAGGTGGCAGCAGGGTCATGACAAGCCTCTCGAAGCACTTCATGATGATGGGAGTGGAGACTTCTTCGGCATGGGGATGATGGTTGTATCCTTGAGACACGTCGGGACGATGGCATAGTTCAGGGAGGTGTTGAAGATGTCGGTGAAGACATTTGTCAGCTGGTCCGCACATTCTCTGAGCACTCTGCCAAGAATGTTGTCGGGTCCAGCAGCTTTTCGAGGGTTGACTCGTAGAGTTTTCCTCACGTCAGCTGCTGTGAAGCACAATACCTGATCGTTGAGAGGAGGGGTGGTCTTCCTTGCTGTCGCGCCGTTTTATGTCTCAAACCGAGCGTAGAAGTCGTTCAGCGCATCTGAAAGGGAGACGTCACCGTCGCAGGCAGGTGGTGTAGTCCTGTAGTTGGTGATGGTCTGGATGCCCTGCCACACGAGCCGTGTGTCTCCACTGTTCTGGAAGTGGCTGTGGATGTTCCGACCGTGTGCGCGCTTTGCCTCTCTAATGGCCTTGGACAGTTTGGCCCTCGCTGTTCTAAGTGCCACCTTGTCGTCTGCCTTAAAAGCAGTGTCGCGATCTCTCAGCAAAGCACGCACCTCTGCGGTCATCCACGGCTTCTGGTTGGGACGTGTGGTGATGTTCTTGGAGACAGTCACGTCGTCTGTACACTTGCTGATGTAGCAGGTCACCGACGACGTGTACTCCTCCAGGTCGATAGTGTCGCCGTGGGTTGCAGCCTCCCTAAACATGTTCCAGTCCGTACACTCAAAGCAGTAATGAAGTGCAGAGATGGCTCCTGCAGGCCAGGTTCTCACCTGCTTTAAAAGCCACGCCTTGTAATCTCGTTCACCTGGATGTAATCATGTACACGTCATCCTGTCTCTCGTCGCCAAAAGGTCCTGTGCTCACCCGTGTGTTTTGCCTCGTCCTCTTTGGCTCCCGGTCACGTCACGTCACGTCACGTCTCGCCTCGCCTCGCCTGTCCCTGCCTTGTATTGTGTGTTTCTCTGTACTCGTCCTGTCTTGTGTTTGTGTGTGCAGCCCCGCTTCCTGCCACTGTACCCACTCTGAGTCACACTCCATCCTGGCGGTTTGGAACACGGCCCTGCTGACGTCAACACCGCCTACGCTGCGACATCACGCCATCATTTCAGCGTTTCCATGTTCTCCGTCAGCGTGTCAAACCACCACGCTCTGTTCCCCAGTTGTTGTGTTGAATAAACTCTGTTGACTGTACCTCTGCCGCAGACTGATTGTTCCGAGTAGCAGATCTGCCATGCTCTGGTCATTAGACCGTCACTATGTTGGGGTGGTAATCTGTGATCAGTGTGTGATCAGTGTGGCGTTTCACCTCTTCACCTACCTCATTATTAATGGGGATGTAGCGCTGAAATAATGCTGTTCCGGGGAGCCATCTCAATTATGTGGAGTCTGCAGTATCTGCCTCTTTTAGTTATGCTGCTCTAGTCAGTTATGCCGGAGTGACATGCTGCACTTTGTCAATAATTCACTTATTACTTAGATGATGTGCTGTATTAGCTTTATTATCTATTATTGTCTGTTTCTTTTGAGGTGTGACCGGTTTCCTGGAGGTGTAGTCAGACCTTCATCCATGGCTCTGCTGAAGCACTACGATGATTACTGGATGGAACCTGGATATTAATTGGACTGGCAGTCATGCAGGACCCCCTTAATGGACTCACATAGTTTTCCAGTTGTTAGAGTTTTACCATTTGTTAAATATAGTCACCTGATCTTGACACAATCTGTACATGGCTGTCCTACACTGTTGTTGCTGCCTGGCCGCTAAAGGAGGATGAGTCCCCCACTGAGTCTTGGTCCTCCCAAGGTTTCTTCCTTAAAATAACAACATAACAGGGACTTTTTTTCTTGCCACTGTCGCTTCGGCTTGCTCTTTGGGGGTTTAAAGGCTTTTCATTCTGTAAAGCTGCTTTGTGACAATGTACTGTTGTAAAACGCCCTATATAAATAAATAACTTGAACTTGAACTTGGAAATGAAAAGCAGTTTAGGAGGTCAAAATGACCCATGTAGGTCATAAATCCATCTAACTTTCACTCATTGTACGTTACTTTTGCAGCTTGTAAATCAGTCGTTCATGGAGAACATGCAGAAATGCTCATTCATTCATTCATTCATTATCTCCCGCTTTATCCTCTATTAGGGTCGCGGTGGGGTTCCCCATGCCCATCCAGGGGAGAACGTCTCGGGCGCTGGGCAGATAGACCCAGGACAGGGCGCCAATCCATCGCTGGGCACACACACACTCACACAGACACACTCTATATGGGGCAATTTTGAGACTTCAATTGACCTGATCCATGTTTTTGGACTGTGGGAGGAAACCGGAGAACCCGGAGGAAACCCACGCAGACACGGGGAGAACATGGAAACTCCACCCAGATGGGGATTCGAACCGGGAATCCCTAGCGCTGAGAGGCGAACGTGCTAACCACTAAGCCACCTTGCAGAAATGCTAATTAATTTAATTAACTAGATAAGAGTTCACATGATCAAAGCAAAAAAAAAATAATAATTACAATTTATAATGTTTACAATTCATAACAGACACTCATAAAGCAATTATACACATTTTATTTTATAGGCACCTTTCTGTCACTCAAGGACACCTTACAAAATTGCCAATAAGCATTAATTATAAAAACAAGATACACAATATTAAAAGTATGTTAAAATTGACAATATTATATGTTCCATTAGGTATTAAAATTGTTAAGCAGGTATATGGTCTCACACAAAAAATATGGAACAGCTTTATTGCTTGTTCAGAGACCATCATGTCGAGACTGTGAAGGCAAGGGATGCAAGAAGATCTCACTGTTATATGATTGTAACTAATTATGATGAAACGTGACAGGGTGGTTTGTTCTATTTTAGGTGCGGTTATACCTTAGAGTAAACGGCAGCTTTAAAAAGATGAACATTGTCAGCCACAATATTTAGATGTAGGGGCTATAATCAACTGCTAAGGGAATTTAATGCCCCAATCACAAGTCTCTACTTGTGACCACTAGGGGTGTGCAAAAACACGTCGACAGTACTTTTCCCAGGTGCCACTGGTGTAATCAGCAATGGAGTGTGTGCTTTAAATAGCCACTGACATGGCTGCATACAGTCTAGCGCTGGGCCGTTGCTTAAGCCGATGGGACACTGCATTGTACGCATTATACACATCTTCAAATGTGATCCTGTCAAGCCCCCTGATTTGACACATGAATCTTAGTTGACTTATTCATTGGGGTTTGCAGGTAGTGGCTTCCAGGGCAGATTTTGGGTAGTGCCAAATGCAGGGCCAGTCACACTAAGGGTTCGTTTGAAGTCTATTTTATTTTTTCAGCAAGTGTGACACTTACCTAACACCAGGATGCACTAAGAGAAAAAGACATACTTCAGTGGCAGTGGAATGCTTTAGGCAATGTTCTGCCAGTAATCTTAGTGTTTTGTCATCCATGTGATGTTTTTTTTGACACATACCACCTTCCCAAGCATTACTGCAGACTATCTACAACCCTACATAGAAACAGTATTTTCTGATTGCTGTGGTTCCTTTTAAGAGGATAATGTGTCCTGCCACTAAGCAAAAATGTCTCATGAATCTATGAGAGTTTGAAGTGTTGACTTGACCATCAAATTGGAATCTAATTATGTGCTGGACAAACAAGTTTGATCCTTGGATGCACCAACTCACAACTTTTTTAAAGGATCTTCTGTTGACATCTTGGTGCCAGATACCACAGCACACATTGATGGGTTTAGTGAATCGACAGGTCAGATGTTTTTTAGCAGCAAAAGTGCGACCAGCAAAATAATAGGTAGGTTTAGTTTATATTAAACTAATTTAAACAATTAATCTTAAGGTTATTCTATTCTTTATTGTTTTTTTTTTTATTATTGAAATGGAAAACGCCTAGCGATGGATTGACGCCCTGTCCTGGGTCTATCTGCCCAGCGCCCGAGACGTTCTCCCCTGGATGGGCATGGGGAACCCCACCACGACCCTAATAGAGGATAAAGCGGGAGATAATGAATGAATGAATGAAATGGAAAACATATTTCTTATTTTCACTTTGTTTAATTATGTTTTTACAATCGGCCCAGAAATATAAATAGTAACCTTGGCTTTTGGAACTTTGCTTTCATTGGATGTTACTCCTAAAGCCTGAGTAATGTTGATATATACCAACAGTAACACATACTGCAGAAACAGGTATAAATGAGGGTTGTTTTTTTTTTGAGGTGTTGCCGGTTTCCTGGAGGTGTAGATCTTCATCCATGGCTCTGCCAAAGCACTGCAGCTGTGACGATAACTGGATGGAACCAGGATATTAATTGGACTGACGGTCCTGCATGATGGCCTCAATTGTCTTACATACAGTTGTTAGAGTTTTTCCATTTGTTAAATACGGTCACCTGATCTCAACGCTATCTGTACATGGCTTTCCTACACCGCTGATGCTGCTCAAGGAGGATGATTCCCTCACTGAGCCTTGATCCTCCCAAGGTTTCTTCCTAAAAATAAAAACATAACAGGAATTTTTTTGCCACTGTCGCTTCAGCTTGCTCTTTGGGGGTTTAAAGGCTTTTAACTTGTAAAAGCTGCTTTGTGACAATGTACTGTTGTAAAAAGTGCTGATATAAATAAATTACTTGAACTTTCACTCATATGATTATATGCACTGTGCATGTCCAGTGTGACTACATTCGATGATTCTGAAGCCCTGGATATGGAAAGTAGACAAATATCCTTACATTGTGGCCCCTACCCAAAGATGGAGCGGGTTTGCCAATTAATTTGCATATTGTATCTCTCTAACCAGGGAAACCCCAACACCAGCAGTAGCCAAAGGCCTGAGTCACATACAGTTGTAGGGTCTCCTTATGATCTACAAAGTGAACATTAATAGAAATGGTGGAGTGAGACTTAGACTTTGGTTGGCTTTATTATGTACAGAAACACACAGGCACAGGAACGAGAAGGGTCAGATGTACCTGTGATTTACTACACCTGCAGGTGCATCTAAAGTCAATAATATCAGACCTAGAGTCTCACTGTTAAAGGGCTCCTTTAAGTGGAGTATGGATGATTGGACATTGCAAATATGTGCTTCAGGTTTAGTGCTCCTTCAAGCAAGTATGTTACTGTGCACGGTTTATCAGCTTGGCAGCTATTTTTGCTATCTGACCTACAATTGGAAACTGTTGCTACACCCATTACAGTATATGCAGTAGCCAGAAGATGCAGTTGTGCTGGCCAAAACATATAAATAACCTAAAGCAGAAACCTTGTAATCAGTTAAATTTAGTCTTAGAATACAGAGGACTCTTTTACCAGTTTGGTTTGTCTATTATAAAATACAAAAGGTAATTAAATAAATTGTTTCGATCCAGCCTTGTACTAAGAAATGGCAAATGTACCTTAGCTAGTGAAATAATAAAAAATACGCACGTGTGTGTGTGTGTGTGTGTGTGTGTGTGTGTGTGTGTGTGTGTGTTTGTGCTCATTAAAAGTTTCCATGTAAACTGGCTATGTCGGCTATGTTTAGTTGCCGCAACTACTGTCTTATTTAAACCTCTTCTACTACACATTTCCTTAAATGCATCAGAATGTATCTGAAACATCTATTAAAATATTAATATTTACCTTAACCTTAAATAACAGTTGAGACTAGAAATGTGTATGTAATGTTTGTTTTTCAGCTTAACAACATAGGCCAAAATTTAAAATATATAGAGTGAAAGTCTGAGCCCACTGTAAACATAGATGTAAAAATACAGTTATACACTGTATTTATTTCCTTCCACAGGGAGTTCCCTAAAAATGTTATCCGTCAACTGTTAGAAAGAAGAGACAATCTACCACAAACTGTTTTTAGACCCTGTAACTATAGCAACTCTTCATTTATCCACCCCATACTGGGGTGAAGTTTCACTTCTCATACTGCGAGTACTGTCTGAATCTCTACCTAAGAGCACTACCTGCAGCAAAGGCATAAAGGAAGCCAGGTAACTCTATGGCTACCTGCTGATTGAGAATATTCTCTTGGGCCCAATTACATTTCACTTGACCTTGTCATTTGCCAATGTTTATTTTGTAATGTTTAAAATTAGACAAAACATGTATAATTACAGTCATTTATAATACAGGCGGCACGGTGGCTTAGTGGTTAGCACGTTCGCCTCTCAGCACTAGGGATTCCTGGTTCGAATCCCCATCTGGGTGGAGTTTCCATGTTCTCCCCATGTCTGCGTGGGTTTCCTCTGGGTTCTCCGGTTTCCTCCCACAGTCCAAAAACATGGATCAAGTCAATTGAAATTTCAAAATTGCTCCATATAGAGTGTGTCTGTGTGAGTGAGTGTGTGCCCAGCGATGGAATGGCACCCTGTCCTGGGTCTATCTGCCCAGCGCCCGAGATGTTCTCCCCTGGATGGGCATGGGGAACCCCACCACGACCCTGATAGAGGATAATGCGTGAGATAATGAATGAATGAATAAATATAATACAGGCCTTAATGTAAAGCATTGGGGAGATGGCAGTCTTCAATAAATGCCAAAGTCTGGATTAAAATTTTGCACATTTTACTTAATGTTAAAAGACTTTTTCAAGATTATAATGATTCTTGCCATCTGACAGCATAAAACATATAATGGCATGACCTGCAAATAGTTTTCAGGAAATTTTCAGGAAAAGCATTCGTTAAACACAAAAATTGTAAAACTTTATGCCAATAGTCTCTAAAATAAGGTGATGAACAGTTAAAATATATCACTTAAAATTATTTATATCACTTTGTGTTATAAAGCGTTATGGCATGTACTTGACACAGGAGTGTGGTTATGTACATCTATGGACATTAAAAAAAGGCTTAGGTGAAATATTTTTAAAGCATTATGAATACCGTATTTATTTAAAGCTTTATAAATGTGTTAATAATGCATTATGAATGTTTTATAAAACTTTTGTTAATGCACTTAGATGTTTATAAATACACTCATAAAGTGTAACAAAGAATTTGCTAGTAGGTTTTATAAAGCAAAGTGACACAATGCATTATAAAATGTATATTTTAATTGGTCATTAAATTATTGTAGAGACACATATCATAAAGCATTTTTTTATAAAGCTTTATATGTGTGTTAATAATGCATTATTAATACCGTATTTACGTAAAGTGCTACCTAACTTTTTTTCTTATACTCGATCTACAAACAATTGTGACTGACTGCAACAATTAAACTTTTTTCCTACACAATAGGAAAAATTTTCCTACACAGTTAAACAATTGAAAGAACATCCTCCAAGGGTGGTGAATAATGTTTACCAGTGGTTGTAAATAAAAAATATTTTATTTAGTGATTAGTAGTAATTTTTTTACTGTTTCCTATTTTCTATCAGTTAAATTTCATATAGCAAACAGCCACTATAATTGACTTCTTTACTCTGAATAGCATACATACACATTTCCCCTGAAAGCAATATAATTTTATCATTATTCGGTATTTACTGTGTATGTGTTGTGATAATGATAAATTGTGCTATATGGGAGCAACTTAACATGTTGCAAGCAGTCAGATTTTCTCCAAATAGACATGAGCAGAATGTATTTGTGCTGTCTACCTTAATATAATTAACAAATTAGCTTAATGTTATTGCAATCCTCAGGATGATTTATACCTGGCTATTTTAATAACACGGGTGGGAAATCAAATCAGAATTAGTATTTACTAGATGACAATAAGCTATCTTGACAACAGAGGAAATTACTGATCATTAGTTGATTGATTACAGTAGCATAATTCAACATTTCCCATTGTCTTACAAACCTCTTTCATTGTTTTGCTATTATCCCATTATTCATACATTAAATTATTACAATATCTGTTTGCATTGCTTTGATAAAGATAGATATTCTGCTAATATTGCTTTCCTAATTGATTTTTTTTTTTTACATTTGTAGACAGTTGCTGATGAAAAGACACTGGTTACATTTCTAACCTGGGAAATATCTTTGCACCTTGCAGCTCACACCTCTAGTGGGCAACCTACACTGTTCTGTCCCATTACTTGAATATTTATTGTACTGGGATGGATTTCCCGAAAGCGAACGTTCTTAGCGAGTTACGCTAAGATTTTACGGCGCTTTCCCAAAAGCCTTCTTAAGTCTCCTAGACTAAGAGAGACTTTTAAGTCGTTCTTTGTAGACTCCGCCCCTGAAAAGGCCCCGAACTGAATCACAGATTACCACACAATCTCTCATTATAATGCACAAAAAATAAACAAATAATTTTTCATTCATTCATTATCTCCCGCTTTATCCTCTAGTAGGGTCACGGTGGGGTTCCCCATGCCCATCTAGGGGAGAACGTCTTGGGCACTGGGCAGATACACCCAGGACAGGGCGCCAATCCATCGCTGGGCACACGCTCACTCACACAGACACACTCTATATGGGGCAATTTGGAGAATTCAATTGACTTGATCCATGTCTTTGGACTGTGGGAGGAAACCGGAGAACCCGGAGGAAACCCATGCGGACACGGGGAGAACATGGAAATTCCACCCAGATTCGAACCGGGAATCCCTAGCGCTGAGAGGCGAATGTGCTAACCACTAAGCCACCGTGCCGCCAACCAATAATTTAGAAAATATATTTTTTTAAACTATATAAACACTAAATAATCATATTTAAATTAGGCTACTGTTACAAAAAGAGGGAAACAACAAATTTTTGACCAATCGCTTACCAAGCAAGCTTATCAATGGGTGCACTTTTAACCTGAATTCATTAGTCAGTGGCATGGCAAACCAACAGAGTAATATACACTTTTCTGAAAGCAAACTAAATAAGATGCTTGATTAAGTAGAACAAAAAGACAAATTATATCCATTATTACATTATTTTCCAAAGCACGAGATAGTTCCACCAAAAAAGAAGAAAGTGGAGGATGTATCACAAACTATCAGTGCTTGCAATTCAACTAATAGATCAGGCATAAACTGTATTTGGCAGGAACATGAATGCTGTCTTCATTCTCACATTCTTCATCAAGAAGATTTAAGCCAGCCCCAACTGCAATGTTGTGTTGTGCTGGTAAAAACCTAAATCCCCCTTTATTTATTTATTTATTTATTTAAATATCCCCATCTTGGTGAAGTTTCCATGTACTAAGAGTTTCCTCTGGTTTCCTCACACAGTCCAAAAAAACATGGATCAAGTCAATTGAGTTCTCCAAATTGCCCCATATAGAGTGTGTTTGTGTGAGTGAGTGAGTGCCCAGCGATGGATTGGTGCCCTGTCCTGGGTGTACCAGCGCCCGAGTTCTCCCCTGGATGGGCATTGGGAACCCCACCGCGACCCTAATAGTGGATAAAGTGGAAGATGACGGATGGATATATATATATATATATATATATATATATATATATATATATATATATATATATATATATATATATATATATATATATATATATATGCGATTTAAATCTGGAAACTAAAGATCTATAAAATAATGATAATGTATAAAATAATACGTGACTAAATTACCGAATTCCAGGTGATAATATTAGTGCTTATTTTATTTCTGTGCGATTTAAACAACAAGTGCGTCTGTGAGTCTTTGTTCGCTGCCAGTTACGAACTTCTTAGTGAGTTATGAGTGGGTCTGAGCACTCGTAAGTTACGAGTGATTTTAAGAACGACTTAAGTTACACATGCATTCGGGAAAGGCTCGTAAATTTAAGAACGTTCTCAAGTACGAAGTTACGAAGTACTTAGCGCTGCAACACTTTTGGGAAATCCAGCCCTGTACTGTATATTATCTTGTATTTTTCATAATTTGTGTTTTACACAAACTATTGCACACGTGCACTTTATGCTGGGTTGTGTGGTTGCTGTTCTGTGTAGCACCTAGTTTAACTCTGTTTTGTTATACTGTATACTGTACACCACTTTATGTTGTTGGAATGACAATTGGAATAAAATAAAACCACTTGAATATTAATTTATTGACCATAATGTTTAACTGTCTATAATTATACAGATGTAAGCCTGAAGTTCTCTGATCATTAGCTTGTAGAACTGTATGTGTGAACACAAAGAACCAAATCAGTTGTTTTGGGTGTAAATGATGCAGCTGATAAAATGTAAAAATATTTACAGTATGTGAAAAGGGCAAAGGGATCAAAGCCTTGATATTTCTGAAATTGCTGGCTTTTAATAAAATAGCTTGAAGTCAAAGCTGAGGTTCCAGCCTTCAGAAAGTGAATAATTCATCATTATTCTCAGTTAATAACTGAGATAATTGGACTTAATAAATAAACGCTTAATGAATTTTAATTTTAACATTAGTGCCAAACCACTAAGGCATATAATTTATTAAGCCAATGCAGCAAACCATCTAGACTCCTTACTCACAGCTGAAATTAGGTTTACTCTTAAATGCATGAAAGTGAGAACTCCTGGCTACAATTCATGAGGTATAACAATGAGATTTTACCCTGAGTTGAAAAGCTTTTTGATGTAATTGCCATTAAAAAGCAGTTTGCTTTTTGCTTTACATTCATAAAATCCACTGTAACTCAACCACTCAGGATTCTCATCTTAAACTGCAAACCTTTAAAATTAGCATATAAATAAGCATAGTGCTTTATCAGGTTTATTTAAGACCCAGCTTGCTCAGAGTTTCCTATATATGCAAATATAAAAAATCAGTCACGGGACCAAACTCTCACACGAGAATGTTGACAGCATCTCTTTGGAGATAATAAGCAAATGTTTAAACACCATTTTTTACATTTACAGTTTGTTAATTTTCAAAGAGTCACAAAGTCAACTATTGTAAAACATTTTAAAATGTGTTATTGATTGGCAAACATTTATTTTTGGTAAATTAAAATCCTTGGACATGGTTAAACATGAAACTTTGTAAAACAGTATCTCATTGACTCTACTGGCAATGTTTTTTTTTTTTTTTTTTATGTAATGTTAATATTAACTATTTATAAAATAATTATTCATAATGCATTATAATGCATATTTTAAATGTTTATCAACTTGTTGGTGATATATATATATATATATATATATATATATATATATATATATATATATATATATATATATATATATATATATATATACAGTGCATCCGGAAAGTATTCACAGCGCTTCACTTTTTCCTCATTTTCTTACGTTACAGCCTTATTCCAAATTGTATTACATTAATCTCTTTCCTCAAAATTAAGAAAATAAGAAAATGTGGAAAAAGTGAAGCGCTGTGAATACTTTCCGGATGCACTGCATATATATATATATATATATATATATATATATATATATATATATATATATATATATATATATATATATATATATATATATATATATATATATATATAATCTCCCTCCCTTCTAAAAAAAAGACAGTTTTAGAATTATCTTTGGGTTCAACTGCAAAAATGACCACTGAATGTTTAATTAGCCACATTTTAAACCAAAACTGAAAAGCTCTCTGCACTCACCAACTCAGTTGAAATTTTTATAACTATTTGCTATAAAAACAGGGGAAGCAGTAGCTCAGTGGGGCATTGGGCTATTAATCCAAAGGTTGGCGGTTCAAATCCCAGTTCCAATGCAGTTACCAATGTGGGTCCTTGAGGAAGGCCCTTAACCCTCATTGCACCAGGAATGTTGTGATTAACAATGTGCTCACCTTGTAAGTCACTTTGGATAAAAGTGTCTGCTAAATGACCAAATGTAAATGTAAATGTATTTGTAAACCAAATGGACTCAGACTGCAAACATGGTGGTACTATCATAACACATCTCTTAAAGGATGATGATGATGATGATGAAAATTCCCCCAAAGGTGTTGACAAACAGAACACCATGGTCCAATATGCTCTAACCCATAAGCATTGTTATGGTTTTGTGTACTAATACTCGCTACCCGAAATGGCAGTAGAGTGCACCCTGTAACAAACATAAAATCAGTGGTAATAGTAAATAAATGCTGTGAAAATAAAGGTCAAAATGTACACCACCTAAGACACGGCGACAACATATAGCGACAAGAAAACATCTTTATATCATAACTAATGTGATAAAGATTTGTGGTAGCTTTTATGGACAAAAAAAAGATAAAATAAATAAGGTACAGAAAGTGAAACACAGGTGAGGGAAATTAATCTGAAAAGCAAATACAAATGAGTGAAGGAGAACAAAACAAATAGAATTAAGCTAATACAAATAAAAGCATAAATTAAAAAAAAAAACTATGGCCTTTATTGGCCCAGCTTTGTCTGGGCTTGTCTTATTTCCTGCAAATGGTGTTAAATGTTAATTTCTGCATAATTAGTTTTGGTTTTTGTTTTGGAAAAAGAACCTTTATTAATGTGTAGAAAAAAAAAAAAAAAAAAAAAAAAAAACAACTTTCACATTCCCTAGATATAAGGTTCCACTGCTTGAATGAAGTAAAGATGGTGAGAAAGATGTGGAGCCACTTGTGGGTGGTTTTAAAGAGTATATAAACCTTCGTAGACTTCCCTAAATATTCTCCTAAATGATTCCCCTAAATATTATGGTAATTAACGCAGCACTGTGGATGTATATAGGGAACACACAAACACACACAAACAAACAAACACACACATGGCCACTTTTGCTCTTATAACATTTGTCAATAGGTTTGGTTGTCAGAAAAAAAAAGTTTTTCAAATCTGTGAAACAGTCATTTGAATAATATACACTTAAGCACAATACAACAGTTTTAACAAATGACTGGACTAAAGTATTTTATGTGCTTAGAGTTCAAAACCAAAGTAATATATTCATTTAAAAAATAAAAAAAGTATATATACAAAGTATATATATAATGTGTCAGAATGTAATGTGTAAAAAATAAAACGTTTTTTACTACAATATTTACAACAAGCACTACTGAGTTGAGTATATGTACATGTCATGTATTTATTTCAACTGATTTTTTTGTTTATGTGCATTCATTGTTTGTGGTTTATTTTAGTATACCATCTTTGTTTTAATGTTTTTTTTTTTTACTAGATTTGAATAACTTACTGAAAAATAAATAAGAAACTGTATATAAAAAAACAATACAATTGCATTAAACCCTGCAGTTTTTCCATCTCCTCCTCCATGCACTACCTAATTTCAGCTCAATAAATCAAATGGCATCAGGCAGCTGGGCTCTCTTCTGCTGCAATACTGAGCAGAATGCTAAACAGCATACAGATATTTTAAACAACATTTAGCACAGAGCAGAGGCACAGCCACAATGAATGCAATATTTTTTTCCAATGACCCTCTTTGAATTATGATCTCTAAGATAAACCTTCAATCCAAACAGTTTTGAAAGGCCTAAAGGAAAGGAAAGGGGAGGGGGGTTTAAGATTCAGGATCTTAGGGAATTTTTTTCCCCTCTCAAACTGCGTTTCAAAGTAGGTGCTGCACAGCATTAAATTCAGGATCAGCTTTAAAGCTGGTGTAATGCTGAGATTAAAGAGGAAACATCTGACATTTCGGATGGTTGATATTCCACTGAGGATGGCACTACATCTTCAAACTCAATCCATCCCATCTTTTTAATGTGGAAATAATACAGCACATAAGAGGCAGCTAATGACTTCTATCTCGTCACAGTTCAATTGGTCTCAGACATTTTCAGCACTTTGGCTTCTGATAATAGGAAATTAAACAACATGATATATTTTAGATAAATACATTGAATTCTGTACTTGACAGCAATAAGATATTATATATATATATATATATATATATATATATATATATATATATATATATATATATATATATATATATATAATACATAACTAAATAGCATTTTGCTATTAGCATAAGTCATTAATAGCATAAGTCATTATTTATTTTAAAATTCTAAGCATTTTATGCAAAAGATGAACATATGAAAAGCTGAAATATTTCATTATAATGAAATATTTCAGCTTTTCATATGTTCATCTTAAATAATTATTTAAGCATGAAAAGCTACATGATTTAATTATACACCTCCTGTCACAGGGGGTGAATGAATCCAGTATTCATGCATTATAAGTGCATTCATAAATCTTTATAAAGTATTCATAACGTGTTATAACATTTGCATAAGCCTTTATTAATTTACATAGATGTTCATAATCATAAAATGTTATACCAATTCAAATGACATAATGTATTATAATAGGGGTTCTGAAAATATCTAATCGTGATTTGAGTCCTGGCGATTCTGAATCAATTCACAATGCCCAAGAATCGATTTTTGAAAAATGCGTTAAAGTTTTATTTTGGCGCCCCCTTCCCGAGCGTACTACACAACGCAATACATTTCCACTCGGCCACCGTACAGCACACTCCCATTGTAGTTCGCTAGCATGCTAGTTCATGCTAGTGGGAAGCATGGAGGGAGGCGCTAAAAGCCGGTGTTTGGCATTTAAGGTCAGGAAGAGAGAGCTCGACATGAAGACAACTGTTTGGAACGAGTGTAAAATAAAATCGACGTACTTTGGAAATACGATAAATGCAGGAGCCCGTTTGGCGTGACATCACCCTGAACTGAAAGAAGTTGAAAATATATTTAATATTTAAGGTTAAGTTTTGAAAATGTAGTGAATGTCCGATATAGTTAAAAAGACTGAAGGTTAGCAGAATCTTAATGCACTCTGACTGTAAAATCTGTATTTTGGTTTCGATTAAAGGCTAATGCACTATAGTAAACTTTTGTATTAATATTTGAATTATTTGTTCATTTATTAGATGTTTTTTATGTAAGAAAAAGCCAGGCAGCTAAGCGAACCTAATACTGCTCATTTTAATTTTGCGCAATCCTATTTTTGTATAAATATAAAATGATGCAAAAAGATTTGATACAGGAAGGAACCTTAAATTATTGTTTTAAATAATTGTTCTATTTGTTTACATTGTTGTTTCATTTTGTCAATCACATAATTTAAACAAAATTTAAAAGCCATTTGAACTGAAAAAATCATTTCTGAATCAAAATCGAATCGAATCGTGACCACAAAAATCGGAATCAAATCGAATCGCCAGACACTGAGAGATTCGCACCCCATATTATAATATGAAACTGTTTAAACTTTTGATCTTTTGGATGTTTAGACATTCTTACTTCTAAATTCAAAAAATTATTGCACTTAAAGTCTGTAAAGAACATTTATCAGCTTTTATAAGTCATTATGTACTACTATGTTTACAGTCTCTTTCAAAGCAGTAATTAATGGCAACACTTTATGCCTGTAAAGAAACATTAAACTTTTTTTTATAAACAGTTATAAGCACTTATAAAGTAATTTTCAGGAAAAGCTTTTGTTAAAAACATAAGGCTTTATATAAGATCTCTTTAATAAGTTGATGTACAGTTAAAATATATAATGAATAATGCATTATGCCACTTTGTGTTATAAAGCCTTATGCCATAACTCTTTATGAGTATTGTTATGTACATATATCGACATTAAAAATGCTTATCACAAGTGTTATGAAGAAAACTTTATAAAGATTTGTAAATGCTCAATGGTGTTAAACAATACCTCGGATGTGCAAATGACCACTGCAACTTACGTCATACCGCAAGTAGCATGCCACTCTTACTACCACACATATGCACAAGGCGCCACCTTCGCGAATGATGCCAAAGAGCTAAGGGGATTCATTGTCCTTCCCAGACAATAAAGTCTCCTTAAATGCTTGAAATCCTTAAATTCTTTAAAAAAATTAATTGATGGCTACACTAAATCTTTAATTTTAACAGCAATAATGTACTCAACTAAAATGTTTCTGTATTTCACAAAAAAAAAAAAAAACATCAAGTATTTTCTGTTCTTAATATGTGAAACCATTTCAAGCAATTAATTTTCTGTCCCATTGTACCAGAATGTACAACAGTGCAGCTCATAAGTTGATTTTCAATATCTTTACAGACACATTTTTAACCTTAGACTGTTTACAAGGCATTCAATTAAATCTATTAAGATGTCATGATAATAAGGAATCAAATGTACAAATCAAAGGTACAAACCTAATTAAGACAGCTATATTTCAACCAAGCTCAAAAGTAATATGCAAAATGCTTAATCTAAAAACTGTGTACCTTGTTAAAAACACAAAGGTTCAGCATTTTGTTCATAAAAAATAACTGGAAATAATTAAATTAATTCACTGGAAAGTATTTATATTCTGCTTACTGGTAATATAATATTAACTTTAATCTACACTATAGTACCACCCAAGGCTAATTATTAGACTTGAAGATAATAAGGTGTACATTTAAAAAAAAAACATTTATGTCCTTTAGCTGTACATAATTTCTCATTTAAAAGATTTATAGCCAAAAAGTTAGTATAATATACCATATGTACCATATAACCAGTAGTATAGTAAAATATTAATTAAAATTTTAACATTATAATGTATATTTAATTTATACATTTTAATGCTGTAATTACCTTCTCTGTAAACTACATTGATGCCCACTTTAGTATCATGTCTAGTAATGAATCACTTTCTAGCTGGTGCATCAGCAGCAGTGGTGTTCTGCCTTGCTGTTATAATTGATATGCCAGTTCTTTTACACAACCACAGACCCATTTACTTTTCTGTCAGCTGCGTTTGCTTTGCCAGGTTTGGGTGCCAACCTGCCATATAGAACATATAGAAAGAAAGATAGCTTAAAGAAGCCTAACTGCCAGTAAATAAGTGCTCAGATTCCAACAAGAATACTGTGAATGCAGACAAACTAAAATATTATTAATATATATATATATATATATATATATATATATATATATATATATATATATATATATATATATATACACACACACACATATTTTTTTTTTAACAAACAAGTCAACTGAACAAGACAACAAGCTAAATTTCTTTATCATTAGGTTTGCCTTAAATCCACACTAACCATGTACAATTCAAATATTCTGGATTGATTTAACCAATTATTCACAGGACATACAATCAGAAAAGCATGAAAAAAGCACCATCAATTTTCAATTCCAACTCACAGCCTTAGTCTGATTATCTTTAATTATACCCATTTTCAACAACAGTGCAAAAAAGTTGTCAGATGGTTCTTACTGTGTGGTCAGAATGGGATCGTTGGGGTAAAAACCAGCACACATACCTGTAAAGATAAAATACAATACAAAATTAGTAAATTTCATAGAAAAATTGTGAGAAAAATAATTAAATAAATTTAAGAAAAAATTCAATTAACAGCATATGTATTTGAAAATCCAGAGTCATGTTCCACATTAAAAGCATGACGTTTGTTTTTCCCTTGTGTCAATATTAATATTAGACTCTGTGATCATTTATGTGATCTTGATAATTCTGTCATTTACCAACACTGTATGAGTAGAGCTCACACCTGGCATAATGACACATTCTTTCACATAATGACAGATTCTTTACAGCAAATTGAGCTCACAAAAACATATTTACAGCAATGCAAAATTGTCATAAAGTTTCATTGTCTCAAGTTTATTTTTCTGCACAATCAATGTATCAATGCAACTATACAGAACATTGGGTCCCAGATTTAAAAGCAAAATTCAAACTGAATGGGTGGTCAGGCAGTATAAACAAATAATTCATTCATTCATTCATTATCTCCCGCTTTATCCTCTAGTAGGGTCGCGGTGGGGATCCCCATGCCCATCCAGGGGAGAATGTTTCGGGCGCTGGGCAGATACACCCAGGACAGGGCGCCAATCCATCGCTGGGTACACACTCACACACACAGACACACTCTATATATGGGGCAATTTTTGGAGAATTCAATTGACTTGATCCATGTTTTTGGACTGTGGGAGGAAACCGGAGAACCCGGAGGAAACCCACGCGGACACGGGGAGAACATGGAAACTCCACCCAGATGGGTATTCGAACCGGGAATCCCTAGCGCTGAGAGGCGAACGTTCTAACCACTAAGCCACCGTGCCGCCTACACATCATTAAGTTGATGTATTAAAAAAAAATGATAAAGAGTCTAAAAAACATATTGGTACCATACGACATGATTTTTGCAGTCTGGGTTATTTCCAGTAATAAAATGATCTTTGTCAGTTAAGAGGAATGGCATTCTGAACACAATTGTCTTAAATTTGGATGCTTATTCCTTCTCATTATAACTTTCCTTTTGTTCTCCCTTCCTTCTTTCCAAACTTTTGTCCAGCAACTCATTTAGTTTTTGCTAAAACAAATACATAACAATGTTGCCATTACTGACTTTCTGTGCTATACTAACTAATAAATATACAAAAACACAAACTGGCATGTATCACTAAATTTAAGGGACATATATAGTAAGTTCATATTAAGCTCAAGAAATTTCTACCATTTTACTATTAGCTATCACGCATTCCAGGTAAAAGAAAACAAGGAGGAACAATGATGGGAGGCCTAGAGAATTCAAGGTTAAAACTTTATTTCACACTCAGAGGTGCTGGGACTGCAGTGAATTTCCTTTTCATCTCTTCCAAGAAACTGGGTCAACTTTAATATAACAGGGAGTTCTTAGATATAAATACTGTCAAAATTGCTGTAATATTAAAATTTCCACTCTATTTATAGAATGTCAGGGAATGTTGTTAAAATCCCCTATTGCTTTTGTAGTTATAATAGTTTCCAGTCTTTTGGAAGGTCTTTCATCATGACTTTGGCATCTGGCATTAGTGAAACTGAAATTAAGGTTTCACTTCTTCCCAAAGGTTTTAAATAAGTGTTCAGCTATAACTACTTAGTCAGATATTGACTCCTAACCACAATACTGCATTAAACAGTGATTAGTTACCCACTACTTACAACCACACTTTTTTGCATTATAAAACAACATTAGTTTATCACAAGTTGTGGCAAAAATTTTAGAAGCAGTGCTAAACTAAGCATACCAGAAGTACTTAGCAGCAATAATATAGGACAATATTGGAGGCAGATGAACACAGGTAACAATGGCAACAACCATTGTACAACTGCACAAAAAAATTGTAATCTAGACAATGGAACTGATTTAAACATGTGATGATATTTTCCCTGAGGATGGCCCCTTAGCTCAGAAGGCACTTAAACTGTTATTGAGGAAAAGCCAAGGATTCATTTGAGTTAAGCTTGTGTGGATAACAAAGCTATGTGAAGGTCTTCTGGATGCTTGGTTGCTGATGTTGGCAAGTTGCAAAACAAAAATTCAAAGCTGTAAAAACTCATACAATCATGATAGGAACGTCGTGATTAAAGTATGAATCTCTGCAGATTGAAAACTGCAGAGAAAGAGATGGATTATCCACAAGATTTGCAGTCAAGATGTATTCCTTCTATTGGGTAACTGAAAAACCAAGAAAAAAAAAAAACTTTTGAAAAAGTATATATAAATAATTTTTTACAAAAAAATTAGAAGCAAACACAACAATATGAACTGGACATCGTTAGTCATTTCACAGAAACAATATGCACCAAGGCATCCATCCATCCATTATCTTCCGCTTTATCCTCTACAAGTTGCGGGGGGGTTCCCCATGCCCATCCAGGGGAGAATGTCTCTGGCGCTGGGCAGATACACACAGGACATTGTGCCAATGTATAGCTGGGCACACACTCACTCACCCAAACACACGCTATATGTGGCAATTTGGAGAATTCAATTCACCTTGAGCCATATTTTTGGACTGTGGGAGGAAACCAGAGAACCCGGAGGAAATCCATGCAGACACGGGGAGAACATGGAAACTCCACCCAGATTGGGATTCGAACCGGGAATCCCTAGTGCTGAGAGGTGAACTTGCTTACCACTAAGCCACCGTGCTGCCGCACCAAGACATATGCAAGTCGATTTTGCTTTGAAAGAGACATGGCCTGATAATGATTGTAAAACAGACCATGAACTTAGGTGCAAGTTCAGAGTACAGCTAAAAAATAATGAAGCCATCAGACCTCTAACATATAACAAAATCTTACCAGCTGTCTTAATAGAAAACATCACAAACACAAGACTTACTGTGATAAATGGAACTATGAATTCTGCTGTCTACCAAAAGATCCTGAAGGAGAATGTCTGACCATCTGTTCGTGACCTCAAGCTGAAACGAACTTGGGTTCTGCAGGACAATGATCCAAAACACACCAGCAAGTCCACCTCTGAATGGCTGAAGAAAAAAAAAAAATGAAGACTTTGCAGCGACCTAGTCAAAGTCCTGACCTGAATCCGATTGAGATGCAGTGGCATGACCATAAAAGGCCATTCATACTCTAAAACCCTCATTGTGGCTGAATTACAACCAAACTTCCTTCACAACGCTGTAAAAGACTCATTGCAAGTTATCGCAAACGCTTAGTTGCAGTTGTTGCTGCTAAGGGTGGCCTGACCAGCTATTAGGTTTAGGAGCAATCACTTTTTCACACAGGCCGTGTAGGTTTCCATCAGAAAAACAGCATTGTATCAAATAGTCATAAAGGATCTAATTTACACCAATAATTGCAAGTGCTGTTTTAATTTTATATTTTTAAATATGTATTTTAAATATTTTATGTATTGTTTAATGTTCCATCCATAAAACATTTGCAATTTAGTTAAATGACATTTTTTTATAATGAGACTTGGTTTGAGCAAGCCCCTTATATTCTTTAAATACTAAAGTGAATTCTTATTATTGCACAAACAAATATTAAAATGTAAAAACTAAATCTTTGTTTTTGTTCCAACAACAGCAATAAATCCCACTTTGAGCCAGGATGACTTCCTGGCTCAATGAACAGCAGTGTTTGTGCTTGGCATTTAGCCTGGTAACAGGTCAGCAGCTCTGTGCCCATTTACTGAATCCATTACACGATCAAGTCTTGTCCTCTGACTTAATGTGTCATCATCTTTCCCATGGTAGAGTCCTGGTGTGGCAAGATTTCAAAGTCTTTCTTTCAATGCCAAAACATAATAATTACCTGATGTATTCTTACCTACATGTTCTTACTTGGAATTTGGGTATCATTATTATTTTTAATGAGCAAATTTGACCATGACCAACCTCTATAATGTAATCGAAACAAATGAATTGGCTTTTTAAAAACTTATTAAATGTATATGCAATGTACACTATGAAAAAAACACTGCTGTGTTTTGGACCAAGGCTCAGTGTGGGACTTCCACTTATCCTAGAGTGGCTGGGCAGCAATTACAGTGCAGGACACTAGGGCTGCAACGAACGATTATTTTTGATAATCGATTAATCGGTGGATTATTTTTTCTATTAATCGAAGAATCGTATAAATTTTCCATGTCTTTACATTTACATTTATTCATTTAGCAGATGCTTTTATCCAAAGATGTATGTTTTTCAGTAAAATTATTCTGTAGTATAGTATTATATATAGTAACTTTATTCAAAATGTTTAAGTTAACATTTCCTGTAATTAATGAAAAGCACAATGAAAGAAATAATGTATCATCTAAACATCCCTCACTTAACAACAAAAGTCAACTCCAAATAACACATGATACTCAGTTGCCTTCAGTAATAAACTAAATATTGTCTGTTCTGTAGCCTATTGGAAAAAAAATAATTAACAAATGAACTAAAACTGTCAGTTATTGAAAAAAATTAATTAACAAATTAGCCAGTTAACAAAAAAAAACCTGTTGTGTGAAATGTCAATTGGACACCGGGACATATGTGGCTGCTTTGCTTACCGTGCACAAGGCTTCCTGAAAGTGGGGGGGGACTCTTTTGTAAACAGCCTCTTGCGCTTCGGCGCATACTTTTACGCCGTGCGCGCATGCGCGTCAATCCCCCGCTCCCGTGCGGTGTGCTGCTATTGATTTGCTAAAAACCAGGACATGTCCTCACTTTAAAATATAAACCGGGACGCCCAGGACAGGACGTGACATACGGACATGTCCTGGGAAATACAGACTATTTGTAAAACGGACGTTAAGACACGTTCTCTATCGCTGTTATTATCCAGTTAACAACCAAACACAGCATGACGCTACTCTGCCAGTCTGATAGTGTGACATTAATTTAGTTTAAAACTAAAGAATCTCGGGATGTTGTAGTGATTTATCTGCTGTTGAGCTTCATCCTCATCAGTGGCTCCAGCATGTTTAGTTTCAGGTGGTGTATCATCACTGTGCTGCTGCGTTCATGTTCGCAGAGCTGCATGTTCCACGTTCTTTATTTGTGTGAAGGTGAATCTCCTGCAGTTTGGAATTAAAGCGGAGCTTTTTTCTGCGTTGGCTGTGTTTCATTTGTGCGATTTATCAACTTGTTTTGCAGACTCCACCTCGTTCTGTTCAACCCGCTATTATTTTCTAGCGTTATTGAAGCGCTGCAGGTGACATAGGTGGTTACGACATTGCGAGTAATGCGGAAATCGCGTGACCCAACGAATCGATAATGGAAATTCATTATCCATACTTTGGATAATCGATTTTTATTGATTTTATCGATTCATTGTTGCAGCCCTACAGGACACCCATGTATAGATTTTGCAGTGATCAGGTGTCCATTTTTAAAAATTGGAAAAACTACAGTATATAAATTCATTGAGGCCATCGTGGCAGGACTACACCACTAGTCCACTCCAGGCTGTAGATATGACACCAGAAACAGTAGTTTATTGCTGCAATGTTAGTGTATTCTAATCCTTCATCAGTACTTAAAGAACGGTACCTACAGAATGCTGTAGGCTGAGCAGCATCATTAAAGTACATAAAAATTTAAAGTACACTGTTGTGTCTCATCCACTCATACCGGCACAATACACACTAAGAACCTTCAAGCATATTGATGTAATTTCAGTACTGAGAATCCTCTAATACACAAACAATAACCGCTCTTTTGTGGTCCAGATGGACAATACAGTCCATATGATGGACAATACAGTCTCTCCATGTGACTACTTGATGTAGTTGAATAATGTGACATTATATTGAATAATCTACTTGAATAATGTGACAATGTAATTATGTAATTTAGCCAGTGGTCACTTATTTAAAACAAGGAGGAAAATATTTAACTGAATCTTTGGATTGACACATTTACCCTCTCTATGCCCTTAAGCAGAGGTGGCAGAAGTACTGAAGTACCTTACTTGTGTAAAAGTACTAGTATATAGCAAAATAATTACTGTAAATAAAAGTTAAATTATGATTACTTATTTTAAGTAAACATATACATGTACATAAATGGCACGGTGGCTTAGTGGTTAGCACGTTCGCCTCTCAGCGCTAGGGATTCCCGGTTCGAATCCCCATCTGGGTGGAGTTTCCATGTTCTCCCCGTGTCTGTGTGGGTTTCCTCCGGGTTCTCCGGTTTCCTCCCACAGTCCAAAAACATGGATCAAGTCAATTGAATTCTCCAAATTGCCCCATATAGAGTGTGTCTGTGTGAGTGATTGTGTGCCCAGCGATGGATTGGCGCCCTGTCCTGGGTCTATCTGCCCTGCGCCCGAGACGTTCTCCCCTGGATGGGCATGGGGAACCCCACCGCGACCCTAATAGAGGATAAAGCGGGAGATAATGAATAATGAATGAATATACATGTACATGCACCTATACGTAAAGTAAAAAAAAAAAGAAAAAATATTCATTGAAAAAAAACCCTTCAAATTACATTTTTAAATTGGATATCTTTTTGTGTAAACTCAGAGTGCAGCTGCATACTGGGACTAGATATCATCAGTTTCTCAGTATAATGCTTTACAGTAGAGGACACTATTACTAACAGTGGATAATTAAATCAAAACTCAGCTAATTAATATAAAATGAACAAGATGTTTAAAGTATCCTCCCTTCCGTGAGCCTTACATTTAAACATTAATTAGCAGAGGTTGGTGCTCAACAAGAATTATAGTTAAAACTCAGAACTAATGTTTTATTTAAGCAACGGTTCGTATAAAATTATAAAGCACACTATGGCAGCAAGTTTCGATAAGGTAACACAACTTGTCAGAACACAGACTAAAGACTTGTGGTAAAAAAAATGTATTAAATATAAAATACATTATCACTCACTTACGCAAACATGCTTTTTTACATTTGATGGTGAATTCTTAAATGCCATGAGTGCTTTTTTCTTTGACAGACACAAAACCTCATTCACCAAGACTTGTTTGTTGAGCCAGTGTGGTTAAATAATAATTGGTGTTTATCACCAATCCAATCATGAGTTTACTCTGCTCCTTTCCTCCCACTTACATTTACTTTGTTACTTACCACCTTTGACCTTAAGGAAGGAAAATTGTATTCTACAAATTGCATCATATAATGTGTGATATAAAGTGATAAATTGGTGCCCTGTCCTGGGAGTATCTGCGCAGCGCCCGAAACGCTCTCCCCTGGATGGGCATAGGGAATGTATGAATAAACGTAACTTCCGATTAAATAAAGATCAGTTGACCTGTGGAAAGGTAGATTATTTTTCTTTGTACTTTTGGCAGTTATAAATTAAATCCAACAAGAAACTTCCATAACAACATATATATATTGAGCACAATATTATTACTACAGCACAAGTACACTAGCACCTGATAATTCCCTGGAATTACCAATGTGGCTTGTTGCTAAAAAAATAATGGAACATATTATTTAAGCTGATAGAATTTACAGTTTTTAGGGTCTGTGTTCAGTTGTTTACAACTGTAAACATCTAGTGATACAAAGATAAAGTAAAGCGTAGTTCCTTAGAGTACAACTGCTATAACTTTGTTTGTGAAATTAGTTATTTGTTTCCTTTTTTCCTAAAAAGCATAGTAAGAAGAGCTGCAGGGAACTCCCAGATGGGTGATTTTCATTTTTACTCTGCACTGAAATGGAGCAAATAAGGGGAGAAAAATGTGTGTGTGTGGGGGGGGGGGGTGGAGGGGGTAAGGGGAGGACTGCCTGGGTACAGAAATCATAAACAGGAAGAAGGCCATTATGATCAATGTTCCCGAATGTGCTGTCAGTATGAGAGTAGAATTATACTTTTGTCATAAAAAAAATCTACTGGCTCTCATAAACAAAACAAGCAAATCTTTGATAGAGATTTGTTTATCTTGGCATCCAAGCATGCATGGGGACACATATTAATAGGTGAATATGACATGGTAAATTGCCTACATATATAGGATTTCACAGCTCAGTTAAATGGATAGTGTAAAACCTTACAAAGTAGATAAACAATATAGTATAAACACCACATTGTGGTGACTTTTAAGAGAAAAGCAGTTATTATATATATATACGTATATATATAGTATATATATATATATATATATATATATATATATATATATATATATATATATATATATATATATATATATATATATTTTTTTTTTTTTTTTTACATTAAACAATTTAGAAGAATTAGATAAATTCAAAATAAATTTGCTGCTCCAAATTGCCACATCATTAAGTGTCTGTGTGGGTGAATGTATGCTCAGCGATGGATTGGCCCCCTGCCATGGCCGTTTCTGCCCAGTGCACAAAATGTTCTTCCCTGAATGGATAAGATTAATATAAGCAAAAATATTTTGTGAGTATCAAATTCAAATTTTATTAATATGAATATAAAAATTTTTATTTCTGACTTTTAAAGCATGCATCTTATTCAAATTTATATTTTTATTAATTGTATACTCCACTACAATTCTTTCCTATTTATAAAGCCCATTCTCTTCAAATTTCATTGCTTTGGATTCTTGTATTTTCGGTATTATCAGTACTGCGCTGTTTGCATTTTGTTTATCTACAGAAATAAGCACCTGCCTTGTGGTCTGATCTACGACCTTTTGCCCAGCCCATTGGTTGCTTCAGCTTCTAGACATGACCAGCCTGTTTGTTTTGCTTTGCTTGCCTGCCTGCTCATTTTCTGTTTTGTTGGGTGTTGTTGGTGTCTGGTATTGCTGCTTTGTATTCAATAACCTTCAGAACCTACCGCTGCTCATCCCTTTGTTTTAGGTGCACATGCAAATTCTCCAATTTGCCCAAATAGAGTGTGTTTGTGTGCGTGTCTGTGTGAGTGATTGTGTGCCCAGTCCTGGGTGTATCTGCCGAGCGCCCGAGACGTTCTCCCCTGGATGGACATGGGGAACCTCCCGCGAACCTAATAGAGGATAAAGCGAAAGATAATCGATGGATGGATGGAGGTGTAATGCCTGCAATGCTTATTAGAGACATTCAGCATTATAGTAAATAGCCAGTCATTTATTAATCATTTTTTCATGATCTTGATGACATTTATAATTGTATAATGACATAATTTACTTCCTTAATTTCTAATGGGTTTATTTTAATTAGGTTTCCAATGCCATCACATGAAGCCCACACAAGAGGAGAACATGTAAAAAATAGGACCTTATCCACAATGCCCAGGAATCAAACTCAGGACCTTATTGCTATAAGATAATAATAACCACTACATAAAAATACCACACTAAAATAATGACACTGACCAGCCACTTAACTACAGCTATGATGGGGTGTTTTGTTTTAAAACACATCAGTAACAAAAAGGATTAACCAATCAAAAAGGTTTAGACATCAGCATCCTTCTTTTTTTGTCTCCGGCTTGTGTTGAATTGAATCACTATTGACTTTGTCATGATGGTTTATTTTGGGTAATTACACTCGTTAAAAATATATAAGGACATATATATATTTAGTCCAAATGTAGATTAATTTAGCAAAACTTAAGCTTCTTGTTCCTTGAACCGATATGAATAGTCTCTCCTCATTTACAGTAAAGTCAAACTCATACATAACCTAGAGCTTTTCATTTAGTTATTCTTTCTAAACAACACATTCAAACAGTGCTGGTTCAAGTCTTTAATCGTCTGCCTCTCTGAAATTCTGGATTAATGGAGGCTCAGTCAGTAAATCAGGAGCTAAAGCCCTCTTTGACAGTCTTAGGGCCATTTATATCTTCTGAATGAGCTACAGGGCTAGTAGCACCAAGGCTTCCAAAATTAAATCCTGTCTGTAACATACTGTGTGGCATTTCCTGCCATAATGGATGACTTGTCTCATTGATCTACAGCTTTGTCATTGCTGCCTGTATGAGAACACAAAAGAGGCCATTCTTTGGCTGAAAATCATAATGTCTGTAGATATAAAACGCATATGAAAACCGAATGACGACAATGTGGGTGTTTTCTTTTTTTAAGACTTGTCAAGACTTGTCAAGAGTTTTCACTCAGGTTAAATGAGCTTTGGCACGAGTTTGATAATCGACAGGGTGGTTTTCAACCATTGCAAGTGTACTTATATTTCAAAGCACACAAGTCTTTGTAGGTTTATTTGAACAGTAAATTAAAATATACACAGTTCAATCTCCTCCTTGGATCACCACCTTATCGTGGTGGAGGGGTTTGCATGATTGAAGGATCCTAGGAGCTATATTGTCCGGGGCAAAGCCCCTGGTAGGGTCTCCCAAGGCAAATTGGTCTTAGGTGACGGATCAGACAAGGAGTGGTCCAACCAACCTTTATGAATAATAAATACAGGAATACGTGCACCCTGCCCAAAATAGGGTTATCGGTGCAAGGTCCGGGGATAGGGTTCATCCCGACCGGGCCCAGCCTGAGGAGCTACATGGGTCCCCCCTCAAATGGACTCACCACCTGTGGGAGGGGCAGTAATCAAGGTCCAGTGCATTGTGGATCAGGCGGTGACCAGAGGCAGGCAGGCAGGGGCCTGGCCATCATAATCCTCGGCTGCTGAAATTGCCTTTAGGAACTTGGAACGTTACTTCACTGGTGAGAAAGGAGCCTGAGCTGGTGCAGGTTGAGAGATACCTGCTAGATATAGTCTGGCTCACCTCAATGCACAGCTTGGGCTCTGGATCGAATCTTCTTGAGAGGGACTGGACTCTTTTCTGGAGTTGCCCATGCCGAGAGGCGTCGGGCAGGTGTGGGCTTTCTTTTGGCCCCCTGGCTTGACGTGTGTATGTTCGGTGAGGAATTGGAAAGTGACTTTCAGTTGGCTCCAAGAAGATTCTGGCAAACTGTTAGGTGACTCAGGAGGGGAAAGCAGTGTGACACTAACACTGTATATAGTGGGGGTGGTGCACTGTAAAACTTGGAAAACTTCAAGGACCTTCTTAATTCAACCAATATGCCCTCCAGAGAGGAGGCAGAGTCAGAGGACTTGGGAGGAGGCTTTTCCATCACTGGGGCTGAAGTTGCTAACGTAGTTAGAGAGCTCCTTGGTGGCAGGGCTTCAGGATGAGATCCGTCTGGAGTTCCTCAAAGCTCAAAGTTCCTCAAAGGATGTTGTGGGGTGGTCTTGGCTGACACACCTTTTCAGCATTGCATGGTCATCGGGGGCAGTGTCTCTGGACAGGCAGATAGGGGTGGAGGTGCCTATTTTTAAAAAAGGGGACCAGAGGGTGTGTTCCAACTACAGGAGAATTACACTCCTCAGCCTCCATGGAAAAATCTACACATGAGTACTGGAGAAGAGAGTTTGACTGATAGTCGAATTTCAGAATCAAGAGGAGCAGTGCGGGTTTTGCCCTGGTCGTGGAACAGTGGACCAGCTCTTTACTCTCTCCAGTATCCTCGAGGGTTCATGGGAGTTTGCCCAACCAGTCTACATGTGTTCTGTGGATCTGCAGAGGGCCTTTGACTGGGTATTTTGTGTGAGGTGCTTCGGGAATATGGGGTACATGGCTCCCTACTATGGGCCATTCAGTCCCTGTATGTACGAAGCAGGAGCTTTGTTTGCATGGGCTTGGCTGTCCTGTCACCGATTCTGTTCATAATTTATATGGATGGAATTTCTAGGCACAGCCAGGGGATGGAGGGTGTCGTGTTTGGTGATCTGAAGATCATGTCGCTGCTGTTTGCCGACGATGTGGTCCTGTTAGCATCATCAGGCTGCGAACTTCAGCCCTTACTGGATCGTTTTGCAGCCGAGTGTTAAGCGGCCGGGATGAGAATCTGCACTTCCAAATTGGAGGCCATGGTTCTCAGTCAGAAAAGGGTAGATAGTCCTCTCTGGGTCAGGGATGAGATTTTACCTCAAGTGGAGGATTTTAAGTATCTCGTGGTCTTGTTTACGAGTGATGGTCAGATAAAGCGTGAGATTGACAGATGGATCGGTGTGGGGTCAGCAGTGATGCTCTGTTTTTGGTGAAAAAACATTGCCGTAGATTTCGTGACGGACCTTCCTGTGTCCGCTGGTTTCAACACCATTTTAACCATCTGTGACTTGTTCTCACCCACCTTATAGTGCCTACCGAATTAGTCTGCTGAATTACTCTTCCAACATTCGCGCAGTTCGGGATTCCGGAGGACATCCTTTCGGATCGCGGCTCCCAGTTCACCTCGGCCGTATGGCGAGCATTCTGCGAGCACCACCCGCAGTGGATGACTGGTTTCGCAGGAGCGAGGTGGTCTGGCAGCAGGTGCATCAGAGGATCCAATGGTCCATACGCCGAGCCAAGGTTTGGGCCGACTGCACCCGCGCACCCGCGCCCGACTATCAAGTAGGTGATCGAGTATGGCTCAGCATATGCAATCTGCGCTGTGCAGGCTCCCGTAAACTTCTCCCTCGGTACACTGGTTCGTATCGCATAGTGAAGTGCATTAACGAAGTAGCCTTTAAACTGGCACTTCCCCACAGATGGAGGGTTCACCCCATTTTCCACTCGTCTTTACTCAAACCGCATGTGGCGGGGCCGTTGGAGTCTGAGTAGGCAGAGGCTAACAACTCTGCACCTGTGTGCAAGGATCTGCCTCAAATATATAGGGTCGCCTCACTTTTGGACTCTCATAGATGGGGTAGACAGTTACAGTACCTGGTTGACTGGGAGGGGTTTGGTCCCGAGGAGCAAAGTTGGGTGACAGCAGAGGACATTTTGGACTCCATGCTCATTGCAGAGTTTCATGCGAATTTTCCGGACCACCCTGCTCGCAGGCCTTCTTGTCTTCGCCGCCGGGGTAAGTTGAGGTCCACCACATCCTCTGTCCCTGGGGGGAAGGGGCCCGTAAGGGGGAGTGTAGTGTCGCACCCCCAACCGTTGACGTCCCATGGGCAGGTCACCGGAATATTGAATGGGCACGCTGATTGTCCCCCTCCCTTGGGGATTATTTAAGACTCGGGATATCGCAGGACACACATGTCGGAACGTCTCAGGTTAGGTTTAAGACCAGCTTGTGTAAGAACTAATTGCCCCCCTGTTAACTATCTGTATTCTCCGTTGCAGTGACCTGGCTCGCTTTTCCAGAGCTCGGATTTTAAGTTGCACCAGGGCTGACGGTTCCCGGACCCGCAGACTCCGCCGCGTCCCTTTGTTTGCTACCTGCTGCGCTTTTTGTTTGGAGGGAGTGCTGCACGCCACTCGGGACTGCAGCGCGTATCCCGCAGCATCGTCAGAGTATTTCTTTTAAGCTCCTGTGGTGCAAAGGTGACTGTACGTCATATATTAAACTGGTGCCTACTCTGAACTCGATCCATCTCGCCTCCATCCTTCACCGGCATGACAATCTCTTAATCCGAATCATATTTTGATCTCCAATGCACTGTAGTTTTGAACTTCAACTATTGCTGAAGATAATGTTTAGTTTTTGTTGACTCTGGCATTAGCATTAAAATAACACATTACTTAAAATCAAACCAGTCATGCAAACACAGTAGTGATCGGCTTTACAGTAAAGTGCTATTCTTACTTCAACTTTTGGTTTATAGTTTTTTTAGTAAACAAATAAAAAATACAGATGCACTGCACAAATGCAGTTTGTAATTAAATGTAATATGACTGCTAGCACTACAAGTAATTTTTGTTGTAGATATTTGCATTTGGAATTAATAGCTTTTTTTGAGTGATCTAAATAATCAGAAATGCTGTACTTACATGGAAGCATGACTGATGCTTTGAATTCACCGTGTATGAAGCTGAAAATATTGATGTAAATGCTGAGAAACAGACATTCAGCCTGTGGGAATTGATTAATGGCAGTGGTTGCACACAGTACTGCTTATTTTGCCAAGAGGTCAGGCATAGGCAACACTCTAAGCTTTGAAAAGATGTCAACCTGTCTATCAAATTAAGTTAGCAGGAATAGGCATATCAGGAAAAAATGTCAGGGGATATAGGAATCTCTATACGGTAAAACCAAAGTTAACTAATGCTTTAACATCATCAAACTGATGCTATTGTATTAAATGCTGCCTGTATACAGCAGTGAAACAGTTATTAACTAATGTACACATATCTCACCCTACAACTTTACTTATCCCAATACTTGTCTTTTTGTTTGGTTATCCATGAATTAAGTACACTGGATACTTGGAATGTAAAGGATTTAATTTGTACAAAATTTTGCTGGTCTAGCACTTTGTAACGTGAGTAAAAACAAAACTAAAAATGAAAGGCTTTATCATTGATGTTAGGAAAGCGATTGTTGCTGTTCAGCAGTCTGGGGAGGGTTATAAGGCAATTTTAAAACAACAAAAATGTATAGTTTAATGCATAAAGAACAGAAATCACAGCTGACAATCTTTTAAAAGTGAAGCCAGACCATGCAATGCTCAAAGAAACTTTAAAGAGATACATTTCTTCCTGATTTATCATGTTAAATGCACATGCTTGTTTGGAAGGGTTTTCAGGAGAAAGATTTATCTTTCTAAAAATAACATGGGAAGAAAGTAAAGAGGTTTTATCATACTGTTCTTTCCATTACAACTGACTATATTACTAGTCAGTGGTTGTAAGTGATGATTTTGGGCTTTTTTTAAAGCCACACAAACCTTTTTAATTTTGGAGTCACTGAACCACCCATGAATTCAAGTGTAAATCATAATATTATACAATCAAACGTGACGCCATTTTTTAACATTTTAAGCTGGGCTAATTGTTACCACTATCAGACAAACCATCAAACCTACAATATAAATATAAAATGATTAAGGTATTTCAATTGTCCAGTCAAAACCTTAACCTAACTGAATGCTGTGGTGGAGCTGTAAAAAAAAAAAAATGCCCACAAAATGTAATCAAGGCAACATTGTGGAGAGTGGGCCAAACATTTAAATTTAAACATTTAAAACATTTAAGCTATTGCGGCTATTGGAAATTCTAATTATTTCTGATTACTTGTATTTAAATTCTACAACCTACTAACACATGGGTGTATAAAGTTTTCTTTTGCATGGCTTTTAAATTTTGGCTTTATTTTTGTTACATATTGGCAAACTTGGCATATACTCTTTGGTTGTGTTTACCAATTTTTAAACTAGACTAGCCACGACTATTACTAATTATATTAATTAATCAAATATTTGATGCACATAAAAGTTAATTGCAAATAGTGTACCTAATAAACAAAACAATAAAACAATTAATCAAAACACAGACTGCAACAGAAAGCCCACACACAGTCCCGAAAACCTGCAAGAGGTTCAGTACTTCTCCCCCCAAAAATGGCCACGCACAGAAGAAGTGTCCAAACAGAGCAGCGTCCATGAAGGTGGAAAACAGAGGAGCCAAAGTTCTCCCAGGCAAACAGTCCCATGCATCAGCATAAAAACCATCAGAGTAGCAGAGGGGCTTGAGAACGAAGGCTAAAGCCAAAGCTCACCAGGCAGGCTATCCATCCTACATGAAGCTATAAGAGGATGGGGGAGTCAAATTTCTACCCAGCACGGTGGGCGAATGGAGCGGACTGGAAAGCACATGGGGGGGGGGGGGGGGGGGGGTTGAGTGCAGACAGGGGATGGAGAAATAGCGGAGCAAGGTCCATGGCAAAGGAGGTAAGAGCAAGTGACATCTTTGAATGGAGGAAGAAGTGGCACAAGGTCTCCAGCAGAGAGAGGACTGAAAGACTTCCTCCATGATCAAGAAACACCCAGCAACCTCAGAGACAAAAGGACTGTGGCACATCACAGGGGTGTGTTCCTACTGTGTTCAAGTTCGAACTGTCTGGCAGTATTGTTCCTTTATGCTTATTCTGATGTGGTGCTGGACAGTAATCACAAAAGAAAAAAAAAGAATGTTAACAAACGTTATTTTAATGAATATGGAACACTGAAACAAAAACACACCAGTCTAAAAACACATAGTGACCTGATTTAGTGTACTAAACAAAACAACCCAGCAATCTCTCCATAAAAGGGGCTGGATTATATAGGTAACAGGCACACACAAAGCCAGCAGCGCAGCTGATGCGCATAAAACCTAATTGCAGACAGGGTACGCCTAATAAACCAAACAATAAAACATTATCCAAACAAATCGCAACAGAAGACTCACACACAATCCTACAAAAACCTGCAAGTCCTTAGAATGTGTTACATTTACATTTAGGTCATTTAGCAAACACTTTTATTCCAATCAACTTAAAAATGAGAGAACATATTTTAGGCTTTTGTTTGTCAAAAGAGAGCTTCTTAGACTGTACATGTCATGAACTACACACACACCATATATATAAAAAAAAAAAAAAAAAAATATATATATATATATATATATATATATATATATATATATATATATATATATATATATATATATATATATATATATATATATATATAACTGTATATATACAGTTGCAATCAGAAATATTCAACCCCCTCACCTCCAAAGACATTATAGAGATGTGGATGAAAGACAATGACAATAAATGACAAGAAAAACCTCATTAAACAACAAACTGTATTTAGTAATACATATTTGAGTTATTTTAAAAACAGAAGTTGACTTAACTTTGAAGTTCAAATGAAAAATGTAACTCTTTGTACACATGTGCATGTGCACTATTATTCAACCCCCTGCTTTAAGACTTTGTGGAGCATCCTTTAGCTTTTATAACTGCCAACAAATGTTTTTGGTAAGTACTAACAAGCTTCTTACACCTCTCAATTGGAATCTTGGCCCATTCTTCACATGCAAAAGCCTCTAGTTCAGTGATGTTTGATGGCTTCTGAGTTGCAACTGCCTTCTTTAAATCCCACCAAAGATTTTCAATCGGGTTTAGATCTGGGGACTGAGAAGGCCACTCCAGGATCTTTTTCTCAACCAAACTTTGGTTGACTTTGGAGGCGTGCTTGGGATCATTGTCTTGCTGGAAGGTCCAATGATTGCCAAGGTTTAATTTGTCAACAGATGGCATCACGTTCCTCTTTAAAATGGCCTGGTATTTCTGAGAATCCATGATGCCAGGTACACAATCAAGATTGCCAGTTCCTGCTGCAGAAAAACAGCCCCACATTATCAATGACTTACCTCCATGCTTGACTGTGGGGATGGTATTCTTCTGGTCATAAGCCTGGCCTTTCGCACACCAGACATACCAGTTCCAGTTTGGTTTCATCAATCCATAGAACTGTCTCCCAAAACTCTGTAGCCTTATCCAAATTCCTCCTGGCATTTTCTAGTCGACTTTGATGTTCCTTGTGGTTAAGAGTGGAGTGCGTCTTGGAGTCCGGCCATGAAGTCCTCTTTGATTCAGCGCACGTCTTATAGTTGCTACTGAAGCACTTGTTCCAGCCTTCATCAGGTCATCCTATAGGTGCCTTGCACTCACACGGGGGTTTTTCTTAGTTGTCCTGACTAAGTTGCTAAGGGCCCTTTGTGAAATTTTAGGCTTTCTTCCACGACCAGGCAGGTTTGCAGCTGTTCCATAAGTTTTAAACTTCCTTATAATGCTCCCAATGGTGTCTCTTGGGATGTTATATTTTTGGGAAATATACCCAAGGCCCTTTAGGTGCGATGAAATAATCTCCTCTCTCAGCTTTTGTGGAAGCTCCATTGTCTTTCCCATGATTGCAACTCGGAAGCCATCAAACATCACTGAACTAGAGGCTTTTGCACGTGAACAATGGGCCAAGATTCCATTTGAGAGGTGTAAGAAGCTTGTTAGTGCTTACCAAAAACATTTGTTGGCAGTTATAAAAGCTAAAGGAAGCTCCACAAAGTATTAAAGCAGGGGGTTGAATAATAGTGCACATGCACATGTGTACAAAGAGTTACATTTTTCATTTGAACTTCAAAGTTAAGTCAATTTCTGTTGTCAAAATAACTCAAATATGTATTACTAAATACTGTTTGTTGTTTAATGAGGTTTTTTTTGTCATTTATTGTCATTGTCTTTCATCCACATCTCTATAATGTCTTTGGAGCGGAGGGTGTTGAATATTTCTGATTGCAACTGTATATACATATATATATATATATATATATATATATATATATATATATATATATATATATATATATATATATATATATATATATATATATATATATATAAACTCTAAATGCATTGCCAAGAAGAAAGGCAAAAATTTCACAGATGCCAAAGGCAGGAAAGCATGAAATTAATGCTGTCACAGTAAATTGAAGTGCCCAGAATCTGAATCAGTGGAACATTAAGCATGAATTACTGACTCAAGCTATGCTAAAGATAAGGTTCATTCCATCTGAAGTACAAGAAAATTGTGCAAAAGTGCAATCCCAAAATGTGATTACAGGAATGATGGCATTTCTGACATTGCAGTTAGATTATCAAATGAAAGTTTACTATTCACTGTTAAAATGTACACTTTACATATTTGCCACTGCTAAAAATTATGAAGGAAAATTACTGAGATATGTCCAAACTGATCTAGCAACTAGACAGAACTAATATTAAATAGTCTGACAATGCTAACTAGATGCTTCTCGGTTATCTGAATCGAAAAAACAGGAACAAGACCAAGAATAATGTTTAAATCTACTGATATAGTGTGATATAGACACACCTTGCACATACTAACTCCAGAGGTTTAATTCATGTTTGCTACAATTGTATAAAATTAAACACCTAGAAAGGCATTTTAAACAACCACTTTGATAACTTTAATCAGTTTGAGCCTTTTCATACCAACTTACCGTCTACACATAGCTTTGACCTCATTCCAATCAAAATAAAATAAATAAAAAAATTAACTACAAGGGCGGCACGGTGGCTTAGTAGTTAGCATGTTCGCCTCTCAGCGCTAGGGATTCCCGGTTCGAATCCCCATCTGGGTGGAGTTCCCATGTTCTCCCCGTGTCTGCGTGGGTTTCCTCCGGGTTCTCCGGTTTCCTCCCACAGTCCAAAAACATGGATCAAGTCAATTGAATTCACAAAATTGTATCTGTGTGAGTGAGTGTGTGCCCAGCGATGGATTGGCGCCCTGTCCTGGGTCTATCTGCCCAGCGCCCGAGATGTTCTCCCCTGGATGGGCATGGGGAACCCCACCGTGACCCTAATAGAGGATAAAGCAGGAGATAATGAATGAATGAATGAATAAACTACAACAGAACACACTCACACACTCAAAACACTCTATATGGGGCAATTTAGAGAACTCAATTAACTTGATCCATGTTTTTGGACTGTGGGAGGAAACCGGAGAACCCGGAGGAAACCCACACAGACACAGGGAGAACATTGAAACCCCACCCAGATGGGGATTCGAACCGGGAATCCCTAGCGCTGAGAGGCGAACATGCTAACCACTAAGCCACCGTGCCGCCCCACCTTTAATCATTTTTAACAAAATTCTAAGCAACTTGTTATGCCAAGTATAACAAGGTCTGTGAATGTTCATTTTATTTAGTTGTACAGCAATGCTAAAACAAAGCAGCGAAAACAGAGGATAAGCATAATGAATCCAAACAAAAAACAAATTCAGTCAAGGAGCAGAGTCTTACTGGATTACATGGAAGAAGCTCAGCCCACCTACTGTACAGCATTGGAAACCAGGTCAAATGCCTTTCAGAGAAAACTGACTGGGACACAGGGATGAAAGCAAATAAGGAGCAAACATACATGATTAACAACATACAGCAAATTATGCAGGTAAGTGCAATGCTATGCACAGAGTTGGAAGAAATGAAGCATAGAATTAGGATGAAAAGGGGGTGTAGCAGGACAGGTGCACAGGACAGGTATTTAAGATAAAATAAGATAAGATAAAACTTTATTGATCCCTTTGGGTAATTCTTTCAGGGAATTTAAGTTTCCAGTAGCATCATAATCACAGTGCACACATATTAAAAAAGATAAGAAAGTAAGTAAGAAAAAAGAAGGTAAAAAAAAAAAGTATTAAGGTTATTGCCCATATTTATATTGCACATTAGTTCCTGCGGTTGCATATTCTTGGTTATTGAACAATGGTTTATGTCATTGCACATTACTGGTTATTGTATTGAGTCATTCGTTGTCATGGTATTGATCAATTACATCCTTATATCCTCTCCTCTGTCTCCCTGTTACCCCTCCTCCCCCCAGAGAAGAGTAAAAAAGAACACTGGCAACTACAGACTGATAAAACATCCACAGGAGTTTTCTGCAGATGTTGAAAGACCGTAGTCTCCTCAGGAAGTACAACCTGCTCTATCCCTTTCTGTACAGATGGTCAGTATTACAGGTCTTGTCTAGCTTGCTGTCAATCCACAGACCAAGGTACTTGTATGAATTCACAGCCTCCACCTCAACCCCCTCGATCAAAACCGGTCGTCGTGTTGGTCTGGATCTGGATCGACCAAAGTTAATGACCAGCTCCTTGGTCTTTGAGGTGTTGAGTTGTAGATGATTCCTCTTGCACCAGCCAGAAAAGTTGTTCACCAGGCTCATATATTCCTCCTCTCTGTCATCTTTAATACACCTCACAATGGCTGTGTCATCTGCAAACTTCTGGATGTGACAGCTCTGAGTTATAGCAGAATTCTGCAGTGTATAGGGTAAAGAGAAGAGGGGCCAGCACGGTGCCCTGGGACCATTTAGTTGAGAGGAATGGTGGAAACCAAAAGAAGGAGTAATAGAAAATGAAAAGGGTGGAGTAATCCGAACACTAGTACAATTTCTACCAACAATTTATAATTTTTTTTTTAGTAAACTGCATTCAAACTGCAATTGTTTTAAATATATATTGAATTAACAACCATGACGCCTTTGAAAACTGTCCAATATATATATATATATATATATATATATATATATATATATATATATATATATATATATATATATATATATATATATATATTTAATTAACACATCTTTAAATCAATAGATAACAAACAAACCAAAAAAGAAATCCAGAGCACCTCATATACAAATATATATTTACATTTTTGTACATCTTTGTTACAAAATAATCTTTGTTAAAAATTTCAAATTTGGCAAGAAAAATAATTAAATCAGTAAGTAAATCAGGCCTCAATGAAAATTAAATGAGAAAAGAATGAGAAGGAAAGGAAAATGAGAGCCTGAATTATACAGAAGGAAAAATCTGATAATGTGTTATTCAACAAGTAATTTTAAAAAGAATACTTCAAACAGTGATAGTTGGGGAAAAAAGCTCATTAAAGAAACTGTGACCTTTTCTGCAAAGACTTGACACCAAGAAAATTATGCAATTATCATTTAGGGATTAGTGTTAATACCATGGCTTGATTAACCTTTAGCACCATACTCAAAATCGCGCTTCACTGGACACATTATGAACAATTTTCCTCAAGCAGTTTATCACATTATTGGTGTTATTTAACACTAAAGACAGGTAATAAGATACGTATGATCATTTCACAAACAGGGTCGCGGGGGGGGTTCCCCATGCCCATCCAGGGGAGAACGTTTCGGGCGCTGGGCAGATACACCCAGGACAGGACGCCAATCCATCGCTGGGCACACACTCATTCACACGCACACATACACACTCTATATGGGCCAATTTGGAGAACTCAATTGACTTGATCCATGTTTTTGGACTGTGGGAAATGTTTTGGACATGTTTTGGACTGAGGAAACCGGAGAACCCAGAGGAAACCCACGAGGACACGGGGAGAACATGGAAACTCCACCCAGATGGGGATTCGAACCGGTAATCCCTAGCGCTAAGAGGCAAACGTGCTAACCACTAAACCACCGTGCCACCGCACTAATGTACAGTGTTATAAAAATATTTTTCAGTTTCAAAATATATTTTTTATTGTTTTTATGAATGCTTTTACAAATAAGGTACAAAAAATTTCATTTTCACCACAGATCAAAATGTCATCCTCAAACATCATGTTTGATGGAAATTCCTGTCTAAACTCACATCAGCTGACCATCACAAACATGAAGCAACATTTGGTGCAACCCCACCTCCAGTTTAAACCCTTCTGTCATTCCTACTGCACACCACACTATCGCAACCAGATTGCAAAGACCATCCACTAATGATATTTACCATCACTCAATCAGTGTCTAACTTCACTATAATCACTCTTTCAGAGACCTTTTTACATCCACCAATCTTAATGTACTCTTCTTTCAAAATATCTCTTACCCTAACACTCCCCCATCTAGCTTATTTTAGTACACTTTGAACTTACCACCAATGCTCCCAGCCTTTTTTCCCCCTTCCACTTGTTCTCTTGCACACAAAGTATCTTAACCCTTCTTTCCATCATATCAGATGAATTTCTTTTTACCAGTCTTTGTTTCTACTTTTAATGTTCCTACTCTCACACCTACTCTCTTACCTCTTTGTCTCATGCTTTTCTGAAGTTCATTGCCCTCATTTTCCTCCACTTTCTTGGCCCAAAGATTAGGCCTATTTCCACCAGTATCCTGTTGGTTGACAGTACTGAAGGCAAACTTTGTTAATCCAGGCCTCTTCTGATCTAGTATGGCAATCAGACTTTTAATCCACATATCAGATATGGCAGAGTTTTTACACCAGATGGCCTCTTGTTAATTTCCCCCATTGTGGGACCAATAAAGGATTATCTTATCTTATCTTATCTTATCGTATCATATCATATTGTATCTCATCTCATCTCATCTCATCTCATCTCATCTCATCTCCTTGATTGAACCCTCCCTTCTTATTAAATGGCACCACAGATACATACATACCCAGATACATACTAATAGCTACAAAATAATCCTACTACAACTACTACTAATAATAATAATAATTGGACAGCACTGGTGGCATAATGGTTAGCATGTTTGCCTTTCAGCACTGAGAATCCAGGTTCAAATGCCGATTTTTTATGTCCTCCTCACTGGTCCTCTTTGGGTTCTCCAGTATCATCCCACAGTCTAAAAACACAGATTCCAGCGGAATTAGCTGCTCTAAATTGCCTCTATATAGTGTGTGTGTGTGTGTGCCTAGTGATGGATTGCCATCCTGTCCTGCATCCTGTCCTGCATTTCTAGGCATGGTAAACCCTAGTGCATAGTATATGATTAAGCAGAAGAAATTAGATGAAATGATGATGATGATGATTAATAATAATAATAATAATAATAAGGGGCGGCATGATGACTTACTGGTTAACACATTTGCCTCTCAGCACTGGGGATCCAGGCATCCCAATCTGGGTGGAGTTTTCATGTTCTCCAAGTGGGTTTCCTCCCACATGGATTCAAAGCAAAATTTAATGCTCTAAATTGCCCCATATAGAGTGTGTGTCTTTGTGTATCTGCCCAGCATCCTGGATGGGCATGAGGAAACCCCTACGAGCCTGGTAGTGGATTAAGAGCAATAATAATAATAATAATAATTATTATTATTATTACTATTACTATTATTATTATTATTATTATTATTATTATAAATGTAAATTGATGCAAATTATTTTTAATAAAGTGCTGTCTTTCCAAAGTTGTCACCTGCCGAACATATAGACCTTGTTTACTTACAAAAATCTCTTGAACTTCAGTTTTCAAGCCAATTATATGATTTAATGTCTTTCTTTTAATTGTATTTTTTCTCAAAGGAACTTTTATAATGTCGAGGTGTTTTATACTTAAGACTTGTGCTTAAATGCATATCAATCTTTATTTAAAATATTCTAATGGAAATTAGGTAAACACGCATTGAGTGTGTGAAATATAGCAGGAACGAACTCTTTATAATAAACGACAGTTTATTAACAACTATCGACAATAATCTTAAAACTACGCTCGGAAGACTTCAGCTCCTTCGGACATCGGCGTGGCGGATCAGAGGGCAGCAAACAACGGAAAAGAGAAAGCGCTGTGAGCTGAGACAGAAACGAGGAAAGTGCTGCGGTGTTCTTGCCAGGCTCAGGGCGAACGCTAACCGATTCCGTCGCTTTTTCTCTCTAATGTCCGGTCTCTGATAACAAGCTGGACCTTTTGTGGCTGAGGACGAGTGTTTCTGGTGAGATGAGGAACTGTGCGGTGATTTGTCTCACTGAAACATGGCTACAGGACAACATGCCGGACTCAGCCTTCCAGCTCGCCGACAGACAGCTCTTCCGAGCGGACTGCAACAGGCAGTCTGGAAAAGCCCGGGGGGGGGGGGGGAGGGTGCGTCGTGTGCGTCTACATAAACAAAGGTTGGTGTACAAACTGCGTGTTGGTGAACAGCCGCTGCTCTGAAGCGACAGAACAGCTGACTCTGAGATGTCGTCCGCATTATTTGCCTCGTGAATTTACGGTGGTGTTCGTCATTGCCGTTTAAATAGCACCAGATGCTAATACTAACAACACGCTGAAGGAGCTCCATGAGAACATCAGCTCTCCTCAGAACAAGCATCCAGAGACGTTTTACGTGGTGCCGGGCGACTATAATCACGTGAGCCTGACAAGCGCTCTGCCTCGGTTTCACCAACATGTAAACATTGCAACACGGGGAAACAACACACTCGACCGTGTGTACACCAACATCAACGATGCATACAGAGCTGTCCCCTACCTCAGCCCGTTGTCCAGCCCGAGCAGCAGGGGCGTCCACCTCGCCACGCAGCCAGAAGGCGTCCGTCTAGCCACGCAGCCAAAGGGCGCACGCCGCGCCACGCAGCCAGAGGGCGCCCGCCTCGCCACGCAGCCAGAGGGCGCCCGCCTCGCCACGCAGCCAGAGGTCGTCCGCCGCGCCACGCAGCCAGTGGGCGTCCGCCGCGCCACGCAGCCAGAGGGCGTCTGCCTCGCCACGCAGCAAGAGGGCATCCGTCTCGCCGCCGAGGGCGTCCATCGGACCACGCAGCCAGAAGGCGTGGCCCACTCCTCGTCCGCCAAGGGCGTCCATGGGACCACGCAGCCAGAGGGTGCCCACCGGACCACGCAGTCAGAGGGCGGGGCCCACTCCTTAACCGCCGAGGGTGCCCACCTGACCTCGCAGCCAGAAGGCGTGGCCCACTCCTCGTCCGCCAAAGGCGTCCATCGGACCACGCAGACAGAGGGCGCCCACGAGACCACGCAGTCAGAGGGTGTGGCCCACTCCTGATCTGCCGAGGGCGCCCACCTGACCTCGCAGCCAGAGGGCGTCCACCTGAGGGCGCCTGCCGAGCCCGGCTCAAGGAGGGCAGAGGACCTTTATGTATTTATTTCCTGTGTTCCCCTTCCTCCGTGCTCGTCGTTTATTTTTATGTTCACTCGCGTTAGTACTCTATGTTGTTTGGTGTCTCTACACCTTTAATAAAGCCTGTTATTCATGCCTGGCTCCTGCATGCCTGGCTCCCTTCAGCGCGTTAAGGCGCTGCGGCTCTGCGCTTCATATGCGCAGCCGCTTTTGTTTGAGGTAGGCGAGTGTGACAGAACGACGTGCCAATCAATTTGGGGAGTCCAGAGGCCAGGTAAGGCTTTTTAAAATTTTTCTTTGCGGGGGCCGTAAACCCTCGTACTCGCGGCGCCCTCCGTCCGCGAGTGCGCCAGTATGCGTAGCCCGCCGTCCTGGAGCTGTAAGAACGGCTCTAAATGTGCGACTCTGATGTTGAATGGATGTGGAGGTATGGGTATGAGTCGCTCTGCGCAGAGGAGGGTCTCGATCTGATCGAGATCTCCGATGACGAGGCGGGCGAGTCGTACCTATATGGGCATATTCTGCCTATACGTACCCTCCTTAATTCTGAGGAGTTCTGGACTGATGGTCCAGTCCTGTCTGTTAAACCCCCCGTTGCGAGACCCGGGCGTGCGCAGCTGCTGATCCCGGTACACGCGTTGTGGGTCAGTCACGTCACGCGGCCGCGGCGGAGCATGTCGAGTCGCGTTGCGAGGGGGCGTTACCTGAATTACCGCTAGAGTCTGTTACTGTGGAGGAGTGTGACGTCAATGGGGTGAATCCAGTCCAGTCGGATGCGTCGATTGCTCTGTTCTTGGGTGTAACGGAGAGGGATGTACCTCTACTTTATGCAGGATGGCAATCCCGAGGCGGAGGTGGAGAACGAACGGTGTACTGGAGGTGCTGGCACGGCCGACCGGCAAGAGGGTGCTCATCACACCCACATGCCAGTGGATGCCAGCCGGCCTGGACACACCAGCCCCCCCGAGTGTGCCATCCCTGCCACAGTGCCCCCAGTGTGCATCCTCAACGCCTCGTCCGCAGAGGGCGTCCACCGGACCACGCAGCCAGAAGGCGCCCACCTAAACACACAGCCAGAGGCCTCGCCTCCAGAGGTGGACGGCTCGTCCACAGAGGGCGTCCACCTCGACATGCAGCCAGGGGGCAAACCCCACGCCTCATCCGCAGAGGGCGCCCACCTAACCACACAGCCAGAGGATGGTCTTCACACCTCCCCCGCAGAGGGCGTCCACCGCGTCACGCAGCCAGAGGCTGCCTGCCGCGCCTCGTTCTCCGGGTCAGGCCACCCGAAGGCGCCTGTCAAACCGGACGGAGGACCCCCCGACAACCCTCCCCCCGGGGATTTTTTTTTTTTTTCTTGATCGCGTCCCTCCGTTGCGTGACCGTAGGGGCGGGGGTACTGTAACAGTGCCTAGGGAACCTGTCACCTGTTCTGCTGTTCTTCATTATTGAGTTAATTAACTTTCGTTCTTGTTCGTCATTTAAGTTAATTAACTCTGCATTTTCATTGGTTTGTTTTGTGCACGTGGTCGGGTGTCTTTATGTATTTATTTCCTGTGTTCCCCTTCCTCTGTGCACGTCGTTTATTTTTATGTTCACTCGCGTTAGTACCTCTATGTTGTCTCTACACCTTTAATAAAGCCGGTTATTCTGCTACCTGCGTGCCTGGCTCACTTCAGCGCGTTAAGACACTGCGGCTCTGTGCTTCATATTCGCAGCCGCTTTTGTTCGATGTAGGCAAGTGTGACAATATACATATATTTATATATTATACTTATAGTTAAATATTCAATATTTTATTTATATTTGTAGTGGTATATTATATATATTATATATATTCATGGTGGTATACTATATTATATTTCACATAGCGATATGTGTAATTCCCATTTCTTCTTCAAAAATTTAATTTAAATAATCCGTGACCCATAATTTCTTTCCTATCTCATGTAACACATGTGATATTAATTATAATAAAAATTTCTTGAATCTTGAATATAAAATTAATGTGCAATTCTATATTTATTATTTTGTATTTATTTTGTGTCTTTTCTACTTTCCAAAAATGTGTAAAATAAGCAACATAAGGAACATTTTGAAATGGTTAGGTGAGAACGGGAAAAAGAAAAGCTTAAAGAATAATGCCCAAAGTTATACAAACTTCTTATTATAGTTTGATAAAACTTTTAATGTTTGCTATGTAGTGAAGGTAATGGACTGATTTCATTTAAATTAGTAATGAACAATTTAATTTTGATTCCAGCAGGTAGGTTATTTTAGAAGTTTGGTGACTCCTCCTTGATTGGCCAGCAGTTTTAAACCAATTTAATGTCAATTTACAGAACACTGAATAACAAATTAAAGAGTAATTAAGGTTTTGTTCAGCAGAGAACCAAAATGTATCAATGGTAAGTGCTGAGAAAAAGTGTGGACATATAACTTTTCATTTTCTTTATTTTTTTTTCTACAACAAATTAGGATCGTTTGTGTAGCTAAATAAGGCTGCCATCTCCTCTTAAAGGTATGAACTTGGAAAATCACACATTTGTAAAAGTTACCAGAGACTGCTGGTGTCCTTCTACCGTTCAACCATAGAGAGCATCCTCACTCACGGACTCTGTGTGTGGTTCTCCAGCTGCACTGCAGCACAGAGAAAAGAACTACAGAGGATCGTGAGGTCTGCAGAGAAGATCATTGGATGCTCTCTACCCACCCTGGAGGATCTACACAGTTCTCGTTGTCTGCAGAGAGCTCACAAAATTATTACAGACAATTCTCACCCCGGTCACCATCTCCTAGAGCTGCTACCATCAGGTCGACGCTACAGAGCAATAAAAACAAAAACAAACCGGCTCAGAAATAGCTTTTACCCAACCGCTGTACGAACACTAAATGGTGCACTGTAAAAAAAAAAAAAAAAAAAAAAAAAAAAAAAAAATTTTTTTTACAGTCAAAATTCACTATTGAATGTGCAATTTTTGGTGGAAATTTTGAACGTGCAATAAAAAAAATATAAAGAAATAAAAAACGTGCAATATATAAATATAAATACAATTGAAACTCAGGTTATACATTCTTACACACTATTGTAAATAAGATTCTTTCTTTCTTTCAATTTTTTTTTTTCTTGTAAATTGTAAATTATAGTGTACTCTTTTAAAACTCTTTTAAATCTTTATCTGTTTAAATTTATGTATGTGACACCGAAAGTATGGCACCTTAATTTCGTTATACCTGGTATAATGACAATAAAGATATTCTGATTCTGATTCTGATTCTGATTTTACATGAAAAGCAAATCTATCTGTATATCTGTAAATCTACCACAACTTGCATGTGTTACTAAGGGGTAAAAGAAGCATCCTAAAAAAGGTTATCTATTGGTTATTAAAGTCTGTAAAATACCAGTGCACATAACAGCAAAATATTTGAATATCTTAAAATGCTAATGGTGATATTAATGTTACTTCATTTTATAGTTTCAATAATTGAAACAAATCTCTTGGCTGGAAAGATGCTTCTGAACGGTCAGTCATAGTATTTAGCTGTTTATTTCTTCACAGCAGATTGGTTATAATAAAAAAAAAAAAATGTCCTGCCATAGTGACAAAGAGATGTACCGTGCGATCACGGTATGGTATGAATGATCTCCCATACTGTTTCCTGCTACAGCAATTCCGAATAAGTCTGTTGCTGAAGGTTCTCCACTGTATGGCCTGCAGGAGTGAAAGGTTGTCCATAATAACTGTGTGTTTATTGAGTGACTTCATATTAACTACCACAACAAAAGTGTCAAGTGTGCAGCCCAGGTGTGAAGTGTGTCAAGTGTGCAGCCCAGGAAAGAACCACCCCTTTTCTTTAGTCTGTTACACATTTTACACATACACATGTTTGTATTTCACCCCATTCTGCTGAAACCACAGCAAAGATTATCGTGCTGCAAATAGAATTTGTGTGGCCAATACCTTGCTAAACACATTGAAGGACCCAAGCTTCCTCAGGAAATAGAGTCTGCTCATCTCTTTCCTGAACATAGCCTCAGTTCAATTTATGGTCAACTGGGACACTCTGGCACTTATATGTGTCAACCTGCTTAATCTTCTGGCCCCTGACGGTAACAGGATTGATTATGGTCCTTTTTCTCCTATAGTATACCATAATTGTTTGTAAGGAGACATTTAGAGACATCTGGTTTCTATCACACTCACTCCTTAGTGCTCATCTTTAATAATTCTTTATTTCTGAAAGTGGCACACATGTACTGTGTTATACCGGGTAAAGAGGAAGACTTAAAGCCTAGTTTCCTGTGGTGTCCGAACTGGGCCAACTGCACAATCAGATTGGTAGGTTCCAACTACAGTACTGTACATACTGTGATCTTCAAGACATGTAGTCCCAGACTTAAGTGATCAAGGACTTATCCACATGCATACTATCCATCTTCTCCCCAGATATGAAAGGATAGATGGTGTAAAATAAAATAAAGGAGTCAAAGAATGTGATTCTAACGATGGTGTTGCTCAGGTCAAGATGTGAGGTTGCCTTCTGAAGTAGGTTAGATGACTGCATATATGCAGCAGATAATAGATATCTGCAGGGATAATGCAAACTGCAGCAGGTACAGTAAGGGATAGTACCAGTCTTTCTAGGCCCGTCATGACATACAAAACGTAATGCAAAATTATAAAGTTTATAATTTTTATTCAAACTCAGTGCCACAGTTGTGTAAAATCAAGCAGATAGCCTTTTACTGTTTGCGCCATCAAGGCATATATATTTTCAATTTTTTTTTTTTTTCTTTTCAGCCTCTTGTATAATGGAAACTGCTGCACTGGCTGGGCAACTCTAGTGATCCATGGAATGTTCAAATTTTTTTAGCTTGTTTATAGAAAGGCGAATAGTGTTTGTCCCTTTTTTATATTTCATTTTAGTCACATCTTTGCACACAATGCTATTGCATTCCTTTTTCGTTTGTTATTATAATTTATGCTGAAAAGTAAACTTTTCTTTTCTTAAAAAACTTAAAAGTCATACTTCTGCCCAAGATCCTTCTGACTATCTTGCCCTTTTAAAATGATCTCACCAATGTTCTATGTTTTAAACCCCTCGGCACCGACTGCTGACTGTACGCATTGTGTCGCATTGGCGCTTAAAAGAAAAAACACACACCACTAATATCATTATCATTTTCAACTTTATTAAAAATTAAAAAACATATACATATCAAGAAAATAATAAATTGGTATTATAAGCCCATGTGCCATATACTGGTCAATCATAACATGTGAAAGCAAATTTCAAAGGTCATGGCCCATATGTTATAGCACAAAATATGCAATTTAACAAGGTAATGCAAATAGAGTCTGTCCATATCTACAGCTCTATTTTCCCTCAAGACAGTATCATCCTTCCAGCAATCATTTATAATTCAAAACTTTCTCAGCAATAGTAATAAAATATTTGGTATTATTCAATCCACCTAATGACTCATTCTTGTTCAATGTGATCTGTCACATATTCGTATGCCTGTACGATAAAACAGAGGAACATAACATAATGGATAATAAAAGGCATGGCTCTTGAGGAACCTATTTAATGCCAAGGTAAAACAAGAATCTTTATTGTCATCTCAAGAGATTAAACTTCCTAAGAATACCCTTTATGTTATGCATACTTTTTTAAAAATAAGTGACATGTTATACAGGCAGGTTATACAAGGCAGGGTATTCTTCTGGTTTCCCTGACATGCTGAACTAGTATATTAAAGTCTGTTAGTGAAATGGAATATTCTGTACCTCAGCAGAACTACAATCTACCAAATACCAAAAACTTCACTTATGGAACAAAGTGCAAATGGAACACTCATAGATTTATACAGTGTGTCACACTTATAATTACTATTGTAAAGATTCACAAATTTAATATTAAAATCATATTTTGGAAAGGTCCTGGCCAAGTTTTCCTGGGGCATTTGTTCCTCTGACACTAACAATATAGCACCAATACTTCCAATACAGACCTTAATATTCTCTTCAGAATACGTTTAGTACAATTCACAGAGTATTGTATTGCTATATATTTGTTCATGTTCATGTTTTCAAGTGGGGTAAATAATACTTCTTATGGCTTTGAGCAACCATTTGATCAAACAAGGTTGATCTCTTTGCGCTGGACTGTTGAGCCTTTAACTAAATTGATTGGATTGTTGGATACTTATTTATATATTATTATTATATATTAAATATTTCTCTATGTTTATAAGTCTTATTGTTTCATTTTAGTTTTCTCCTTATATCAGATATTACTGATTAAATAGTTAATATTTATTTAAGCGAGTGACTTTTATCTGTCTTTACTATAAATATGTTAGGCCTGCCACCTGTTTCGGTTCCGCATCGGGTAGTTTCTGTGTTCTACGCTTCCGTGTGTTCTGTCTTTGTGTTCTTAGTTTCACCTGGGTTTGTGTCACATGTTTTTGGGTTTTGTGTATTTATTCGGTGGCTCGTCAGGCTGTCGGACGGAGTAGATTGCATCTGTTCCTTGGTTGCCAGATTGGGTTGTTTATGCTTACTTGGGGTGGTTTTCGCTCTATTGTCCGAGAGGAACGTTTCTGTGCGACTAATGCCATTTGTTTACGGTTGCCAGGTTTGTTTGTTTATGCGTGTGTTGCGCGGTTATAGCTCCATTGCCCGTTTCTGTGCGACTACTGCCGTTTATTTACGGTTTCCAGAGTGGTTAGTTTATGCGCGTGTTGCGCTGTTATAGTTTGCTATTGCTCGATAGGCTCGTGTCTACGTGACTAGTGCCCTGGTTCCCTGTTTGTTGTATACCACACACTTAGCGTGGATTATCGGTTGCCAGATTGAGCGGATTTAGCACTGTTCCCCGGTTGTACGATACCATACACTTGGCGCTGGTTTTCCAGTTGCCAGGGTCCGCGTGCAGGGAAGTGGTTCCTGGTAAGGACTTTAGGTTTTTTTTGTTTTCCCTTTTGTTTCCTTGGTGTGGTAGTTTGTGTTGATCCCTTATGTTTATTAATAAATTTGTTGGTATTGTATACTGACTTTTCCCCTGTTTGGTTTTGTGGCTTCGGGCTACAGTAGTAGTGCCATCTGCCCCAGGTCTATTGAGCCCTTGCGCTCTCTAGTGGCCATGGCTGGATTACTGACCGGGCCAGTGGGGCCAGCGCCCAGGGGCCCTTGAGGTCAGGGGGCCCCGGGGGGGCCCTGGCCGAAAACTTTTTGTGATGCCTATCAACATTTATGGTACAATATATTTTTATTTCCGAGGGCCCTCCATTTTAAGGATCCTCTGACTATTAGGGACTTTGACCCCAGGGCCCTTGACTTCCATAGAAGTCGTTTACCATGGCTCCTTGACTTTCTAGGGACCTACAAATTCAGGCCCTTTGTTATACATTCCCGTTCACGCCCCACGGTTCCGCTCTCTCCTCCACACACACCCACTTCTTCACCTACACGCTCACGCCCCACTGCTTCACGCTCCGCACCTCACACGCCCACTTCCACACCTGTCACTAATTCTGGTAATCTCAGATCACCCTCTCCAGATTATTAGTTGCAGGTGAGCCTCATTGATGACAGCATCCTCTTAAGCCGCCGTTCCGGACTCCTCGGCGCTTTTTGGATCACCCCGCTCGTGCGTGCTGCTCGTTTCTCTCTGAGCGCATCTGTTCGGGACGTGCTGTTCTCCTTCTGGCGAGACCCACAGAAGAATGTGCTGACTCGCTACCTCTTCATAGGATCGTTCTCCTCGGGTGACGTAGAGACATCTGGGACTCCGCTGTTCACACCCTCCCTCCCCCTCACTAGCGCTCCACGCCGGTCACTCGCTGCATCCGACGTGAGCCGCAGCTTTCTGCTGCTTGTGGGGAAGTTGAATGATTATGAACTATTGACTGTTTTTGTTTTTGTTGCTTTTTTCCCTGCCTGGAGGAAATAAAACCCTCTTTTTTGGTTCAGCAAACACGCCTCCCTTAGTTCCTCCGGCAACGGGACGCTTAATCATAACACCCTTACTTAATGTTTCTGAATTTGTATTGTTTCAAAATTATTATGTTCAATTTCTCTTAAGCGCAGAGACAAATTAATTTAGCAATTATTTAAATTTAAGCAATTTGTCTGATGAATGCTATCTTTGACACCGATTAAATTGACTGAATTTGGCCAAGGGTGTGATTTCACTTATGTGAAAACAACAAGCCATTTGATTAGTTTCATGTTTCCCCTTTAATAAACAACAGTAAAGAGACCAGTGGTGTCACATTTGATCCGAAGTCCGGGTAAGAAATAGAGATCAACACACCCAACAGGCAGCAGGTTCCAGAACAAGCGATTTAATATAAACACAACCAAACAAAGCATACAGCACCAACGAACCCTAACGTAGTTGAAGCTCTCTCACTGAAGAGAGTGAGGGGCTGGCTTAAATAACCAAGGATTAGGTCACATGACTAACAAGGTAATTAACTTAAATCAGGCACAGCCACGAAATAAATGAAAACAAACTGAAACAATAAAAAGACAGCACTAAAGTGAAACTCAAAACCAAATCAAACATAAAACCAAACATAGTCCAGAGAATCAGGTCCGAGGATCATGACAGTACCCCCTCTCCACGGGGTGCGTATAAGAAGTGAAGCAGCCCAAAAGAAAAAGGGGGTCCAGGACCTTGCGGGGCAAATGTCCACTGTTGAGTAAACATAGGAAGGCGGAGGCAAACCAACACCTGAAGGCCAAAAATGTTCAAGAAGTCCATGTAAGGGACCGGGCGGCCACTTGAGAGCGATGTGGAGGCCGGGAGGCCACTTGCAAGCGATGTGGAGGCCAGGCGGCCGCTTGGGAGCGATGTGGAGGCCGGGCGGCCGCTTGGGAGCGGAGCCGAACGAGCACGGGCGAGCGGAACCGAACGAGCACGGGCGAGCGGAACCAAACGTGCACGGGCGAGCGGAACCAAATGAGCACGGGACTGCTGATAATGAGGAGCTGGTGCAGTTGTGTTGTCAGGATGGCTCTTAGATGCCTCTCGCGGATGTTTAGAGGCCTGGTCCTTCAACAAGTAGGTGTGGGTGCCTTCTCTGGTGTCGCCCACGACTCTTACTCCAAAGCTATCACCGTGGTCTATCTCATTGTTCTTCTGACTCATCTGACTCACAGGGGGCGCCGCAAACGCCGTCTGACTCACAGGGGCGCCGCAAACGCCGTCTGACTCACAGGGGGCGCTGCAAACGCCGTCTGACTCACAGGGTAAACTTGGAAAGCCAACTGGAAAATCAGGGAAACAAGAGTGATGGAGTGGACAAAGCCACGGCGGAAGACCACAAAAACAGGGAAGGCTGGGCAGGTCCGAAAAAGTAGACCCCATGGGATTCGAGGACCCCTCACAGTTCTTAGAGACCAGTACCCCCTCTATATCTTCGTGTACAAACCCTTCCCCCATGGTTGTAGGAAGGGGTTGACCCTTGACAAAACTCTGACGCCTGGAATGACGCTTACGCCTAGGTGTGCTTGGGGGCTTAACTGAACCAAATGTTCATCAGACCAAAGCGCAGGGGAGTTCCTAAGCGTAAAAGTGGGGAGGATGTGATCAGAGAACGACGAGTTACTAATCTCCTCATCGGAGTCTATGGGGCAATCAATATGCTCCTCAGCACATAGTGACTCATAGCCATAACGCCACAAGACGTCATCATTAGATAGGACCCTCCGAACCACCATACTAAGGATGAAACCCGGTACCCAATCCTAACCAATAGAAAAACAAGGGGAGGAGCTAAATCCAACAACAAACATGCTAACGCTAATCGGCACACAGAAACAAAGTCCGGGCAGGCGCGCTAAACCGATCGCTATGAGAGCCACGAAACCCGAAAAACTACCAAACCCACCACAACCGCCAAACGCGGGGGTGATGCACTTGAAGCACACACTCCACAATAGCACACGAGAGCTACAAACGCGAAAAGAAAAAACGGGGAGCCGCTAATGCTAACCCCCAGAAGCCAGAGCAAACACCGCAAGGATAAGCTAATAGCAACGCCAGCAAATACCAAAAAACTGAACTGGTAAATAAAGCTATACCAGAAACTTGCTACCTGTAACTGGTGGTAGATACAAAGGAGAGAGCCTGCTGTCACGTTTGGTCCGAAGTCCGGGTAAGAAATAGAAATCAACACACCCAACAGGCAGCAGGTTCCAGAACAAGCGATTTAATATAAACACAACCAAACAAAGCATACAGCACCAACGAACCCTAACGTAGCTGAAGCTCTCTCACCGAAGAGAGTGTGGGGCTGGCTTAAATAACCAAGGATTAGGTCACATGACTAATAAGGTAATTAACTTAAATCAGGCACAGCCACAAAATAAATGAAAACAAACTGAAACAATAAAAAGACAGCACTAAAGTGAAACTCAAAACCAAATCAAACATAAAACCAAACATAGTCCAGAGAATCAGGTCCGAGGATCATGACAAGTGGTCACTCTAGTTCTGAAGGAATGCATGAAAGGAAAAGTGCCTTTTCATACAACAGAACTCCAAGCTAATTTTACTGAGTAGCACAATTTTGGTTTGGTGACAGATGATGAAACAGCAAGTGGTTTTGTTGTAGTAGCTGTGGCTGTGTATGCGTGTAACCCTGATATTTTGTTTGAGGATTATTTATTGGAAAACATATTTTATTCAGCTTCTTATTCAATGACAGTTTGACATGACTTGACATGTTTCAAGGCAGTGTGAAGGGGTCTTGACAATAATTAAACTTGATTTATTATCATTAACACAGCATTTTTAATATACTCAAAACCTTTCCCCTGTCTCCCTCTCCATGCCTCTCTCTCTCTCTCTCTCTCTCTCTCTCTCTTTCTCGCTCTCTCACACACACACACACACAAAACAGCATTTTTGTAGTAGATAGTGGCTGCCCCTCCCCCACTCTCTCACTCAGTGGTGAAAAATTGTTACATTGCCCTAAATTCCCACGGGGGCTGAGCCAATCAGGTGTTGCGAGAACTTCCAAGTGAATATGCAAGATCTATATAAAACCCCCTGCCAGTATCAAAACTCGAGCTTGCGAACTTGCTCTGTGCTTTTACTACAACTTTTACCTTGCTATTACCAGATCAGCAACCAACAGCCTTTTTAAAGGCTCATTGCCCTTTATACTGCATTATATTATTTTATAATATATATAAATATTTTATATTATATTATACTATACTATATTTCATATATTCTGTTACATTCTTATCATAGTGTTTTCAAAGGCTTATATATTATATTATATTATATTATATTATATTATATTATATTATATTATATTATATTATATTATATTATATTATATTATATTACATTATATTATATACCATGATATAATATTACATTACTATATTTACTATATTAAACTTTGAAAGGTTCACAGCCTTTTTCAAGGCTAGTGTAACGTTGCTAACTAGCAACTCACAGCTTTTTTAAAAGCTTATTGTTATTTGCATATTACATTATTCATAATAGTAGAAGTGAAAGCTTTATAATAGTACATACATGCAATACATTTACAATAACAACAATTTATAGCTAAATAGTTATGGGTCAGCCTTTTTTTATTACATATTGTATCTGGTTCTACAATTTTGTGATTGTATTTTTTTCCTGAACATACAACACAGAAACAACATAGTAAGTATTGGATAGGAATAGGAATTTTCAAGACAAGATATTTGCATCTTAAGAAACACTTGCCATTAATAACATGGATCCCAAACAAAAAAGTGGTGCCTCAAAAAGAAAAGCAAAAAAGATTAAGGAAGCAAATCAGGCAGATTTCCTGAAAAACGTACCTTTGATCTCAAACTTCTTTGAGAAACCGCTGGATATGAGTGAGACAAGTATTGCTAATGTTAGCAGTGATCAGAGTTCTAGCAATGAAGATGTGATCACCACTGGCTTAGTGTCACCTGTCAGTAACTATGTACCTATGCAGACCCAGTCAGGTGCAGAGCAGGAATGCCAGCCCTGCCAGGCTACCACAGACCAGCAGCAGAAAGACCATGAAAGGAAAGTTGCAGGTGTGTCAGACCCACAATCAGACCAGCCAGCTGCATCGTGTGAGTGTCGTTTTTCAAATGAGGAGGGCAAGGACCCCAACTCCTGGTGTGAAACGGTCAACGACATGACATCTGACATGTGTCCAGTCAGGCTTTCTTCTACCTAGTGTACCTTGATGCCACGCTATAGCGTGGGTCCAGCAACGTAGAGCGCGGGTCCAGCAAGTACAGTGCTAGACTGGGAAAGGGGCACGCTATAGGTACGGTGGGAACACCATTGGCTTTGTTCTCTTCATCACTCCTTCCCTCCTGACTTCACTGTTGGTGCTCAGAGCGCTTCCTGTACATCAGTTTCCACCCTGTGCAGCCCCTGTGGGTCAGCCTCAGTCCAGGGCACCCCGTGCCTCCAGCAGCGCCTTCTGTGCCTCCAGCGGTGTGCCCCCCCATGGCACCTACAACTTCGCCCCCAGTCACTCCAGTGGCTCGAACTCTTCAGGTGTCTCAAGTGATTCCGCCAGTGCTATATGCTCTCATGATGAGTGTCCTGGCACACAGCACGGTGCTCCAATTCCCAGCAGTGAACCACCTGAGCCCTTGGTAGGGGCTTTCTTGGTGTTGGCATCCTTTATGTTGTCTCTTTTGTTGTGTCCAGGAGGCGGTAGAGGGGAGCAGAAGGGCAGAGAGCACAGATAACTCAATCAGTCCCATTGAAGATGCTCTTGTCCATGAGGCGCGAGGCTCAGTTGACAGCTACGAAGCACTGTGGCTTTGAAGAGGGAGCATCCACTGGTCCTCCCTGGAGGCTGGGTCACCGGCTTTCCAGGTTCACAGTCGTTCTGGACGACTCGGCTCAGCTCGGCTCTTATCACAATTGGACAAGCCCATTGGTGACATTTCTCGCCCCTGGCCTCACCAAGTTGGCCTACGAGTGTTACTTTGAACTCGCCTTCCGTACTGGGACAATTTAAATTTACCCACGTCTGGTTTGGTGTGTGTGGGAGAGGGGAGGTTGTAGTAATGTTACGCCTGCCGCCTGTTTTAGTTCCAGTTTGGGGAGTTTCTGTGTTCTACGCTTTCGTGTGTTCTGTCATTTGTGTTATTAGTTTCACCTGGGTTTGTGTCACGTGTGTTTTGGTTTTGTATATTTATATCATGGCTCGTCAGGCTGTTGGACGGGGTCTGTTCTGTGCTCCCTCCGGCGGTTGGTTTGCTGCGGTTTCGGCTGGGTCGTCTTGTACCTTCGCGGTTCCGGTCTCCCCGGTTGGTTAGTGTAGCCCGTGGATTCAGTACAGGTAGGTAGATTGTACTTGGCAGATGTTGCGCTCGCGCTGTTTCTCGGTTGCCAGTTTGGTTTGTTTATGCATGTGTTGCGCGGTTATTGTTTGCTATTGCTTGATAGGTTCACGTCTGCACAACTAGTGCGCTGGTTCCCAGTTGTCGTATACCGCGTGCTTAGCGTGGATTATCGGTTGCCTGATTCTGTGGGCTTAACACTGTTCCCCGTTTGTCCGATACCACGCACTTGGCACTGTTTTCCCGATTGCCAGAGTCCACGAGCAGAGAAGTGTTTCTTGGTTGCCAGATAGTTTGGTTTATGCGCGTCTAGCTCGGTTTTCAGTTTTGTAGATTTTTAAGTCATTTAGGACTTTAGTTTTATTTGTTTCCCCTTTTGTTTCCTTGGTGTGGTAGTTTGTATTGTTATTATTATTTATGTTTATTAATAAAATTGTTGGTATTGTATGCTGACTTTTCCCCTGTTTGGTATTGTCTGTCACCTCCTGGCTACAGTAGTAGCGCCGTCTGCCCCAGGTGTAGTGAGCCCTTGTGCCCTCTAGGGCAGTCGGGACAAAATATGTCTGTATTTAGAAATTTTATGCAAAAATTTAAGTTCTTTTAGCACCAGAAAAATGTGCATCGATGCAACAACTTGGCCAAATGAAGAAGTTGTGGCTCATTACATTTATATGTGTCTGCAATTTACTTTAAAAAACTATCAGATTAAAGACAAAGTCATTAAAATCTGATTACATTATAGTTTTTCTGTGAAGACAGATTGTAGATAAAACTTGTTTTATCTGGATTTCTATCAGGATTTGTCAATTAATAGGACAGATTACAGGCATGGTTTATACCCAAAAAATGTGTATAAAAAACTTAAAGGAAGGGTTTAGGAAATTAATTATTAAAATGTATGTTTTAATTACAGCGATTGAGTGGCGCCCTGTCCCGGGTCTATTTGCCCAGCGCCCGAGACGTTCTCCCCTGGATGGGCATGGGGAACCCCACCGCGACCCTAATAGAGGATAATAGGAGATAATGAATGAATGAATGAATGTTTTAATTAAACCTTAAACCTAGACCTTAAACCTTAGTGATGACATTTTAAATCACAATGTAGTAATGTGTTGCCATAAAGATTAACCCATGACTTACACTGTAGCCGTCATACACATACACACCAGACATGGTCCAAATGTTTTGAATAAAATTTGCACACATTTTTAAAATAATTTCTGTATTTACAAATATTTTGCTATTTGTAATTGGGTATTTGACAAAAGTACTGGTACCCATAACTTCATATTTGGCATACTGGCACGAGGGCATGATTTAGATATTAACCTTTTTCTTGTTATTTTATCCAAATGCTGTCACGGACCTATAGAGACGTCAGTTCCTGCCACACAGTCAGTGTGTAGATGCGCTACGTGCGTACGTGTGCTGTCTAGCTCTGAAACTACCAAATTAACTGTTATTTAGTTACTTTTTTGCCTTCACTATTTACCCTCTTTATCATTACTACACAGCATTTATTCCACTTTTTTTGTGTCCCGCACTGCTTTCCAAATCACAGTGTTGCTAGCGTGTTTAGCTGCTAACGCTAGCACTTTCCATTTGCTGCTAACGCTACTACTTTTATTACCTGCTTCTTTTAAAAATAATAGCATATATTTATAAAAGAACTGTCCCCTGATCTGTTTCACCGGATTCAACTGTTAATTGGATTTTATTGGATTCGACGCTAATCTCCACACAATGCATTGTGAGAACATCCAGGACTCAATCTCCATCCGAAGCTAATAAATCAGCTAGATTTATTAGAGTTGAATCTCCAGCATTAAGTCCCCACAATCCAGCTGCTGCTACTGCTTTTTCTTATCAACAGCTATAACAGGAGGACCTAAATTTACATCTCTACCATTTATTTACCATTAATTTATAAACAACCTATTCAATGGCACTTGCCCATCTGGTTGCGTGCCCACAGTGTGGTATGTATAGGCAGTCTTCCTCCGTCACTACTGATAATTCAGCCTGTGAGAAGTGTAACCTATTTCTTAGTCTGATGGAGAAGATGCAAGAAGAGCGAATTCAGGTTTTAGAACAGGGTTGTGTTAGAGAAGATGTGTCAGGGACCAGTTTAGCCAGGTCGTTGATGGCTAAACTGGTCCCTGACACATCTTCTCTAACACAACCCTGTTCTAAAACCTGAATTCGCTCTTCTTGCATCTTCTCCATCAGACTAAGAATGGATCAGGTCCTAAATCTCCGGCTTTAGAGCCCTTACAGCACAGCGAGTGGGTGACGACCAGGTAACATAGACACAGCACTGAGCATCACTCTTCAAGGATCCACGGGTCCAATCTGTTTTCCCCACTCAGTGACTCACCCACTGAGAGACCAGTTGCTCTGGTTATAGGCGACTCCCAGCTCAGACACGTGCGAATAGCTATGGCATTTTGAAATGGGATGGCATCCATCCTTCCCGGGATGGTGTTGCGCTCATGTCACATAACATAGTCAAGTATAGCAGTGAGCAAAAAACAAAACGTGCCAAATTTTTTTATTAATATCAATACTATCCCAAGTAATATAAAAACCATTTTTAGGTTAAATATGGGGTTGTTAAATATTAGGTCACTTTCATCAAGAATCCACTTTTCACAAATAAATCCACTTTAATGCAACTTATTACTGTATATCACTCCCCAGGCTCATATACAGTTTCAATGTTCACTTTGAAAACCAACTAGACTCATTTAAATTAGTCTTTCCTCGATTCCATGGGCGTTACTCAAAGTATGGTTGGTGAAACACATCACTGTAAACATTAATGTGACCTAATTTTATCACATGATATTAACATTGATAAAATTGATATAATTTAACTATTGCTCCACTAAGTGAGGTCATCTCTGATCATTATTTAATAACCTATGAATTAGAAATTGATATTGATCCAGTCATTAAACCACAATATAATATGAAGCGCACAATAATTCCCTCCAGTGCTGCATCATTCCTACAACATTTACCCGAGTTAAACATTAAACAAGCATCAGGACCCGATGAACTTGAAAACACAGCTGAATACCTTAAACACTTGTTTTCTACAACCTTAGACAGTGTAGCCCCACTTAAACTAAAAAGGATTAAAGATAAAAGACTCGTTCCATGGTTTAATGATGAAAGACGCACCCTAAAACAAACCACTAGAACCATAGAGTGTAAATGGAGACAAACTAAATTAGAGGAACTTAGAGTGTAACTGCCTAAAGACCTCTATTATGAATTCATCACTTAAAATAGGGTATGTCCCCAAAAATCTGAAGTATGAGGTCATTAAACCATCCGTCCATCCATTATCTTCCGCTTTATCCTATATTAGGGTCGCGGGTTCCCCATGCCCATCCAGGGGAGAACGTTTTGGGCGCTGGGCAGATACACCCAGTACAGGGTGCCAATCTATCTCTGGGCACACACTCACTGACTCACACAGACATACACACTCTATATGGGGCAATTTGGAGAACTCAATTGATTTGATCCATGTTTTTGGACTGTGGGAGGAAACTGGAGAACCTGGAGGAAACCCACGTGGACATGGGGAGAACATGGAAACTCCACCCAGATGGGGATTCTAACTGGGAATCCCTAGCGCTGAGAGGCGAACGAGCTAACCACTAAGCCACTGTGCCGGCCGGTCATTAAACCATTGCTTAAAAAAATCTAATTTCCTCTAATCCTCTAATAAATCCTCTAACTGTCCAACTATAGACCAATGTCAAAACTTCCTTGTGTCTCTAAAATCCAAGAAATAATTGTGTTCAACCAGCTGAATTGCCATCTTCTAGCTAATAACTTTCATGAAGTTTATCAGTCAGGTTTTAGGTCTCACCATAACACTGAGACGGCCTTAATTAAAGCAGTTAATGACTTATTAATGTCCTCTGATAATAACCAAATCTCATTTCTTGTTATTAGCTCTTAGTGCAGTTTTTGACACGATAGACCATATCATCTTGGTTGATAGATTAGAGAACACTGTGGCCATTTCAGGATCTGCACTCCAGTGGTGTAAATCCTCTGACAGATTGATATCAGTTCACCTGTGTTAACAACCAATGTTCCGATCTTGGTAAAGTTAAATATGGTGTTCCACAAGGTCAGTTCTGTGTCCACTCCTATTTGCCCTATATATGCTTCCATTGGGATCAATTATTTGTAAACATGGAATCAGTTTCCACTCTTATGCAGACGATACACAGTTACACATTTCATCTAACCCCAATGATGTTCATTCAATTAGTAAGTTCGAGGACTGCATCCCAGATATTAAAATATGAATATCAAAAAAACCTCCTACTGCTAAATTCTGATAAAACTGAGTGTCTAATAGTTGGACCCAAGCTTCTAACACTGTGTTAAATGTTGATAACTCTTTAATTAGACCCAGTTTGTCTGTAAATAATCTCGGTGTAATTATTGATTCAGATCTCTCCTTACGAAGCACATTAACAATATTACTAGAATTGCATTTTTTCACCTTAGTAACATTTCGAAGCTAAGAAATATCATTTCCTTCCAAGACGCAGAAAAACTAATTCATGCTTTTATTACCTCAAGGTTAGATTATTGTTATTCACTTCTGACAGGATGTTTTAATAAATCATTACATGACTTACAACTTTTTCAAAATGCTACAGCTAGAGTTTTAAATAAAACAAGAAAGTTTGATCATATCAGTCCTGTGTTTTCAAACTTACACTGGCTACCAGTGTAAGTTTTGTATTGAGTACAAATTTTGTACTCAATACAAAACCAAGTTTTGTATTGAGTACAAAATTTTATTGATAACATATAAAATACATAATCAGGCTCCACAGTATCTGAGTGAGCTGATTCAAATGTATAAGCCAACATGTGAGCTCAGATCTCAAGATGCTGGTTTACTTTTTACTCTTAGAATAAATAAAATTACTGCTGGTGGAAAAGCGTTCTCCCACAAGGCTCCTCAACTTTCAGAATCAAGAACAGTAACTGGAAGGCTATTCCAATCATTATTAATCTTTAAAATTTATTTAATCTTGTGTTTAATTAATTCCCTGTAGATAAAGGTGCAGATCTCAGGTTTGGCTGTGTTAGTTTGGTAGTCTGGGATCAGTGTGTGCTGGTGTTTCACCGCTTCACGCACCTCATCAGGATTAGGGGGAGTGGGAGTGATATGATGCTGTTCCTGGGAGCCCTCTCAACTGGTGGAGTCTGCAGTATCTGCCTCTTTTAGTTATGCTGCTTTATTATCAGCTCTAACTGCTTTTCTTGTCTGTTTATTTTGAGGTGTGGCCAGTTTCCTGGAGGTGTAGTCAGATCTTCATCCATGGCTCTGCTAAAGCACTGATTACTAGATGGAACCTGGATATTAATTGGACTGGCCGTCCTGCAGTCACCTGATCTCAACACAATCTGTACATGGCTGTCCTACACTGTTGATGCTGCCTGGCCGCTCAAGGAGGATTAGTCCCCCACTGAGCCTTGGTCCTCCAAAGGTTTCTTCCTTAAAATAACAACATAACAGGGAGTTTTTTCTTGCCACACTCACTTCGGCTTGCTCCTTGGGAGTTTAAAGGTTTTTAACTCTGTAAAGCTGCTTTGTGACAATGTACTGTTGTAAAAAGCACTCTATAAATAAATTACTTGAAAGTGAACTTCATGAAGTTTTGTTTTTAGTAATTGTTCTACCTAAAGACTCAATAGACTGATCCAAAGATAGAGACCCGTAGACCCATGAGTGTAATTGTAAAATTGTGCATTAAAAATGCATCGGAGGAATTTTTTTGACTATTAATAAACATTTATTTAGGGTATGTGTTTTCTGTTTGGCAGATAACTGGCATGTGGCTATATGATTACTGTCTTATGACGTGTTGACTTTTGAAGCATCATAAACATTTAATCCTTGTACAAGTGTGAAGCCACTACATTAGTTTGATTTCACTCTTTGAGATTTCTTCTGCTGTGTAATTAATATTGAGGAACACTAAGTCTACACATTTTAGATTTCAATTTTTTTTTCTTCATTCACTATGAGAAGTGTGATTAGTTGTCAGCTTGGAAAAATTGCTCAAGAGAGAATTCTCCTCATGATAGAGAACATCAACCAATTGAATGCTGAGGCCCTTAGAAGAAAATTCATTGCATAATCTATAATAAACGCTTTGTTTAAAACAGCTTGGCTCTTAATAAATCCTGATAAGTGCAGTACTTATTTATATGCTAATTCTCAAAGGCAACACATTAAACATCAGTTGTTCTTCAGTAGAGTGAATCTGGGAATCCCAATTGGCTCAACTTCCTGCAGTCTCTAATAAAGCTGCAGGGTGCCATATTATGTGAAGGAGAACAGAATGATATTTTTGTCAACCAGCCATGTCTGAATTGTGGCAAAATAGGCCAATTTGATACCAGGTAATTTTCTTTCCTTTGATAAATGTATTAAATGTGTTTCAACATTCATTACTTTATTGCAGAGCAAATTTTGTTAAATATTATTTAATCTCAGGTGAATACATTTTTACTACATTTAACACCGTACTACACCACCCGTACTACACCACCGTACTACACCACCATACTACACCACTCCCAGCCACTCACCTCTGTCATAAAAAAGAATTTCAAGATTTTCTCCTCATTTCTCCCGACATTTAGTTGGTCTCCAAGTCACCCCGTTCAGAAAACAGAAAAAAAAGGTCTCCAAGTCACCCCGTTCAGAAAACTGCCCACTGTGTAGTTGATCCTATTTATACAGCTACATCTGTATATATCATAAAATGACAATGTTAATGTAAGGTCGATCTTATATAAAGTCATTTATTTCTATTTTTGCGTATCAGAATGCAAAAAATAATAATAATAATAATAATAATAATAATAATAATAATAATAATAATAAAAAATACATGAATGCTTGCATTTTTTAAACCTTGTTTTCTATTCTTACATCTTTATACTTTTGTATGTTATGATATTCATTTTTAGTTTGAGGGACAATTATTTCTGAAAGCATTAGAGCCACAAAGCATAATATGTTTATCCAGTGACAGACCATCAGGGCTTTCAAGGTCTTCTCTGAAGGCCTAAAAACATTTGAATCACAGGCTGATGTTAAATATTTTTTTTTCCATCAACATTTATTTAAATGATTCCAAATGATCTGTCCACATCTTTTCATAGCATTTCCCCTGGTTGTGCCACTTCCAGATTATATACAATCACATTTCAGCATTATTGTATCATACCTGCAGCATTAAATCATTAGCCTTGGCCTTCAGCATGAATTTTGCAGACCGGTAGCATTAAATTAGTGTTTATCACCTGTTAGTTAAACCAATCAGATTTGGCACCACCAAGGCCTTCTAACGGGCTTAGTTATGTCGGCATATTCATACCCTCTGATTTGAGTGTACAAAAATACCTTGAACTAATTTTTTAGAAAAATGGATTTTTTTTCTATTTTTTTTTTTTTTTTTTTTTTTTTACCAATAATCAGCATTTAATCAGGATTGAAATTATTATTTTTTTCCTAAATACTGTATTATTGCAACTTTATGAGGCTATTGTTGGTATTTTTATGTGTGGCTAAATGAGTTATTGTAGACATATTATAGGATTTTAAATGCTCAGGAACTGGCTTTTTTCCACATTTTTTAAAATTCATTAAAACACACTGGCCAATGGTATCTGCCATGTGCGCACATTCTTGCAGTTCCTTGGCGATCTCTGTGAGTTTTAAAGTGCACACATGTTCATCGGGCGGAGCCATGACAGATGCATTCATAATGTTCAATTAATCAATCCATGTGAAATACTGTAATACAAGTGCTTTGGTATAAATGCATTCTTGCAGTTGTTAAATGATATATATTTTTTTTTTTTTTTTTTTTTTTTTTTTTTTTTTTTTTTCGAAAAGACTAGCAAATTAACAAACAATGTGTCACAGGTGCCTGGGGCACCTGTCCCTCGTTTGTGTCCTTAATTGTCTTAGTGGGGTGATTGGTTTGTTTTGTTACATGTGATTAGTTGGTTTGTTATTTAGTTTCTGTTTCCCATCTCTTCGGCGCACGTCTTTGTTTTGTGGTTATAATACCCTATGTTACGTTGTTCGCTTGTTTCCCCCATTCTGTTGGTGTCCTGTCACCAAGTTTTAATAAATTTCGGTTTTGGATTTTATCCCGGTGTCTCTTGGACTCTCCTTCCAAGTTCAACCACGTTGCGGCGCTGCGCATTATCTCCGCGCAGGTCGCATTCGTGGGAGTGTTTCCGTGGGCCGATGTACGCTTTATTTATTGTGTCCTTAATTGTCTTAGCGGGGTGATTGGTTTGTTTTGTTTCACGTAATTAGTTGGTTTGTTATTTAGTTTCCGTTTCCCATCTCTTCGGCGCACGTCTTTGTTTTGTGGTTATAATACCCTATGTTACGTTGTTTGTTTGTTCCCCCCGTTCTGTTGGTCTCCTGTCACCAAGTTTTAATAAATTTCGGTTTTGGATTTTATCCCGGTGTTTTTCCTGGACTCTCCTTCCGCGTTCAACCACGGTACGGCGCTGCGCATTATCTCCGCGCAGGTCGCACTCATGGGAGTGTTTCCTTGGACCGACGTACGCTTTATTTCCCCGCGTAGTCGGTGCCCGGGAAGCGCTCACTAGGCGCGAGCGGCGTACGTAATAACTCCGCGTAGCCGCCTTCTTCTGGGGAAGAACGGACAATCGCTAACACAATGTTAATGGCTTTGATTAATATTATTACTTAATATTAGTGTTTGGTAATAAAAATAATTTTATTTTTTTACTCAATTAACTAGGGTTTTTTAAGATTCAACCCTGTTTGGAATGGTTAGAAACAAAAACACAGCACTTTTATGGACTGACAATAATAGGACTATGAGCTCGTTGTCTAAAAATGTTAATTTAAATGTGCAAACAACATAAGGTAACAAATATCTCCCATTAAAAAAATTTAAATACAAATTTTATGTTTACTTATGTATTTATCTGTTTTAAGTAGAATATGATTTGTTGTGAGGGGGGGAGGCGTTTGATTTACCTTGATCCATGTTTTTGAACTGTGGGAGAAAACCGGAGAACCCGGAGGAAACCCATGTGGACACAGGGAGAACATGAAAACTCTACCCAGATTGGGATTCGAACCAGGAATCCCCAGAGCTGAGAGGCGAATGTGCTAACCAATAAGCCACCATGCCGCCCATGCCTTAAAGACATGCAACACAAAATTTAAGTACATAAGTAACACTATCGATGATCAAATGGTGATCGGTGACTATCTATTGGTGATCAAATGAAAGCTGACATTTCTTTATCAGACAGGATCACTATCAGCTTTTTATTCACTTAAATGGTATCTCCCAGGACTGAATAAATCATTATTTACGTAAACCCAATCTTAAAGATCAGACTGTGTATCTTGAACTACAGAGTTCATAAAGTGAGCAATTTCTAAGCGTACACCAAACTTCTAGTAACACTCGCTTCCTCTGTACATGCTGGAAGCAAAACAAATTCGATATATATATATGGTAGTGTCTTGGGTCTTCAGGCAATAACATTAAATGAGGTCTGAAAGACAGGAAAATTTCATTACCTACTGGTCCCCCTCAGCTGAAATTCATCTCATCTCATCTTATTATCTTGACTGCTTAATCCTATACTAGGGTCGTGGGAGGGGTTCCCTATGCCCATCCAGGGAGGAACCTGCGCAGATAAACCCAGGACAGCTTGCAAATCCATCGCTGGGCACACACTTACCTACACAGACACATTATATAGGGACAAATTAGATAGGAACATGAACCTAGATCGCCTGCACTGTGTGATAGACTTCTGTGATAGTCACTGACTCTGGCCTACAGGACCATCTCTGGATCTGCCCCCTCTTACCTTCACTCTATCTTTCAAAATACACTCTGGCACGTTCACTTCGTTCTAGTGATGATTGTCGCCTGGTGATTCCACCTCACCCAGGAGCTAATTCCCACTCCATTGCATTCACCACTGCAAAATGGTGGAATGATCTTACCAACTCTGTCCGGAAGGCAGAGTCACATGACATTATTAAGAAACCACTGAAGAGATCTTTTTAACAAACACCTGCTGAGGGGGGAGGGGGGAAAAAGGGGCTGTGGGGGGTACAGGATCAGGTTTGATAATTTGCACGATCAGATAAAGATCAGGTTTGATAGCTGGATTTCTATTGACTCATACTGATAAATGAGTAAATGTAAATGTAAATCCAAATTTCATTCAATTAAAACACAAATGGTCACAATGCACACTGAAAATTACATTGTTTTATTATATAAACCATGGATCAGCTGTTGGCTGCCCATAATATAGTGGTCCTATCTCACAAGTAACCCAACATACCCTGTGAAATCATCCGTTGATGCAGACCTGTTCTCTCCTCCATCAATTCGGAATATATAAGTTGTCCTCCCAATAAGTTCGATGAGTTTACATGCTAACCCACAGCATGAGAAAAAGTATCATGAATTGAAACGCTTTTCACTTAGACATGACTAACTTCTCTGTCTCCGGACATGGTCATCACTTTGAACGATATAAAACTGTCATGGGTGGACAGTACAATGCACAGCATTAAGACGAAAGGAATATTACTGGCAAAATTTGTGAATTACAGCTGCTGTCATTTTGAACACAACACTATTACAATCTGTGGTAGTGAAATTAGTCCCCCCTAACGCTGCTACTGCATGTGACATCATAAACTCAGAGGTGAGCAGGTTACACTCAAAGCATCCACATTCCTTTCTTTTGATCAATGGGTTTCTGATGTTTCTGAGAATGCTACTAGTGAAGCATGCACTACTGCTGTTTCCCAGCAGCAACTTGTCCCATCACAATATATACATTTTTTCAATTTATTTTTTATACTATTGAATGCCATTCTGTACCTTTGCTGTTGCACACATCAATTTCCCCTACAATATAGTGGCACTACAAAGCCATAATTGTAAATATATAAATAAATAAATGTAAAAAATAAATAAATAAATTCTAGTGATATTATATTGCAAAGCTTTAAAAAAGTTTGCTGTAATTCATAATCCAAGTTAAATTATTTTAAGGCAATCCAACCAAATAATAATGTCTTAAACAGATGGAACAATAGCATTCTGGTTAGCACATTTGCTTCTCAGTACAAGGGATCGAGTTTGGAAACCCATTGGGGTACGGTAGCTCAGTGGTTAGGGGGTTAGGCTATCAATCTGAAGGTTGGGGGTTCAAATTCCAGGTCCTGAAGTTACCAATGTGTGTCCTTGAGCAAGGCCCTTAACCATCATTGCTCCAGGGATGTTGTGATTAACCCTGTGCTCTTTGTAAATCGTTTGTAAGTCGCATTGACTTGTGGTAAGTCCATGTGGGTTTCCTCCAAATTCTCTGGGTTACTCCCATTGTCCAAAAACGTGTATTGAAGGAAAATTTAATGCTCAAAATTGCCCCACATAGTGTGTATTTGTGTGTGTGAGTGTGCGGAGTGATAGATTGGTGCCCTATCCTGTGTGTATCTGTCCAGCACCCGAAACACCCCTGGATGGGCATGGACTAGGACTGCTATGACCCTAGTAGAGGATTAAGATAATGAATGAACAAATTATTTAATTAAACTTGTGAGCCACAGAGAAAAAAAAAAAAAAAAAAAAACATGGCATGAAATATTGTAACATAGTATTAATCCAAAGAAAGAGAAAATGTGTACCAGAAATGTCTGTAATTTTGAAAAAGGAAAATGCCCAAGGTGTAGGTTAACTGTGTGTGTGAGAACAGAGAAAGACAGAAAAAGAAAGACATCTCATCCTCATTTGTCATTTATGACATCACATTAGTTTTTATCTGTTATAAGTCATATGTTTGGCATAAATAAGATCTGTTTAGTGTTACTAATGCATTCATTAGGGATTTTGTCATTTAGTCTTATTAAAAAATCTATGCTGAGTCAGCAACCTCCCATTCATCAGCATTATAGAATTAACAGTAACACCTACTGTTAGCACAAGTATTAAATTACCAAGGGAAACTGATTAGTTCCAAACAACACACTGACTAACACTCTGTCGCTGTCTCATTAATTACATCAGTGGCTAATGACACCCCTAAAAATTCTACCACACAGCTCTCTGTAAATATTTAATATACGTTTTAGTGCAAAGCTAGGGCATAATTATTAAGACTTTTAAACATGTGGTAGCAAATCTGAAATAATTGACCGCCAGCTAACTTGTATGCATCATTAATGCCACAGAACTGCAAATTAATATGGTAAACCTTCTTCCTATGGAACAAATTAATACACCAGATCAGTGATGTTAATTAAACCACATCCATTAACTGTATAAAGTGATGTCCAATTTATTTCTATTAACCCGTCGGAGGTTCTGAAGCTCGTAAAGGGACAAGAATATTTTTTTTAGATTCTTAACAAGTGGTGTGCACAAGATACAATGTTTTGCTCACAACATTAAACCACAAATTAAACACTGTGCCAAATGTTACAAATAAAAAGTGGTTCCTAATACCAAATAAGGTTATAAATCGCAATTGCAATATTGTCATGGTTACTGTGCCCAGTGTGACTTAACCATGGTGTTCATAAAGTTTGTATGTTCTCCCTGTGCCTGTGGTCCTTTTCTCAAAACAGGTTGCTATGTAAAATTACATGGAGCTGAAGATCATTTTAAATTTAGTCTGTTTTAACAGAATAACTGCAATAGGAATGTTACAAAGGGTGGCGCAGTCCGTCCAAAGGCGGAACTGCGCGGTGCTATGCAGTGGATAATGAGCGAGCCAGGCGACCAGGTAAGAAGCAGAGAAGTGTTTAATAAATAAAAAGCAAAAACCCGAACCGAAACGACATGCCAACGCAACGCCGAACACAACCTAAGCTGGCCTGCTGACTCAGGGAGCATGCGCACTTTAAGTGTAGTCAGCAGGCCACATGTGATTAGGTAGGACCCAATTCCAAACCTCGGGGATGGGCCCTACCTACGGGAACCCCGAACGGACAAATACAGAACTAAGAAAACAGGGGGGATTGGCCTAGCACTCCCAACCCTGACAAGGAAGGGTTTCAGGTATGAAATAGACTATTTGTGTAAAATATTGACAGATCCTTTCATCAAGTGAAACATGATGTTTCTTGTGATAAAAAAACTTACTTTCTAGTCTTAAAAAGCTTTTGTTTGCACAATATAGTATCTGGTGCTCACAACATAGACTCTGATGTCCACCACTCAGTATGTCCTAAACATCACATAGTACTTGGTGCTCAGCACTTCTGATGCTTTTCTGAAACAAATCAAGTGTTTATACAGGGTTCTCCAATTTTGATCTTCATTGTAATTCGAGAGCACTGTTTGCGCCTTAAGTGCTGTTTTTCGTCAGCGTATGGTCGTATCGCTATAATAGTAACACTTTCTTTACTTACAAGGGCTTTATAAATTTGTCGTTATTTGCCCTTCCATTTTCCTGACCCTAACATCATACTGACCTGACACATGCCAATCATTTCCTTTCCCTTCAGAAATATGCCCATTTCAGCTAGCTTGAATTATAGCTCTTTTTGGTACATTCACCAAAACTGTATATAACCTACTACAGCATATGCACTGATGACATTCATCAACACTTCATCAATTTTCAGCTTGATATACATCACTGTATCGGACACTTTTTTTACCTTATCACATTTTGAGATACTTGATGTACTTTAAACAGTTAATGTGACTATACTTATTTTTCCTACTCTCAGAGCCATGTTCTTACCATTCTGCCACTTTCTAATCTAGAACATCCCGTTTTCTCCTCCTTCTTGGCCAATAGTAGCTCACTTGTCGCCAACATCCTGTTGGCTGACAATAGTGGATGTAGAATCTGAGCTTTGTCCAATCTTGTTCGCATGTTTGATTTGTCTTTTGCTTCCTATTTATACAGACTTTGAAACAACAGTAATAATGCATTGATATTTATACCTATATGGCTAAATTTTATATTAATATAAATTCTACATAAATTCTGAAAAGATGTATGTATAATAAACAATATATGGAGATTAGTATTATTAGTTAAACAATGTATTGTTTTGGTAATTTATTAATTTAAACACAGATTAAAATAGTATTTATTTATTTATGTATAAATTACAAAGTGCATAGCTGTAGAAAGAGCTGAAGTCTTGATCATAATCACAATCTCCAGGTCAAAATTATTTTATAGACTTGCTTATAGACTTGCTCAGATACTATCCTGCTGCAAGAAAAGACCATTTTCCTGTTATTGATTTCTATCCAAGATTAACTGTGTGCATGACCCAATGCACAGAAACAATTTCATTACAGGAAGCTTTTTTCTAGCTGCAGACAGTACAGAAAAAGTACAATTACTTCATCATGACGCTGCAACCTTATGTCAGGATCACAGCGCTGTTAGCATAAATGGTGTACTTAGTGTAAGAATGCATTCCATAAGAAAGAAATGTTATTAAAATGTAGTAAATATATTATAAATGCTAAAAGTATAAAAAAATAAGTAAATGACTGTAAATATCAATATTGTCATGACCATGTAAATATGAAAATGCTATAAATATGTAATACTTTTACCATTTATCTTCTAAGGCTCAGCCAATGGGAAACCGGTTTATGGTTCACAGAGTCATGGTAATTGCATACCACTGTCTATAGATTTAAAAGGACCATATAAGAATTAGAAAAGCTTTGTAGTAAAAATGTGAATATTTTAGATACCATGCGAATGCTGAGAGAATACTCATTCATTCATTCATTATCTCCCGCTTTATCCAGGGGAAAACGTCTCGGGCGCTGGGCAGATACACCCAGGACAGGGTGCCAATCCATCGCTGGGTACACACTCACACACTCAAACACACTCTATATAGGGCAATTTAGAGAACTCAATTAACTTGATCCATGTTTTTGGACTGTGGGAGGAAACCAGAGAACCCAGAGGAAACCCACACGGACACGGGGAGAACATGGAAACTCCACTCAGATGGGGATTCGAACCGGGAATCCCTAGCGCTGAGAGGTGAACGTGCTAACCACTAAGCCACCGTGCCGCCCCTGAGAGAATACTGTTAACATCAAAATGCTGTTATTCAATGGAATTAGATATGCTGTGCACTTGAGAATATGTATAAAGAAGAGTGTTGTCACCATAAAAATGTGACAGTAAGAATGCAGTAAAATTAAGAATGGTATGAAATGAGAATGTTATAAACATGAGAATGTCAACACTAGATGGCCATGAATGCTGTTAACATGGCAATATTATAACACAAAAAAAACTTATGAAGAAAATATGAGAAAGCATATACTAAACATGGTTATTGCCTGTTCTCATAGGTTCTTACCTATTTGGTGATAGAAAAATATGTCTGATATAGATGTTTGCGATCACATCAGTTTTCTTTATCTTAACGGCCACAATGCATTTCAACTTCACCCAAAAACAGGTGTAAAATATTAAGTGCCTAGGGACTTATTTTAGCAAAATACTTTTTGCTAGAGAATTATGAAGTCCTGTATTACCATTTCTCACAATTCCTGAACCTTTTGCTCTTTGTCCTCTCTCCTTCTGACACCAGTCCCTCCATGGTACCTGGAGAACAGCTATATGTTGATTGATTGGAGCTCTGAGTTACAACTAAATAGCCTTTCAGATTTCATAAAAGCAGTTAATGGTTGGTGTAAGAGCCTTGTAAGAGCCTTGTGCCTTACACCATGTACTAAATGATTATTTAACATATTTTATTTTCTAATTTTCACAATAATGCAAAGGATACATGAATGCTTCTAAAAGCACTCATAATTTAATAGTTTTAATAATAATAGCTAACATAAATAATTAATAGCTTACATAAAATAATGTGATAGGAAGGACAGAACTATGGCTCAGTAATTATTAGTGTCATGGGTTCAATTCTCGGGCAGGGCAGAGTCCTTCCTGTTGTGGGCATTTCACATTCCTAAAACATGCTAGGTGAATTGGCAATGTACAATTAGCGCCGGTGTCAATATTTGCATACATTTGCTTGGTATCTCTACCCTGCTAAAGACTGATGACCTGTCCAGGATGTTTCCCTGCCATATGCCCAATGGGCAATAAGCCGGTGCAGAATCCCCATGACCCTTTTCAGAATAAGCAGACCAAATTAGTTTTATAGATTGTTTATAATTAAGCCATTTTCTATAAATTATACAAAAAAGGGGAAAAAGCATGCAGGGATAATGTTGCATGCTGTGAAAAAAATACTAATAAATAATCAAAAACATAAAATCCAGACTAGTCCTAATTATTTCAAATGTATTTCAAGCTATGTAATGTAAAGTTGAATCTAACAAAACTGAAAAGGTATTCTTCTTTTACACATGAAAAGAAAGACCTGTCCTGAAGCCTGCAGAGTGTGAAATTAATGGTATCACATTAAATTGAAGAAGCAAAACTGGCTTCAGAATCAATTCCATTTTGGGTTTTATTTACTAGCTCAATAGCACATTATGTTACATCATCTTTATTCTTAATGTAGTATCTAAACTGCAAAAGACAAAGATAAAATCAGGCGGAATGTACTTCTTTGGTCAGCTCAGCCTAATGGTACAACAGCACTTTTATTGTGTCTATAGTGTCGTCATTCCATGATAATAAGCATAATTCCTTGCATCTGGTTTTAGTTACGTACCATTAACGTTAATTAACGTTCATTGGTCATTAGTATAGTTAATTAACTCGTTCTTGTCATTGGTTTGTTTTGTGCACGTGGTCGGGTGTCTTTTTGTATTTATTTCCTGTGTTCCCCGTCCGCGGTGCACGTCGTTTATTTTATGTTCACTCGTCGGGTTGTACCTCAATGCTGTTTGGTGTCACTACACCTTTAATAAATCCTGATATTCTGCTACCTGCGTGCCTGGCTCCCTTCAGCGCGTTAAAGCGCGGCGGCTCTGCGCTTGCTATGCGCAGCCGCTTTAATCCGAGGTAGGCGAGTGTGACAGAACGACGTGCCAGACAATTTGGGGAGTCCAGTGCCCAGGGAAGCCGTTTTAAAATTTTTCTTTGCGGGGGCCGCATAACCTCGTACTCGCGGCGCGCTCCGTTGTGTCCGCGAGTGCGCCGCTATGCGCAGCCCGCTGTCCCGGGAGCCGTAAGGACGGCTCGAACACAGTGACATCGGAGTATTGCGACTCCGATGATGAGTGGTTATGGAGGTATGGGTATGAGGCGCTCCGCGCAGAGGAAGGTCTCGACCTGGTCGAGATATCCGATGATGATGCGGGCAAGCCGTACCTGTATGGGCATATTGTGCCCATACGCACCCTCCTGAACTCTGAGGAGTTCTGGACTGACGCTCCAGTCCAGTTTGTTAAACCCCCCGTGGCGAGATCCAGACGCAGAGCGCGCCGGCGCGGTGCCAAGACGTAGCGTGCGCGCTGCGCAGCTGCTGAGCCCAGTACGCCTGCATGTGATGCACGCTCTGCATCCGCGATCGAGCCGGGGCGTGCTGTGCCTGGGTCGCGCTGCGAGGGGGCATTTCCTGAATTCTTGGATGAGAATGTCGCTAAAACAAATGTTCCTGATCTTTCGCTCTCACCCATGTCGTACGCATTTGGGGCGGTGTCCTTGGGTCTGGCGGTTGGGGTGTACATGTTCTGTATGCAGGATGGCGATCCCGAGGAGGAGGTTCACCCAGCGTGCGTGCCCACCGAGGTCCACCCAGCGTGCGTGCCCTCCGAGGTCCACCCAGCGTGCTTGCCCGCCGAGGTCCACCCAGCGTGCGAACCCACCGAGGTCCACCCAGCGTGCGAACCCGCCGAGGTCCACCCAGCGTGCGAACCCACCGAGGTCCACCCAGCGTGCGTGCCCACCGAGGTCCAGCCAGCGTGCGAACCCGCCGAGGTCCAGCCAGCATGCAAATCCGCCGAGGCCCCTACTGCGTGCGTTCCCGCCGAGGTCCAGCCAGCGGAAGTTCCTGCCACAGACCCGCAAGCATGCACACCTGTCGGGTTCCCTGCGCCGCACGCCGCCCAGCCCGTTTCCAGGGGCCACACGCTGCCCAGCCCGTTGCCCAGGGGCCGCACGCCGCCCAGCCCGAGCAGCAGGGGCCGCACGCCGCCCAGCCCGAGCAGCAGGGGCCACACGCCGCCCAGCCCGAGCAGCAGGGGCCGCACGCCGCCCAGCCCGAGCAGCAGGGGCCGCACGCCGCCCAGCCCGAGCAGCAGGTGCCGCACGCCGGCCAGCCCGAGCACCAGGGGCCGCCCGCCGCCCAGCCCGAGCACCTGGGGCATCCACCTCGGCCCGCAGCCAGAGGGCGTCCCCCTCGCCCCGCAGGCCGAGGGCGTCCACCGGACCACGCCGCCAGAGGGTGTGGCCCACTCCTCATCCGCCCACTGGACCACGCAGCCAGAAGGCGTGGCCCACTCCTCGTCCGCCGAAGGCGTCCATCGGACCACGCAGTCAGAGGGCGCCCACCGGACCACGCAGTCAGAGGGTGTGGCCCACTCCTGATCCGCCGAAGGCATCCACTGGACGTCACAGCCAGAGGGCGTGGCCCACTCCTCGTCCGCCGAGGGCGTCCACCAGACCACGCAGCCAGAAGGCGTGGCACACTCCTCGTCCGCCGAAGTTGTCCATCGGACCACGCAGCCAGAGGGCGCCAACCGGACCACGCAGTCAGAGGGCGTGGCCCACTCCTGATCCACCGAGGGCGCCCACCTGACCTCGCAGCCAGAAGGCGTCCACAACACCTCGACATGGAGCCAGAGGGCGTTCGGCACGCCTCCCCCGCAGAGGGCGTCCACCTGAGGGCGTCTGCCAAGCCCGGCTCAAGGAGGGCGGACGGTGGAGGACCCCCCCCCCCTCGTCGGGTTGTACCTCAATGCTGTTTGGTGTCACTAAACCTTTAATAAATCCTGATATTCCGCTACCTGCGTGCCTGGCTCCCTTCAGCGCGTTAAAGCGCGGCGGCTCTGCGCTTCCTATGCGCAGCCGCTTTAATCCGAGGTAGGCGAGTGTGACACCAGGAAACAGGTCAGGTAATTAATCTCACCTGTGGCTTGTCTATGCACCCATGCAGGGTCTTAGTAAGGAGTGGAACTACATTAGAGTGAAAAAGAGGACCAGCATCTAAGAAAAAGAGATGATTGAAGGCTAAAAAGATGACATGTCTGGAGTTTCATGTGCCAGCCAAATGCAAAATTTGTATTATAATTTTTGGTCTTGAAAATTCAGTTTTGAATCCTTGCATGTTACAGTTATATTTTATTGAAAAATTTACTTATAATTATTTAAAAAATATTGTCTTAAATAATCAACCAATTGTGCCAACCTGGGTGCCAGTAGCGAGCACTGAAATGAATACCAGGAAAGCAGCGATAACAAATAAGCACGCAAACAGACAGAGTAACACGACAAATACTTGACACAACCAACCCAGGATGCAAAATAGAAAGCTTATAAAGATAAAGATAAGACTAAACAGATAAAAATAAAACATGACATTGCAACAAAAGCTGAGGCAAATGAAGATAACTATCCAAACACTATCCAAACATACATCCTATACTAGACTCACGGAGGGGTTTCCAATGGCCATTCAGTGCAGAATGTTTCAGATGTTGTGCAGATACACAGGTACAGGGCGCCAATCTATTGCTTGGCACAAACTAACTTATTCTCACACTAACACAGACACACACATTATATAGGGGCAATTTAGAGTAGCCAGGTTACCTTAAATCAATGTTTTTGGACTGTGGGAGGAAACCATGGATCCCAGAGAAAACCGGGACATGGGGAGAACATGAAGACTCCACCCAGATCAGGATTCAAACCAAGATCACCAGTGTGGAGAGGCGAATGTGCTAAGCATTAAGCCATCATGCCATCTGAAGATAACTAATACAGTATTTAAGATACAAAATAATGAACATTGGCAAATTTAGAACTAACAATGACTAATACCAAAATGCACAAAAGGACCAGAAAGACGCTTGAGAACTGGAAACAGTTCTTACAAGACACACAACCATTCAAAATCAATGATCAATTATTAACATATGAAATATCTTTCTTTCTGATTAACATGTACCAGCTTATTGTTCATCACGTGAACCATAAAATTTTCCCACCTCCTTCCTTTAAGTATTGTGATAATGTAATCAATTTAATCATCTTACATTTGGCTATAACAGAGCTTCTGATTACTCCATCAAATATCTTGGTTTATCATGACCTAATCCTCTAAATATTTTTTACCAACTCTGTTCATAATAGAATTTTACAATTCACATGCAGGCAGTCAAAGTAGTACATTTCTGTACATTTATTTTTTTCAGCGTTTCGAAAAATTATTTTACAAACAGTCTGTAAATCTGTCCAAGTCTCTTAGCATAAATAGTGCAACACTTTACTTGATGATCTTCTTCAAGCATTTTTACCTAATTAGGCAGTCTTTGGTACACTTGTGCTAGTACGCTGGTTGATTTTCTTCATTGACTTCCCAAGGACACTGGCATTAAGCCGAAGAGCTGGTTGGCCTAGATGACCATTGCTGGATCTGATCCATCAAATTTAAATTATCTTTTTCAATGATATTCCCCAGCTTTTCATTACATTACAAAACCATAATTCCAAATAAAATTTCATATTCTTCAACACTGTTAAATGGTTAATTTTCCAAGCACTGTCTATAATGAGCAATACTTTTCAATAAACTTTGGAAGTCATATACTACATGCACAAAAGAGTTGTGATTTTTAGACTTTACAACTACATGAGCGTTCATGACATTCAAAAATAATCCCTACTTGTAACTATAACTGCTCCACTCTTTGCAAAGGCTCTGTAAAATATTTTAGTTAATTTAAAAGCTTTTCATTGCGGTTAATGTCAGGTATCTTTGTGGTCCAGTCAAGTTCATCTACTCTAAACTCACTTAAACTTTAAGTTTCTTTGTGCACAGTATTATTTGAAACATTAAATGGTCATTACCAAATTATTTGCGTGAATTAAGACTCATGTTTCTGCAAAATGCATGGCTAGGTGTTTGCTTTTTTATACTTTTGACAATATGACTGAACATAAAATTTTGATTAATTGATTGAAGTTCCCATTTTTTTGCCCATGTAATATTTCTTTAGTAATATATTTACCTGTTTTTTTAAATAAATGAACATTTATGGGTGCAGGGGTGCCCACACTTATCTGGCCCGAGATCTACTTTTCCATTGGACAGGTCATCGAGATATTCCAGCGTTAATCTTTTTTTTAGGCTTTTATATTGAAACCAGTTTACACACATCATGTTAGTATTGTTGAATCGGCATAGAAAAGACAGCTTCAGATTGTCATTTTCACAGAAATTGCTCTTTTATTAAACACATTACAGCAAATAGCATAGAGAAAACTTGGTTTTAGAACACCCACACGACCAAACACAATGGAAGTGCAATGGCTACTTGGTAATTTAAGCAAATGCATTTTGAGTTTGACATTGAAAAAAAAAAATTCATCCTCCCACTCTAAATGAAAGTGGTACATTTTAGTTGTCAGAGGTCGTCCGTTCTTCCCCGGAAGGAGGGCGGCTAACGCGGAGATATGGCTGCGTTCAGCCGCTCACGCCTAGTGAGCGCTCCCGGGTACCGACCACGCGGGGAAAATTACGTGCGTTGGTCCACGGCGAACGCTCCCACGGTATACGACCCACGCGGAGAAGGTGCGCAGCGCCGTACCGTGGTTGTACGCGGAAGGAGAGTCCAAGACACCGGGATAAAATCCAAAAAGGTTTAATTAAATAAAAATTGGTGACGGGACACCAACGAAAAATGGGGAACAAACAGAACAACATAACATCGGGTGTAGAAACCACAAAATAAAGACGTGCTCAGTATGGAGGGATAAAACAGATTAAATAGAAAACCAACTAAACACGTGAGAAACCCAACCAATCACCCAAGTGAGATAATGAGGACCGACAACGAGGGACAGGTGCAGCAGGTGCTCTTGACAAACAGAGCAGGTGCTCGTGACATACCCCCACCCCAAGGGTCGCGCAAAAAGGAAAGCGACCCAAACAAAAAGAACAAAAATAATAACCATAATATAAGCATGCAAAAATAACAAACGGGGGGGGGGTAACAAGTCCCTCGGGCTGAACCAGCCGGTTGCTCCCAGCTGACGGCGAAGATGCGTCCCCTCGCAGCGCAGATCAACGTCCTCTGGCTGCGAGGCTGGGGCATGCACCTCCTGGTGCTCCGAGTCCGAAGTGGGCGGCCTCTGGTGCTCGGGGCCGATGGCGAACGGCCTCAGTCGGTCCCGACTCGACGACTGCTGCCCTCCAGAAACCGGGCTCTGCCGCTGGCGGTCCCCGGCCCTCGGACTCGGTCGGAGCGGTGGTTCAGCGTCTGGTCCTCAGCACACGTGGGTGACCCCAGGTGTCCGGAACTCTCCAGATAGTTGGCACGTCTTTCTGTCAGAGGTCGTCCGTTCTTCCCCGGAAGGAGGGCGGCTAACGCGGAGATATGGCTGCGTTCAGCCGCTCGCGCCTAGTGAGCGCTCCCGGGTACCGACCACGCGGGGAAAATTACGTGCGTCGGTCCACGGCGAACGCTCCCACGGTATACGACCCACGCGGAGAAGGTGCGCAGCGCCGTACCGTGTTTGTACGCGGAAGGAGAGTCCAAGACACCGGGATAAAATCCAAAAAGGTTTAATTAAATAAAAATTGGTGACGGGACACCAACGAAAAATGGGGAACAAACAGAACAACATAACATCGGGTGTAGAAACCACAAAATAAAGACGTGCTCAGTATGGAGGGGTAAAACAGATTAAATAGAAAACCAACTAAACACGTGAGAAACCCAACCAATCACCCAAGTGAGATAATGAGGACCGACAACGAGGGACAGGTGCAGCAGGTGCTCTTGACAAACAGAGCAGGTGCTCGTGACATTAGTTCTTTTGGAGCAAAGATTTTCACTCATTTTGTCAGTCAAATAAAGTGCACAAAAAAACACAAACAGAAACTATCTAATGTAGATTATTCATGAGGCAATGCTTTGGATTTAGACATGGAGGCGTGGCAGGTTTTAGGAACAGCAAGAGAGATGGGGTAGGAGAGCAGACTGCTCGCTTGCACAGGGATAGAGATTGCAATTCAAAATGACTTCACAGAATTCACATTGTGTGTGTGAAAATGTGTGCACGCGTGTGTATAAGTGCTTCCAATACTGTGCTGTAAAAAAGCGCTGATACATGATAAGCACTGATAAGCATTTTTTTTTCAAATCTCCATCGCAATCTACCTAACACCCCATTGGGCACCCAGGAAGTGTGTAGGTTCCTTAGAGGTAGTCATGAATAAATCCTAAATGGTTCGATCCTTAAATCTCAGTTTGACTATTTGTGAAGTTATTGACATTATTGCTTCCCATTTGTATTAATGCACCAGGTTATTTTTTTTATATATCAGAAGCATGAGCAATGATTTCTATATCTGGCCACAAAAGTAAATCATTTTTGCAACATTCATGCAAATGAATAACATACATGAAAATGTTCTGAACCAAACTGTTTCAACTCACCAACAAATAAAGGTGCGAACATGGTACACCATTATTTTAAATCATGTACCATTAATAGAAATATACAGTTTAATACAAACAGTGAGCCATTTTTTTTTATCCTGTTGCTTAGCAATCGATGTTTACCAGACTAGATAATGTTGTGGGAGACCAGAGTATCAATAACTTTGTTTTAAATAAACAAATTTTTGAATTATAACTTGTTTTCATTATAGTCTTGTTTACTAGATAAATAATTGTGATTTCCAGCATACGATATAAGCAAATCAATATACAATGCAACTACAAAAACTCAACATATCTTCCAAAAAAAAAGCACTTGATATCAGGTCAGGATTTGTTCATGGTTAAATACAATAGGTCAATGTTTTGGACAAGAAATGGCTGTGAAGTATAAAACAGGCTTCAGATGTAATTAAACAATGTTTAGATCACGAGTGAAGAAAGACAGGAAGTATGACTAAAATTTCAATCAACTAAGAAATTCACAATGCAAATACTTCCTAGTAGAAATTACCAGAAACTGAAAGCAAGCAACAGCTTGGCTTACACCAGCCATAGCCTTAAAATATTCATATGCATATGAAATATGGAATGAAACTACTTAAATATGATATAGTTATGATATAGTAGAACAATATAAATAGAAAAATCACAAAAATTAAAACGCTTGAAATAATATATTAAATCATGTTGGGCTTCAAATCATACTTGGATCCAGAATTTAATGTTGAATCAACTTTGGATCAAATTTTTATTTTCCATCATTAAACACATGCACCATCTATGGTTCACACATTGTCTTGTGGCTTAGTATTGTGAGTGGTTTAATATTAAAATCCCTACTTTTTAAAGTGTTTAAAGGGAGCCTTGTGCATCTTGGGTCCAAATTTTATTGTCACATTTAGTGTCATAAATTTTATTACAATCTAGGGCCTATAGTACAAGTATTTGATCCCCCACTGATTTTGCAAGTTAGTACAAATAATTAAACAGTCTTTGATTTTATGGTAGCGATAATAAAAGGAATATCAAGAAGAAAATCTAGAAAATTAGTTGGTTGGTAATTGGTAATATAATGAAACATTATGGTTCAAAATCCTGCAGTTGTGGCTAAAGTTCCTCCGCTTAAAAAGGCTCACATTCAGGCCTGCCTCAAATTTGCCCATGAACATATTAGAGAGACTGAGAGAAGGTACTGTGGTCAGATGAGACCAAAATGTAACCTTTTTAACAACGTGTTTGGAGGAAGAAAAATACAGAATATGACATTATGAAAACCATACCTACCGTCAAGCATGGTGATGGAAACGACCCAAACCATACAGCAACTGAAACAAAGAAGTGCCTCCATAAGAAGCATTTCAAGGTCATGTATTGGCCTAGCCTAGATTGGCGCCCTGTCCTAGATATATCTTCCCAGCGCCCGAAACGTTCTCCCCTGGATGGATAGTAGAGGATATCCTAGTAGAGGATAAAGCGTATTTGATGGATGGATTGGCCTAGCCAGTTGCCATCGAAAATCACAAATCATCACCATACATTTTAAATTAATTTTTATTTTTCATTTCATTTAATTTTATCAGTTTTTTATATTCTGTGTCACTGTTAAAATAAAGCAAATTATGAGCTGTTTGATATTTGTATTAAAACTTTTAAAGTCAGTGGGGAATCAAATACTAATTTACTCCACTGTATACATTATTTTTTTGCTCACCCATGATAAATAGTAACATTTGATGATAAAGTCAGAGCACCAGGATGTATTGAACAACAAGTGAATATGATGATTGCAAGCATGTTTCATGTTTCAAGTTGCCAGTCCCAAGGAGCATGAATAATTATTACACACATATATTGACTCCTGAAAATATTTGGAATGTTCCAGAGAATATTTAATTAAGTGGTTTGATTATCCTGTCCTGAAAATAAGATTTCGATTAAACATGATTTATCTCTGCACTAGTGCTTAGTATATCCATTGCGTACTGGGCCAGTAGCTGAATGCAAAACTAAATGATAACTGGCTTCAATGCAACTTTGTGATGATTAGTGATAGGGTGAGTACAAGTGTTCATTTATGGTGTGGTAGAAATAAATTTATAAAAAAGCATTTCCAAAAGGGATTTTTAATCCTTTTGCATTCTACTGCCTGCCTGTAAAGTGAAAACAAACAGTATTTTGATCACTTTCTATCCATTTCCCCCATATGGACTGGACAGCAGATAAAGCTTCCCATAAAGCCCTTTATTCACAAAGATCAGATATGAGCAGAGTGTGTTTGGATTGGCAGATTGCTGTTGGCAGGACAAGCTGTGCTGCTTAGCTTTATCTGAAGCACTGATTTGGAAAGGCTTGTTAAGTTTTCTGCAGGAGCATATATATATATATATATATATATATATATATATATATATATATATATATATATATATATATATATATATATATGTGTGTGTGTGTGTGTGTGTGTGTGTGTGTGAGGACAAGGGTTATGAAAGCATATGCATATATCATGTAAAAAATGTGTACAGACAACATCACACTCAAATAAGCTTGGAAAATCTGTTCTGAAGGAAGGATGCCCATGTGTTTTGTTAATTTTAACTGTGTTGTGCCAATTAATAAAAATAATTTAAAAATTTATAATTGACAATTTAGATTTGTACAATTTAGAGCAGCCAATTCACCTCGAATCCTCGTTTTTGAAGTGAAACTGGAGACCCCAGAGGAAATACAGTCAGATATGGGGAAATATACTTGGACACAAATCGAGATTTAAACCATTATCCCCTCCACTCAGAGGTGGACATGCTAAACACTATGCCACTGTGCTCACAGCAAAATAAGAATCATGGATCAAAATCAAGGTTCCAAATCATCAATCACTGGGGTCAGTTTTACTAGATATATTATGCAATAGCAAACATAGAAACTTCTGTAAATTAAAGATGATAAGCTACATAAATTAATGAAATTCAAATATTTTGTTGAGACACAGTAGCTATGGGCCCCCCAAAGGTAACTTTCTAAATACTGTATTTATAAAAGAACTGTCCCCTGATCTGTTTCACCAGATTCAACTGTTTAGATTTTCAGATCGGATTTTATTGGATTCAACGCTGATCTTCACAAACCGCATTGTGAGAATTTAGTAAACCTAGATTTACTAGAGTTGCATCTCCACCAGCTGCTGCCCCTGCTTTGCTCATCATCACCTGTAACAGGGGGACCTAACCTTACATCTCTACCCACCCGAAGCTGAGTTTATTTCTTCATTAATATATAACCTTTTCAATGGCACTTTCCCCTCTGGTTGCGTGCCCTCAGTGCAGTAGGTATAGGCAGTCTTCCTCCATCATTACTGATAATTCAGCCTGAAAGAAGTGTAGCCTAGTCCTTAGTCTGATGGAGAAGATTTCAGTGCTAGAAGAGCGCATTCAGGTTTTATAACAGGGTCATGTTAGAGGTTTTATAACAGGGTCATGTGTCATGGACCAGTTTAGTCAGCCTGAATGCCACAGGATCAGGTCCTAAATCTCCGGCTTTAGAGCCCTCGCAGCAGGGCGAATAAGTGACAACCAGGCAACATAGACGTAGAACTGCGCATCACTCTTCTAGGATCCACGTGTCCAATCGATTTTCCCCACTCAGTGACTCACCCACTGAGAGACCAGTTGCTCTGGTTATTGGCGACCCCCATCTCAGACACGTGCAAATAGCTAGTGCTCTTGTTATTGCTGAATCCCAGCTCAGACACATGCAAATAGCTACCCCCATTAGGGAACCCAGCAACCATAGTCTTGTGCATCCTGGGGGCCAGTGCTCCAGACATCAGGGCGAACCTCAAAGTACTGGCTAATGCTAAACGCTCATTCTCTAGAATTGTTATCCACATCTGTACTAATGATGTTCACCTCAAGCAGTCAGAGATTACTAAGGCTAATATTAAATAGGTGTGTGGAACCGCTGCAATAATGTCTGATGAGGTAGTTGTCCCTGGTTCCCTACCAATTAGGCGTGGTGGTGAAACCCACAGCAGGTTATGGTCGTTGCATTGCTGGATGTCTAAGTGATGCTCAGAAAACAACATTACCTTTATTGACAATTGGTCTACTTTTTGAGGGAAGGCCTGGCCTTTTGAAATGGGATGTCATACATCCTTCCCGGGAGGGTGCTGCACTCATGTCACATAACATAGCTGATAGGGTTTTTTCTTCACATTGAAATGAAAATTGACAATTCAGAGCCAAGGCCAGGCAGCAGACAGAATGGCCTAACCAACTGCCTGCGAACTGCCAGGAGTCGTCACCCACAATAACTAGGTCCCATACCATTAAGACTGTTATAAAATATCGTAGTGAGCAAAAAACAAAAAGAGTCCAAAAAGTGTGCCAAAAAAAATCTCATTAATATCAATACTATCTCAAGTAATGTAAGAAACACTTTGAAGTTAAGCCTTGGGTTATTAAACAGTAGGTCACTTTAATCAAAATCATCTCTAGTTCAAGAAATAATTACTGATTACTTCCTAAATGTCTTTTGTCTCAGAGAAACCTGGATTAGGGCCAGTGAGAAGGTGGAGTGGCTATGATCTATAAAGAACACATAAATGTAACACTTAATAATAAGTATGAGTCAAAGTCCCCCGAAGCTCTTGTACTCAACATAAGCAGTTCATCTTCACTGAAGAATAAATCCAAATTAATGCTACTTATTATCCTATACCGCCCTCTAGACCCATATACAGAGTTTATTAAAGAATTTGGTGAATTTCTTTCTAACATAGTAATCTCATTAGACAAGGCCTTAATAGTTGGTGACTTCAATGTTCACTTTGAAAACCCACTAGACTCATTTAAATTAGCCTTTGTCTCTATCCTCGATTCCATGGATGTTACTAAAAGTGTGGTTGGTGAAACACATTGCTGTAAACATACATTAGACTTTTATCACATGGTATTAACATTAATAATTTAACTATTGTTCCACTAAGTTAGGTCATCTCTGATCATTATTTAATAACCTATGATTTAGAAATTGTTATTTATCCAGTTATTAAACCACGATATAATATGAAGCGTACAATCATTCCCTCTACTGCTGCGTCATTCCTACAACATTTACCTGAATTAAACATTAATCCTTTTTAGTTTAAGTGGAGCTAAAACATGTGTTTAGGGTATTCAGCTGTGTTTTCAAGTTCATCGGGTCCTGATGCTGGTTTAAAGATAAAAGACTCGTTTCATGGTTTAATGATGAAATACAATTTCAAGTTAAAGTTATTTATTTATATATCACTTTTTACAACAGTACATTGTCACAAAGCAGCCTTTAAGCATCCAAAGAGCAAGCCGAAGTGACAGTGGTAAGACAAAACTCCCTGTTATGTTCTTATTTAAGAAAGAAACCTTGGGAGGACCAAGACTCAGTGGGGGACTCATCCTCCTTGAGCGGCCAGGCAGCAACAACAATGTTGGACAGCCATGTACAGATATTTAACAACTGGAAAACTATATGTGAGTCCAATGAGGGCGTCCTGCAGGACTGTCAGTCCAATTAATATTCAGGTTTCATCCAGTATTAGTCAGCAGAGCCATGGATGAAGGTCTGACTACACCTCCAGGAAGCCGGTCACACCTCAAAAGAAACAGTGAAGGAAGTCAGTTAGAGCTAATAATAAAGCACAGCATTTAAGTAATAAGTAATTGATTGACACAGTGTAGCATGTGACTCTGGCATCACTGACTAGAGCAGCAGAACTAAAAGAGGCAGATACTGCAGACTCTACATAGTTCAGATGGCACCCCAGAACAGCATCATTTCAGCGCCACACCATTAATGATGAGGTGGGTGAAGAGGTGAAATGCCAGCATACACTGATCACAGATTACCACCCCAACACAGCCAAGCCTGAGATTTACATCTTTATCTACAGGGGATTAATTAAACGCAAGATTAAATAAATGTGTTTTTAATTTATTTTTAAAGATTAATCGTGATTCAGAATCACGAACAGTAACTGGAAGGCTATTCCAAAGTTGAGGAGCCTTGTGGGAGAACACTCTACCACCAGCAGTAATTTTATTTATTCTAGGAGCTAAGAGTAGACCAGCACCTTGAGATCGGTTCTCACGTGTTGGCTTGTACAATTGAATCAGCTTACTCAGATACTGTGGAGCCTGATTATGTAGAATTTTAAATGTTATAAATAAAATTTTGTACTCAATACAAAACTTAACTGGCAGCCAGTGCAAGTTTGATAACACAGGTCTGATATGATCAAACTTTCTGGTTTTAGTTAAAACTCTAGCGGCAGCATTTTGCACAAGTTGTAATTTATATAATGATTTATTAGAACATCCTGTCAGAAGTGAATTACAATAATCTAACCTTGAGGTAATAAATGCATGAATTAGTTTTTCTGCATCTTGGAGGGAGAGGATATTTTGTAGCTTCGAAATGTTACGAAGTTGAAAAAATGTAATTCTAGTAATATTGCTAATGTGCTTTGTAAAGGAGAGATCTGAATCAATAATGACACCGAGATTATTTATAGATGAACTGGGTCTAATTAAAGAGTTATCAAGGTTTAACATAGTGTTAGAAGCTTTGTTAATTTTGTCCTTGGGTCCAACTCTCAGAAACTCTGTATTAACAGAATTTAGCAGTAGAAAGTTATTTGACATCCATATTTTAATATCTTGGATGCAGTACTCGAGCTTACTGACTGAACGAACATCATTAGGGTTAGCTGAAATGTATAACTGTGTTTCATTTGCATAAGAGTGGAAACTGATTCCATGTTTATGAATAATTGATCCCAATGGAAGCATATATAATGCAAATAGGAGTGGACCCAGAACTGATTCTTGCGGCGCACCATATTTTACTTTAGCAAGATCAGAATATTGGTTGTTAACACCAGTGAATTGATATCGATCTGTCAGGTAGGATTTAAACCACTGGAGTGCAGATCCTGCAATGCCCACAGTGTTTTCTAATCTTTCAACTAAGATGTTATGGTCTATAGTGTCAAAGGCTGCACTAAGATCTAATAATACAAGAAAAGATATTTGGTTATTATCAGAGGACATTAATAAGTCATTAACAACTTTAATTAAGGCTGTCTCAGTGCTATGATGAGACCTAAAACCTGACTTAAAAACTCCATGAGTGTTAGTAGCTAGAAGATGGCGATTCAGCTGATTGAACACAATTTTTTCTAGGATTTTAGAGACAAAAGGAAGGTTTGATATTGGTCTGTATTGGATAGTATTAGAGGATCTAAATTAGGTTTTTTAAGTAATGGTTTAATGACTGCACACTTCAGATTTTTGGGGACATAGCCTATTTTAAGTGATGAATTTATAATGTTTATAAAAGGCTCTGTAATATTTGGTAGGAGGTCTTTAAGCAGGTTTGTAGGTATTGGGTCTAACAGACAGGATGTTGTCTTTGATTGTGTAATTAATGAAACAAGCTCTTTTTTAGATATGGGGTTAAAGGTATTTAACTCTTGTACTATATTATTTTCTCTACCACTAGATTTTTCAGAAATCGTTGCGGGTTGATTATTGGTTACGCTACACGATTCATAGATGATTTAAGTCTTATGTTTTCAATTTTATCATGAAATGATAAAATCATGAAATCATTGCTGCTGAACTGTGAGTGAATCTGTGAATCTGATTCAGTAGCACTTTGAGTTAATTTGGCAATGGTACTAAAGAGGAATCTTTGGTTGTTTTTGTTGTTCTCTATTAATTCAGAATAATATTTAGTCTTCGCTGCATTGAGTGCATTTTTGTCCTTCCATGCAACCCTAAATACCTCTAATTTAGTTTGTCTCCATTTATGCTCCATGGCTCTAGTGGTTTGTTTTAGGGCGCGTGTTTGATCATTAAACCATGGAACAAGTCTTTTATCTTTAATCCTTTTTAGTTTAAGTGGAGCAACACTGTCTAAGGTTGTAGAAAACACGTGTTTAAGGTATTCCACTGTGTTTTCAAGTTCATCGGGTCCTGATGCTGATTTAATGTTTAATTCAGGTAAATGTTGTAGGAATGACACAGCAGTGGAGGGAATGATTATACGTTTCATATCATATCGCGGTTTATTGACTGGATAAATATTCATTTCTAAATCGTAGGTTATCAAATAGCGATCGGAGATGACCTCACTTGGTGGAACAATAGTTGAATTATTAATGTTAATACCATGTTATAAAACTAAGTCTAATGTATGTTTACAGTGATGTGTCTCACTAACCACACTTTGAGTAATGCCCATGGAGTCTAGGATGGAGTCAAAGGCTAATTTAAGTCTAGTGGGTTTTCAAAGTGAACATTGAAGTCACCGACTATTAAGGCCTTGTCTGATGAAATTACTATGTTAGAGAGAAATTCACCAAATTCTTTAATAAACTCTGTATATGGGCCGGGAGGGCGGTATATGGTAATATACTGGATAATAAGTAGCATTAGATTGTATTTATTCTTCAATGCAGATGAGCTGCTTATGTTGAGTACAATAGCTTCAAAGGATTTTGACTCATACTTATTATTAAGTGTTACATTTATGTTTTCTTTATAGATCATAGCCACTCCACCTCCTCGTCCACTAAGACGTGGTTTATGAGGATAAGTATTACCAGGTGGAGAGGCATCATTTAATGCTAAGTATTCATTGGCCCTAATCCAGGTCTCTGTGAGACAAAAGACATTTAGGAAGTTATCAGTTATTATTTCTTGAACTAGAGCTGATTTTGATGAAAATGTTTAATAACCCAAGTTTTAACTTAAAATTGTTTCTTACATTACTTGAGATTGTATTGATATTAATGAGATTTTTTTGGCACACTTTTTGGACTCTTTTTGTTTTTTGCTCACTGCGATAATTGATACCTGTCTTAATGGTATGGGACCTAGTTATTGTGGGTGACGACTCCTGGCAGTTTGCAGGCAATTGGTTAGGACATTCTGTCTGCTGCCTGGCCTTGGCTCTGAATTGTCAATTTTTATTCCTATCTGAAGAAAAAACCCTATCGGCTATGTTATGTGACATAAGCGCAGCACCCTCCCGGGAAGGATGGATGCCCCATTTCAAAAGGCCAGGCCTTCCCTCAAAAGTAGACCAATTATCAATAAAGGCAATATGGTTTTCTGAGCACCACTTAGATATCCAGCAACGCAGCGACCATAACCTGCTGTAGGTTTCGCCGCCACGCCTAATTGGTAGGGGACCAGAGACAACTACTTCATCAGACATCATTGCAGCGGTTCCACACACCTCTTTAACATTAGCCTTAGTAATCTCTGACTGCTTGAGATGAACGTCATTAGTGCCGACGTGGATAGCTATTCTAGAGAATGAGCGTTTAGCATTAGCCAGCACTTTGAGGTTCACCCTGATGTCTGGAGCCCTGGCCCCCAGGATGCACCGGACTATGGTTGCTGGGGTCTCTAATGGGGTAGCTATTCGCACGTGTCTGAGCTGGGAGTCACCAATAACCAGAGCACTTTTAGCAACCGGTCTCTCAGTGAGTCACTGAGTGGGGAAAACTGATTGGACACGTGGATCCTAAAGAGTGATGCTCAGTTATACGTGTACGTTGCCTGGTCGTCACCTATTCGCCCTGCTGCGAGGGCTCTAAAGCCGGAGATTTAGCACCTGATCCTGTGGCATTCGGGCTGGCTAAACTGGTCCCTGACACACCTTTACTAACATGACCCTGTTCTAAAACCTGAATGCACTCTTCTAGCACTGAAATCTTCTCCGTCAGACTAAGGACTAGGCTACACTTCTCACAGGCTGAATTATCAGTAATGACGGAGGAAGACTGTCTATACATACTGCACTGAGGGCACGCAACCAGAGGGGAAAGTGCCATTGTAAAGTTTATATATAAATGAAGAAATAAACTTCGGTTCGGGTGGGTAGAGGTGTAAGGTTAGTTCCCGCTATTACAGCTCATGATGAGACAAAGCGCAGCAGCTGGTGGAGATCCAACTCTAGTAAGTCTGGCTGTATTAGCGTTGGATGGAGTCCTGAAGGTTCTCACAATGTGGTGTGAAGATCCGAAAATCCAAACAGTTGAATCCGGCGACACAGATCAGGAGATGGCTCTTTTATAAATATAGGCTATTATTTGTAAAAGAAGTGGGTAATAAATGCAGCAGTGTTGGCAGCAAACAACCACGATAGTAAGCAGAAAGTGCTAGCATTAGCGGCTAAAGACGCTAGAAACAAAACCGTGATTTGGAGAGTAGTGAGGGATAAAAAGAGGAATAAATGTTATGTAATAAAAATGAAGTAGCTGAACAGTCAAGAGAATGTAAAAAAGTAACTAAATAACACCTCATTTAGTAGTTAAGCTTAACAGACATCACATGCCCTAAAACAAACCACTCGAACCATGGAGCATAAATGGAGACAAACTAAATTAGAGGTATTTAGGGTTGCGTGGAAGGACAGTATGACTGAGTACAAACATGCACTCAATGCAGTGAAGACAAAGTATTATTCTGAATTTCTAGAGAGCAACAAAAACAACCAAAGATTCTTCTTTATTGCTAAACTAACTTGGAGTGCTACTGAATCAGATTCACAGATTTACTTACAGTTCAAGCAGCAACTTTATAAAGTGAAGTTTTATAAAATCTATAAAAAGTTTATGTTTAAGACACCGAGGCACGGTGGCTTAGTGGTTAGCATGTTCACCTCTCAGCGCTGGGGATTCCCAATCTGGGTGGTGTTTCCATGTTCTCCTCGTGTCTGCTTGGGTTTCCTCCAGGTTCTCCGGTTTCCTCCCACAGTTCAAAAAATGGATCAAGGTAAAGTGAATGCTCCAAATTGCCCCATATAGAGTGTGCGTGTCTGTGTGTTTCTGTGTGGGTGAGTGTGTGCCCAGCGATAAATTGGTGCCCTTTCCTGGGTGTATCTGACCAGTGCTCAAAACGTTCTCCCCTGGATGGATCCTAGTGGAGGATTCAGAGAAAGTTAGTGGATGGATGAGAAAGAGTGGGATGAGAGAGCTCCTTTTCAGTCTAAAAGTCAGGGACATATGATTACGTGCAACTTCGAACACAGCCTGGGTTTTTGGAGGTGTCAGTATTCTCACTGGCTATTAACATTCGCACTTTTAGGTATCAGTGGTACAATATTTAGAAATACTAAACAGATTGCTGGTTAATAAACCATGCAAGTCCAGTCCTTTCTTAATTATTGCTTTAATAAAACCACACCTACTTTTTGCCTTTTGTAATTAAATTCTGTGAAACATTATATCTTTAAAAAAATGTTCATCTCCAAATGTTAGAGAGAATAAAGTATGTGTTGGTCCATCTGGCTTTCTTTGTCCTGCTGTGTTTGTGTCATGATAAATTAAGAAGCACATCATGCACTCTGGAACTTATTTTATGTATACTAGTGCACTGCATCAGAATGGACTGTTTACACTGTGTGAGAGAGACATGGTCTTATGTTTTTTTTTCTTCTTAAAAAGTTTTCCTTAATTATAGTTGTATTTAATGTCTGCAGAGTATTCAGGTCACATTTATTTTTTGTTTGACCTGCATTCGCAGACAATTTAAAGCCTGTTTGTTCAGTTCAGTAGCAATTAATGAATTGTTTGATATTCCAGTGAATGATATTGTACCAGACCAAAGCAGTAATTAAAGAATGTTATAATTATTCCATGCAATTATTCATTCATTCATTCATTCATTATCTTCCGCTTCCATGCAATTATTATATATTTTTATTGTGCATGCTGCATTAAAAGTTTGGGTGTGGTTGTGAGCAGGGGCATTGATAGGATTATAAAACACAATTATATAGACATGAAACTGAGTCTAATTAGAACAGAACATGATTCAGTAAATTAGCAATTTAGTTCAAGTCTTCATCCTATCCCATCTTAATTATTGTAATGCTCTGCTTGCTGGTGTCCCAGCTTGCACAATCAGGCCTCTACAACTAATTCAAAACTATACAGCTCGACTTGTGTTCAACCAACCCAAGCAAACTCATGTGACTTTACTACTCATTTCTCTCCATTGGCTACCTGTAGCTGCTTGCATTCAGTACAAGGCACTGACTCAGGACTACAGGACAATTTCTGCATCTGCTCCCTCTTACCTTCACTCTATCTTTTCAAAATACACTCCAACCCATTCACTAAATCCTAGTGATGAATGTCACCTGGTGATTCCACCTCACCAAGGTGCTAATTCTAACTCCGTTGTGTTCACCACTGCAAAATAGTGGAATGTTCTTCCCAACTGCAGTGAATTGAAAATTCTGCAGTGTAGCTGATTTGTATTTTTGTCATTTGGAAGTCGCTTTGGATAAATGTCTGCTAAATGACCAAATGTAAATGTATATGTAATTTTGATTGTAGTGATGCTACAAATTATGTTAGATTTGCAAATTCTAATGAATTGTAAAGATATAAATATACTTCTCATAAATAATAAATGTATGCTAAAAGAAGGAAAAGAAGCAAATTAAACTGGAGAAAGGTGCTGCAATATATATAGATGGACAAAAAAAACAACACTAAAAAGGAAGGAAAGGATAGATGCATTTTAAAGTTTTAAGTTACAGGCTAAAAGAAATCATCATTGTTAATTTTTAAAGTTCCATTCACAGTATAGCTGCAATTGATAGTTCTGTAGTTTCAGGCTATGGTCCAACTATAGTTGATCTCCACAGGGATGTTATTATTTGGGTGGTGAGAAATGTGTACTGAAGTGACAAATTGTCAGTTTTATTTTGAATAGATATTAGTTAGGAATTTTACTTTAAAATTCCTTTTTTAATTTTACTTAGAATGTGCAGCATTTCTTTTGGTCCACAAAATAAACATTGTCACTACTGGGAAAGAGCATTCTCTACATCTCTTCCATGCCTAAAGTTGAAACTCCCTCTGTTTGATAATTAGAAACACTTTAACTCCACTGTCTGTCAGCAGCAAAGTCCAGTAAATCTCCCTGGACATGACGAAATGAAGAACAAGCAGTGAGCCGTAAGTGGCAGAACTCACTGCTGACCGACAGAAAGCAAGGGCCATCAGTGATGCTCGTTCCCCACTGGGATATTCTAAATAAACACACACCTACCTTTTGCCTTTTGTAATTAAATTCTGTGAAAGTTTTTAAACAATTTCTTGTCTTTTAATGTGCTCTGTTTTATGTGGTTAGATCAAGGATGCACATATTTTACCAGCATGCCATGCATAGTGACACAAACTTAACATTTTGCCATATATCAGTTTTTGAGTTGGCTGAAGGAATCAATAATTAAAATAAGATTGCTTGCTGAAAAACACATATATTTCATAACTCGTAAAATGAGTTTTTAACAACTGCATAACTCACTACCTGCTTTTTTACACATACCTTTATTCACCAGCAGCTTGTCTGGTGTTCAGCCAACCCAAGCAAGCCCATGTTACTCCATTACTCCTTTCCTCTCCACTGACTTTAGGTAGTTCCTCACATAAAGAACATGGCCATGACTCTGGCCTACAGAACAATCTTTGAATCTGTTATACTCTGGAACTCTCATTACAATTTAGTGATGCCAACCACCTGGTGCTTTCACCAATTCACTTTCACTGGAATGATGAGGAAACACTCGAAGACACATCCCTTCTACAAGAATTTTTTAAAAGTTTTTTTGTCTATAAAAAGTTGTATTTAAGAGCAAAATAGTGCTGCACTAGCAGGCTTATTGTAAAACAATGTCAGCTCCTCTAACAGACAGGCAAAACACCAAACTCACAAAACAAATAAAACACCATAACATCTTAACACAGTTCACAACATGCACATCAATAAATGCACAATATAGATTCACAACTCACAATGGTACAACCACTGATAGAATAGTAAATAAGGTGTATTGCCTATAAAGCTTCTCCCTCTCTACCCTTTAAAAACATCATGTTGCAGGTAGGAAGCAAAAATTTAAGTTTTCTTTTTTTAAGTTTAAGTTTTTAATTAGTTTCAGTTTGCTTTGTTTTAATGAAAACTGAGCTTGTAACAGATGCTCAGTATGAATGTTTAATACAGTGTATCGTTAATTGCAGCATTCTACATTTCAAGTATTTTGTACAAATATTTCACATGAATATTAAAGCTGGTGCTTGAGGTGATTTGTTGCTTGCTCATCTCATAAATTTTCCAACTGGCTATCCGACGATTTATGTGGGGGTTTTTTTGTGTGTGTGTTTATCTGTGGTAGCGTCTAATTAATCATCCTCACCTCGTTTTATTTACAAAGTGGCCATAATGGAAAAAGAAAGTGGGTTAAAACACAGACAGAAAATTGTACATTTTTTGGCACCAATCTTTGCAGCCTGGCCAGGTGCATTGTGGATCTAAAATTGTCTGCTTTGCCTCATTTTTTTTCCAGCTGTTTGAATGTTTTAACAGAAAAAAGACATCTATTTTGTGCAACACTTGTGCCCTATATTTCAACAAGAGTGATGTAAATTCAAAAAGGTCTTATCCAAGTCAAGGCCCTGTGGCCTTTCATTCAAAGAGGAATCCCTGCTGTTTTGCTTTGTCCTTGAAACCTGTTTTGTTAAAGTAAAGTAGATATTTTATTTTTACCCACAGCTAAAGAAATCTTGCTAAATTAGTACATGTGTAGAATGTTTCTAGAATAACAAGAATTTGTTCTACTTTAAAAATAGTGTTTTGCCTTTTTCTCTTTTTACAAATAAGATATATATTACAAATCAAATTTATATATATATATATATATATATATATATATATATATATATATATATATATATATATATATATATATATATATGTGTGTGTGTGTATTTCTCATAATAATATCATACATGCCTTCGGCACCTGTCCCTCATTAATGTACTCATGGACTCCGTTGGGTGATTGGTTTGTTTTTGTGCACGTGATTGGGTGTTTTTGTATTTAGTTTCCGTATTCCCTCTCCCCCGTGCACTTTGTTTGTGGTTTAAGCCAGGTGTTAGTTCGTTTGTTTCGTTCCCCCTTTCTGTTGGTGTCCCTACACCATTTTTAAAGAATAAACCTGTTTTTGTTTTTATCCCGGTGTCTCTGAACTCTCCTTCCGCGCTTCAACCACAGGTTGAATCCGTGGGAGTGTTTTGTCCGACGGACCGGCGTACGCATTTTTCCCTGCGTAGCCGATTCCCGGGAAACGCTCACTAGGCGCTAGCGGCGTACGCATTTCCTCCCGCGTAGCCGATCTCCCGGGGAAGAACGAGTGATCGCTAACAATACAATCGTTTCACTTCAGGATTTTAATAGTACCTCAGTACTGTAAAGCTTGGACTTGACTAATTAATCAGCTTTGCAGGATGGAGTACAGTCATTAATCATGACCTTTAGAAACATTTCTAAAATGCATGATTGTTAAAAAAATTTCAAACAGATGTTCATCTCCATGACTACTTTCACTTAAAGACTGAACAACAACCATGGCTGGGCTTGGCTGGGCAGTTTGTGTTTTATAAACACACAAAAAAGTAATCTCACTGTGGTAGACATTCTCTTTTTGTGAAAGCAATATCCAAACTGTTGGTTCTGTGATAGCATACTTACCTTGAAAAAAAGATAAATTGGCTGGATGTTAACTGTATTTAACTAGAGTTATGTTTATATCTGTCACACCCTGTACCGCTTGTTGTTCGAGGCAGGTGGTTTTGGACACAGGCGCTCGTGGACTCTGGCGCGGAAGGTAATTTTTTGGAACCCAGTACCACGCGCTGGTGGGGGATTCGGCTGTTGCCGCTCTAGGAGCCGCAATGAGTCTGCGAGCTGGATGGATCTCTTGCACATCCGGGGAGCGTTATTAATAGTATGGAGACGGTCACACTTAATATCAATGATGTACACACCGAGGATTTATGAAAAAATCAATTTATATATATTTTTACAACTTTAAAAAAATTTCCATTGAATGACCATTTTAGACTTCCTTGGGGATTCATAAATTATAGCTTGAATTCTGTTTTTTTGCACTTATTTAATGCAAATAAAAAAAATAAAAATGAAAGAGCATTTGTAATTGTAACTGTGTGGCAATGTTGTGACAAGTGATGCAAATTCAGGGATGCCAGTGTTTTTAGCCATTATTAAATAGGATTCCCGTGATTTGAAAGATTTATCTCATTTAAGTTTTAGATTAAGTTTAAGATTAAGTTTGCTCTTTATGCAAAATGCATTATGGTCCTGATGATGACAGATTGGAGCAATATTTAAAGAGCATTTTTAAATGGTTATTTTTCTGTAAATAACAGTTTTTTGGAACTCTCTAGTACAAAAAAAATATGTGCGCAATTTTCTGTTCTGGTCAACAGAATAAAAAAAAAATTAGGTCTTTGCAAAACTAATCACAATATTTTCCCATTTTCACACCTGACACATTCTGACAGCAGTTCAATACTCTAAGCATTGAACCATAAAAGGCAACAAGCTGAACCTACATGCTGATTTACTCTTCATCTTCCCCCAGCAACTTAACTGTATCTATCAGCTTCTGTCATACAGACACTATGGGATTTAAAGGGAAACTATATCAGGGTAAAGCACTTCAGGGTAAAGCACACGGTCTTCAACACTGAACTGCAAAAGACATAAAAATGTATTTTGACAAGATATTAAAATAAAATTGTTCAAAACAACATAACTGTGATATTGGTGCAAGCCAAACAGACCTATACTAAATAAGCAGTGCCAGATAATGCATTGTCACACTCGTCTACCTGGGGCTAAGAGCGGCTGCGCATAGGAAGCGCAGAGCCGCAGCGCTCTAACGCGCAGAAGGGAGCCAGGCACGCAGGTAGCAGGAACAGAATTTATAATGGCGTAGTGACACCAAATACACCGGTACATAAACGAGTGGACATTAAACTAAGACGCGCAACAAGGACGGGAAAACACAGGAAATAAATACACAAACACATCCGACCACGTGCACAAAAACAACCAATAACAAGAAAGAGTTAAATAACTAAACTTATGATAAATGAACATTAATTAACTCAAAAGAACGATGGGAAACACAGAAACGGTGACAGGTGCCCTAGGCACCTGTTACATGCATCATGAGTGAGACATGTTTGAAAGTAAAATGTCAAGTACTAGCAAATTGATATATGCATATATTGTTATGGAAGACCAATATAAATAAAAAATAAATAAGATATTAAGCAGAAATTAATCAGTCACAAACAAAGGCATATGTACTATGCAATGGCTATATATGCATATATATGCAGTTGGTTTCCTAGTATGTCAGAATACTGGGTGTTTTAATCAACAGGTAATTAAAAAAATACATGAAAATAATAAAAAATTAATGACATAATAATTATGATTAAACCATATAACCAATTTTTTATTTTTTACTATTTATAGTATTTACTAATACATTTATTGGATGTGACATTATTGGATGTGATTCTGGTAAATTAAACATGATATATGATTCTACATATATACAAACTTTGAACTTTATCTTTTTAAGTTATAATATCAGCTGTGACATAAAGGGATCTTTCCTTGAATTGGGAAACTTCTTCTTATATGTATTTTTACTTAGGAGTCCCTGACATTATAAGCTAAAATGAGGGTACAGATCTGTTTGCATCCCCCACCCTTTGTATTTGCATTGCTTAGCATGTCTTAGACCCTCAGGGAACCAAGAAAACAGGTCAATGCACAGAGGACAAGGGGAGTGCTGATTGGATTTGGGAGATGATGCTCAGAGGAGTGGCCAGACTGAGGTCAAGTTTCCAGCTGACAGCTTGTCCTTCAGTGTTGGGAAACAGACTTGCGAGGATGATTCGATAGCCAAAACATATGCATAGTCACCGCAGGGCTGTTTTAGCATTGTATCATGTGACCAACACCCATTATCACGCTCAGCATCAGCACCTGCTGCCAGTGTAAAGTAACTAAGGCCTTAGCAGCTATGATCCGGCAGATGCATAAAGTGTGGCAGCTCACTAAAAACAAAGCTGAATGTTTTTACTATCTCACCAAAATCATTACTGTGCTGTAAAATAAAGATAGATCAGATAATCCTGTTTATCTAACAGGTTGTACAGAAACAGCTTAACATTTTATTTAAAAAATAGCTCATACATCTAAATAAAAACCCAAGTTGATAGATGTTCTTGTAGATTTTCAGGGTGTGAGCCCTGTCCAGGGCCATTATTACCATGCACCCTGTTTATAAGTTGGATTTCAGATTCATAAGAGCGTCTTTTGATCTCTTTCATTTATGATGGTTTTATTGAGTATACACAATACAACAAAACAACAGATTATATATAGCTTGAACCAAACCAAAAACTTAATATGATTTTAATATTTTGAAACAAAATAATGAAAGATTATATAATTAATATTTACTAATATTGAAATAAGAGGTATTTAATCATAATCATCATTAATCATTCTGCTCAATCTTATACAAGGGACTAGGATCATGGATCATTATATTATACACACTATGTATATTTGGGAGCAATTTACCTTAAACCTATTTTTTTGGACTGTGGGAATAAAATGACTTATATAATAATATAAATATATAATAATAATAATAATAATAATAATAATAATAATAATAATAATAAACATCATCATCTAGCTAATATTTTATTGAAACTTTTAAATGTTGCATACAAATCTACCCAAAGGTAGATTAAACTTTCATACTGTAACTTTCAAATTAATGGTTACCATTGTAAAGAGAACAGATCTATCATAAATACCAGTAACTGATCCATTGACAAACGTATTTGAACTGAGTTTTTGTGTACTTAGGCCTTGGTCATTACTCTCACAAAGAATTGCACAAGATGTTACATGCCCTAGTAGACAGCTGTCACACTGGTCCACCTGGAATGGAACGCGGCTGCGCAAATACAGCGCAGAGCCGCGGCGCTCTAACGCGCAGAAGGGAGCCAGGCATGCAGGTGGTACGAATAAGGAATATTTATTTAAGGTGCTCAAAACACCAAACACACAGGTACGAAGGACAGTGTAACATAAAACGAAGACGCGCACGGAAGACATGAAACCCCGGAACTAAATACCTTGACATATCTCACCACGTGCACAAAACCACCCAATGAACCCGCGAAGCTAATTAATTAAAATACCCACACGAGACAGCTAATTAACCAAACACAGGAACACAAACACAGAACCCAAAAACAAACGCCGAGAAACGGGTGCCCTAGGCACCCGTTACAACAGCCCAGGCTCTGAGTATTGTCGCAAAGATGTGCAAAACGCATGCAACCATGTCTGGCTTACATGCACTGACGGAAGTTTAGGAGATAAGAATACAAGACTCTCTTTTCCATCAAGCAGGCACAAGTGCACAACAGAATGCTGTTGATTCTACCCTTGTGAAGAGTAATCCTTTTATCTTTCAGGAGATGCTTGCAGGCTAAGGTAGATGTGTTTTTTTGTTATTTAATTTTCCTTGTATTTATAGTAGCAGAGAACACATGCTGTTGATGGTAAAATAGCAATCCTTAGTATTTGCACTCTATTGTTTAAGAAACATATCCTTTTTTTTTTGTTCTAAGGTGGTAGCCCTTAAGCTCTCCATCTACATATATATATATATATATATATATATATATATATATATATATATATATATATATATATATACATATACCATGTATATGTGGTGTCACACATACATGCACACCCATTGCTATACCTGTTGCTGATTCTGCTAATCACCATTCACCCGCTCCTGTATATATAAAGCTTACATTTATTCAAGAGGCTGTCTACCAAATTTGTTTCAAAGTAATCAAAGTTCAATTAATACATTTATAAATAATTCATGCATGGCCTACATGCATGGATAGAGATTACCTTTATTTTAACTCAAGCCATTTGATTTTTTTTTTTTTTTTTTTTTTTGTTTGTTTGTTTTGCATTACACAAATGTAACAAATTATTGTATCTAACATTGCAGAGAGTTTATAAATGTTTTTGCTTATAACTATACATGCACTTGCCACTATTAAAAGTTTTAAGTTTATAAACAAAAATCGCAAGCATACATTTTAAGTATGTTATCTATGTTGCTTCACTGTTCTGCCCTAAATGAACATTCACTGTCCACTTCATTGGGGACACCTCCATAGTTTTACACATATTGTCAAATGTATCATTTCCATTTCTCAAATACATGTACATTGTCATTACAGACTATTGTTTTTTTCTAGATATATTATTAGTCATAACTGTGTTCTCTTCTGTCCAGGTTCACTGCAGAGCAGGTATAGTTAGATTGTGGGTCATGCTCAGTACTGCAGTGACACTGACAGAAGTGGTGTGTGAGTTTGTGTATTACTTGTCAGTATCTTGACAGCTGTATTACTGGAGTTTTTAAACTTCCACAATACAATCTTATAAATATATATTGTACCTTATTGCTCCAACTTGTTGAAGTCATATCAGACAATAGCTCTTCTGCTCATCTAGACAGTTTGCATTTATAATCTTTTCATTTTCCACCTGTCCTTGGGTCATTTGACTACCGGATACTGATGGCTAGAAATCTTTGTTTTGTTGATTATACTCTGTCCAGCATAACTGCTTTGTCTTATACACTCCTACCAAAAGAACACATAGTAAAACACCACCACCACAATGTCACTGTCACTGCAGTCCTGAGAACAATTTGGCACTCAATTACTATCTGCTTTATGCACATCCTTTGGATCATCTGACAATTAAAAATCATCTAAAGGGTTCAAATGTTTTAGAGAAACAAACAGCATGTATGAGTAAGTGGAGTGGGGGCATGCCTCTTAAGTCTCCCGAAAGCAAAAATAAAAAAAAAAGTAAAAGGGAAATGTAATTTAAATAAAGAGGGGGGGAAAAAGTTTGCCACAAAAAGGATAAGAACTCAACTCACCTTAGATACTGTGTGCTATTCTAACTATTTGCAGCACTACACCACACATGATCACCCATGAATGGTCATAATAAAGATCAGATCACACCTCAGAAAAGCAACAACAAAAAAATACTAAAAGGAAACAAAGAGCACCAAAGGAAGATTCCAACTAGAAGAAAAGTGACAATTCACTAAATCAACCTTCAGGAAACAAATGCAGCCTGACCTATACATACACATAAAATAACCCAGGAGGAGCTGAAAGAACACTATATGAATGCAATATGCTAACAAATCAAATGAACAATTAGTGCCAGACCTACTATAAACTCATGCCAGAATAATTACCTCGGCGAGGGCCATCGTTGATACAAAACACCTTGCAGAAACGACTCAAATCTTGTAGGTCTAAGCAAATTGTTGTTCTTTTGGGGAACAAATGCACACCAAGTAAAAAGCATATGATTAGGAGGAAGTAAATATGGGCAAGAAAAAAAACAATAAGCTTTCAAAAAAAAAAAAAAAAACATTATAGGTTTATGCGCAATTATGCAAATATTCAGCAGTGACATTGCCCCATGGAACCATGGAACCTTGTGAAAAGGTATTTGTTTTTGCTGCACTTCATAAAGCTGCCTGTCTCACGTGCCCCTAGTGGTCAAATAAGAAATCTATGTCAGTGGTGTTTTATATGTGTGGTGTAATAAATACAAAATAAATCTATAATTTTGTAATTGCAGCACCACTTTTTAAAAAGCAGTTCACTTGTTTTACAAAATGGAGTTAAGGAAGATGATATATATATATATATATATATATATATATATATATATATATATATATATATATATATATATATATATATATAAAATACACATATATAACACACATATATAATAGTGTAGTGGAAGCTTTTACTTTACAAATGCAACAAGGTAGGGTAAGGTATAGGTAGCATAAGGTAGGTGGCACAAGAACAGTTATAAAATTTGCTCAGATGTTTAACTGTGGTGACTTGTGGTTTAAATCCTCAAACTACCAATTAACAGCTATTTAACTAAATTATTTTTCTTAATTCAGTTTTGCAGCTAACAAAAAGCCAGCTACTCAATTGAAGTACTGCACAGTTTTTAAGATAAAATTTCTAGTTGCACTAATAGTGGTTTAATCAACTCAGAATGTGAGTAGGAATCTGATGTAAAGGTCAAATGAAACCCTTTAAATTATGTCCTGATCTAAAGCTGCACTCTATGCAAGGCATTACCTGATCCTGAGTGGGACAGCTGCAAGATGTTTACTGCTATATGCAGACAAATGAGTTCATTTGGCTTTTCCTGGAAAATCACTGAAGCCTTGCATGCATGCTTTTGACAGCAGGAGTTCCAGGTCCCTTACTCACTCTAATGGACTTGTAATGGGTGGTGATCATGGAGATCTGGGCCAGTTCTTTATGATTCCACAAGCCATTATCTTTAGCTACTGATGGGATTCCATTTGCATGTAAAATAGTGCTAAATGGAGACTGTTGGGACTCATAATAAAACCTCACATTCTATTACTGCAACAAGAACTGGTCACAACAGTTGCAGGCAGATTTTTTTGTACTCTCATTGGCCAAACAAACTATACTATATTAAATTTGATTTGTTAAGAAACAATTTGTGAAGAAAAGTATTGGGATATACTTCTAATTCACTTAATCCGGGTGTTTTATTCGTTGTTATTACCAGAGGCATATAGAATCATGAACCCAGCCTTAAAGTTTGTAAAGATGTGCGTCCTTCCAAATAGCTCACTGAAATGGATTGTGGTGATGAAATAGTATGCCACCCTTGCAACTAGAAAGTTAATATAATTTATTCTCCAAGAGATATCTCACAGTCGACATGAGTATTAGTAAAAAAAAATGAAGGAGTAGGAACCACAAATTAGAAAAAAATATTGTTAAGACCTGAGGCACACAGTACATAAAAGTACAATTGCACACAATCCTCACACAAATGCCATTAACATAGCACAAAAACTGCAATAGAATTTTCATGGCATGGATTTCCATGGCTTACATCACCAGGTTTAAAGCATGCCACCACTGGACTTTGAGGTAACAAATTACGCTTGTTATCTCAAAATTTAATTCCCAAGTCTGCTTTTGAAATAAATGCTGCTATATTTTATTTCTGCTATATTTTACCTAAAATAATAATAAAAAGTTCTACTGCTTAGAGTAAACTGGGCCCGTTGCATTTCATGTATCACATTTTACACAAATGAAAAATAAAGCCTCCCTGAATATTTCAGCTTTTTGCACTTAAATATGTACAAAAAACTGCTGTAATGTAAAAAGAGTTATATAAATAACCAGAATTAAAAATTTTCTGTTCCATTTAGAATTTACCCATGTCATAAAACGAGTGCATAAAGTCTTGGTTAGGGGGATTTGGTATGAAAGAACTTCATTCCCGCACAGAGCTTTGACCTAAATACAATCGAACATGAGTGGGATTTTAGTCCACATTGTCTGATCTCCCAAACGCTTTTCTAATATATAGACAAACATATCCTCACACACCCTAATGTCTTAAAGAAAGCTTTTGCATAGTGTAAGCAACTACAGCGGTAAAGGAGGGATCAACTTTTTATGGATCTTATGGGTTTAATGTGTAAATTTTCTTGACTCCAGGGTAGGTATTTTAAATTAGCACGAGAGCTGTGTGTTCTCCAGCTGAAAATCCCAAAGTCGCAGCTAAGCCCCAGGTTGCTTTTCCCTTTTGCACACCAATTAGGAGACGTGTACTGTTAGAAAGACCCTTTGCACTTCTGTATTGAACTTTGTGATATTTGCCCTTGGTTTATTCACTTTGCATTGTTTTTTTGTATTTTTTTCCCTCAGTTAATTAGCCTCCAGTGTTTTTAATTATTTATGATTTGTGTTGAACTGTCATGTGCCTTTCCTTTTGTATATTTAGCCTGCTTTTTCCATGCATCAGGCAGGTAACTGACAGTTTAGTTCACATTTGTTTGCTAGTTGTTTAATAAATACTACTGTTTTTGTGCTACCTGGTTCAAGTTCAAGAAATTTATTTATATAGTGCTTTTTTACAATAGTACATTGTCACAAAGCAGCTTTACAGAGTTAAAAGTCTTTAAACACCCAAATAGCAATTATGGCGTAATGGGCATGGGGAAACAACTAAGTCAAAGTATTTTAAAACCAAAAATGTTTTACATGAATAATACAAAGGACCCTTATTTTGCTCTAACTTTTCTAAGACTTGAAGATGAGCATGCAAAATATTAACTTTGTTTATCCCTTTGTTATTTTATTGGGACTGTAATATTTAAAAATAACAGGGATATGGACTGACTTTTATTAACAAAAATGGTAAATTAAATGAATTAATTAAACAAAAAATGAATACACAATTAAAAAAAAACACAATTAATAACCTGCTGGACATTTAATAACCTACTGGACATTCTTTTCTATAACTATAAAGTTGTATTCTACATTGGGCCTTCACTCTTACATGAAGGCTACAGTAGGTCATAAATTCTGTCTGTTGTCAATGTAGGGTAATTTGAACAAATTGTTCATGCAGACAGTTAATTTTAATGTCTGCATTTTGCATTATGTAAGTTTTGTATGTGATGATTAAACAGTTTCATTTTGCACACAAAATCCACACTTTGGTCTAGTGTATGATGCTAAAGAAGAAAGCTACTGCTATAATGTCAAAAAAGGTCATGTCATAAAGTCTGGTGGAAACAAGACAGATTGGATTTAATTATTATTATTAAAAAAATATTATTTTTTTATTTCTGCTTAAACACAGGAAGTGATCAACTTTGGCCAAAGGATTTGTATTTGATTTTCTCAATAAATTTTGTTATACTTGTTTGGAATAATTGTATCAGGATTTGTCCTTCAATTATAAAAACACCACATCAATTACTCATTACTTAAAAAATAACTAACGTTGGTTTGGATTTTTAAATCACAGGTGGGCAGAGGACTTTTCTGATCTGTTGTTTGACAGAACGGTGCAGTTCACAATATCAACCCCAGACGCTGCACACAGCTGATTTACATTTTAAAGCCTTTGGCTAATGTACCACAACTGCTTCTGTGTCTAGAAAAGAGGTATACTAAATGTGAAGGGAACTGGTAGAAAAAGTGCAATACTGGTTGTGCTTAAGGTTTCACATTCTACATTTTACTACTTATTTATGACAGCCAGTTGTAATATTGAAGCCATATAGCCGATACATGGGTCACAAAAGGGCAAAGTGTTAATACAGCATATGTTTCTCCCACTGGCTGTACATCATTAGAATGCTCTTACAATGCCTTACATGAGCATAAAAATGACAAAAATCACTTAAAGTTTATTTAACACCAGGCTGACTGTGGATTTTTTCCCAACCAAACAAGTATTATAATACCAATGCTCTACCAATCTATATATACTAATATACACATATACAAAGAAATCAAAAGTAATAAGGCAATAATTTAACTTGTGTAAAAAAAGTGACACAGGAATGACACAGGAAAAATGCAATGAAAACATAAAGAAAAGAAGGTTAAAAGAAGCACGGAATACAGTAGCCCAAAAATACTGCATAAATCTGTTATTATTTTGAGACCTTCCATGGCAAAGTGAATATTGTAAGATTTCTGATAGTGAAGTCAAAACAATAGTTAAAAAACTCAGTCAAGTGCCAAGGACCACCAGCAGAAAATTTCAGAAAGATTTGCAACAGTACAACAGTTGTGGTAAACAAGTACAGTTAACTTGTTTACCAAACAGGATTCCATTACTGAAAAAAAAATGTCAAGGAACGTTTTAACTTTGCTGCACGACAATTTGAATAAGATCATGAAACAGTGAAATGTAGTCTGTTCAAATATGATCAAAGAAAATGGAACTGCACATCAACTCAAAAACACCATAGCAGTGCACAAACAGAAGAGTTTGTAAGTGGGAGCATCATGATATGGGGCTACTTCTCAGCATATGGTATTAGCAGATTTCATAGAATTAAAGATAATATTTTAGCAATACAATGATGTCTATAACACAGCCAAGGCATGCCTCAAGTGATTTCAGAAAACATAAATCAAGGTTCTGAAATAATCCAGTCAAGTATCCAACTTAAATCCAACTAAACCTTTATGGAAAGAATGGAACATCAAAGCTCATAGAAGTGACCCCCAGAACCTTCAAGTTTTAAAGACAGTTTGTGAACCATAATTACACCTAAAAAATGCATGCAACTTGTTTCTCCATTCAGAAGGTGTCTTGAAGATACTATTACCTACAAAGACTTTTTACTAAGTATTAAAATATTTTAGTCAGTATGTTCAATAATTTTTCCTCTGTGTCATTCTAATTTATTTCACATAATTTATGGAGAATTATTATTCATTCTTGGTAAAAAAATATATATAATATAGAGGGATCTTAATTTTATGAAGCAAGTTTACAATATCTCCTCCTTGTATCACCACCTTACCGTGGTGGAGGAGATTACGTGCTTGAATGATCCTAAGAGCTATGTTGTCTGGGGCAAAAAGCCCCTGGCAGAGTCTCCCAAGGCAAATTGGTCCTAAGTGACAGGCCAGACAGAGTGGTCAAACAAAAAAAACCCTATGAAAAGAAACACCAACAACAAGTGTACCCTGCCCAATTTAGGGTTATCGGGGCCCAACCCTGGAGCCAGGCCTGGGGATGGGGTTCGTCAGCGAGCGTCTGGTGGTCAGGCATTTTCACATGGTGCCCGGCCGGGCCCAGCCTGAAGGAGCTACATGGGTTCTCCCTCAAATGGGCTCACCACCTGTGGGGGGGGGGGTAATAATAGGGGTTTGGTACAGTGTGGATCGGGCAGTGGCCGGAGGCGTGGGCCTGAGCGTCGCGATCCTCGGTTGCTGAAATTGGCTTTCGGAACTTGGAACGTCACTTCATGGTCGTGAAACATGGGACCAGCTCTTCACTCTCTCCAGGATCCTCGAGGGTTCATGGAAGTTTGCCCAACAAGTCTACATGTGCTTTGTAGATCTGGAGAAGGCTTTCGACCGTGTCCCTCGGGGTATTTTGTGGGAGGTGCTTCGTGAGTAAGGGGTACATGGCTCCTTACTACGGGACATTCAGTCCCTGTATTTGCGAGGAGCTTGGTTCGCATGGTCGGCAGTAAGTTGGACTTGTTTCCAGTGAGAGTTGGACTCCGTCAGGGCTGTCCTTTGTCACCGGTTCTGTTCATAATTTATATGGACAGAATTTCTAGGTGCAGCCAGGGGATGGAGGGTGTCCAGTTTGGTGATCTGAGAATCACGTCGCTGCTGTTTGCAGACGATATGGTCCTGTTAGCATCATCAGGCTGCAAACTTCAGCTCTTACTGGATTGGTTTACAGCCGAGTGTGAAGCGGCCGGGATGAAAATCAGCACCTACAAATCTGAGGCCATGGTTCTCAGTCGGAAAAGGGTAGAGAGTCCTCTCTGGGTCAGGGATCAGATCTTGCCACAAGTGGAGGAGCGTGATATGACGGATCAGCACGGGGTCATCAGTGATGCGGACCCTATACTGGTCTGTTGTGTTAAAGAACGAGCTGAGCCACAAGGCAAGGCTCTCGATTTACGAGTCAATCCACGTTCCAACCCTCACCTATGGTCATGAGCTTTGGGTAATGACCGAAAGAACAAGATCGCGAATACAAGCGGTCGAAATGGGTTTTTATCCGCAGGGTGGCTTGGCTCTCCCTTAGAGATAGGGTGAGAAGCTCGGTCATCCGGGAGAGACTCTGAGTGGAACCGCTACTCCTCCGCATCGAAAGGAGCCAGTTCAGGCAAGTCCAGCTGGAAGGAGACCCTGGGGAAGACCCAGGACCCGCTAGAGGGATTATATCTCTCAGCTGGTCTGGGAACGCCTCGGGGTTCTCCCAGTCGAGCTGGTGGAGGTGGCTGGGGCGAGGGAGGTCTGGGTCTCCCTACTTCGGTTGCTGCCCCCACGACCCGAACCCCGGACAAGCGGAAGATAATGGATGGATGAAGTTTACAATATACTTAAACTGGAACTTTAATATGATGAACATGCAATCAACTTTGTTTCAGCACATTTTTGAGAAAAGCCACAATGAAGGATATTGGGGAGGGAAAGTTAGTTCTGGATTAAATTAGGCTCCTGGAGTTTGCAAAGGCACAGAGGTACATATTATTAATAATGGCTGCCAATAATGAAATATACATACAGCATGGGGGTGGAATACATTTAGACAGCTTTAGATAAAACAACAATAAAATTGAAAATGATCATTAATGAACTTCAAGGGGAATAAATTGTCCTCTTTTTCTTGATCTAAGGGAAACCACAATTGATCTTGAATATTACCTGCTATATTTGGAGGGGAAAAAGGATTCATTTGTGCAAAGTGGAAGTAAAATTAAAGGTGGCAAGACTTTTTGTCCTTCTATTTTTTCTTGAGTAAAATTTTTTTCTTTTTTCTTGAGGCAAAATTTAATTAAACTCACCAACCTTTAATCTGTCAATTTCTATTACCTGTACAACATTTACTCTCAGTTTAAGGTCAGTTATGACATTTAATCTGACATGTCTGTGGTTTAAGTATGTATGCCACAGAATTAAAGAACTGCAGCAAAGTATGCAACGTGGCATCCGTAGCAAAAGACTTTTAACCCTAGCCACACTATTTCCACCAGACATGTGTGTAGTGCTGTCATGGTCATGAGGATCAGGTGCAGCTGTGAATCGTTCATTAATAGGTCACAGCATGGCACTGTATAAAGGTTTATTGTTATGAAGTTCGAACACTGAGATTCTTTACACTGCACTCAATAGGTGCTTTCATCTCTACCAGATGCCTTCCACATGTATTCATTGTGCATAACTGATATATCCAGTTTCTAAGATCGCTGTTTTTATGAGCACCCTCCTTTTACATCTGACCATGTCCATTATTTATTTATATAAATAATATACATATATAATAATATAAATAATATACATATTATGTATTTGGGAGTGGGAGGGACATTGACACACACATCATATCCCTGCTCTGCATCTTAATCTGGGGTGAGGTGCAGTAAGTCTCACCGGACTGGCTGAAGGGAAAAACGTCTCTGTCAAGAAAGTCTCTAGTCCACTGCCAGCTATGACTGCTGAGGGCCATCTGTGCTCATTCTCTTTTGTTGCCATAGGAGATCGTCTGAGTGAGCGACTGGGGAGTATCACCACATGGTCGGCACAGCATCTTAAGAACAGGGCTGGATTTCCCAAAAGTGTCGTAGCGCTAGGTACTTCGTAACTTCGTACTTAAGAACGTTCTTAAATTTACAAGCCTTTCCCGAATGCATGCATAACTTAAGTCATTCTTAAAATCGCTCGTTACTTACGATTACTCAGACCCACTCGTAACTCACATATATAAGTGTATATGTGTCCTTGAAACAATAATTAACACCCTTAGTACAATTTGTTAATTTCTAAAAAGTTCGTCAGGTTAAGAAAAGTGCACCGCTCTTTAACATGCGAGTTGTTAAGTTGTTGCTACGCAAGTTTTAACGTTTAATGTTGCTTGTTACACATTCATATATGCAATTAACTCAGTATATTGTGTTGGTCTGTTTAGCCCAATTATTTTACTTTCCCGAGAATCCCGAGTGCTGAGATGCGAATGTGCTAACCACTAAGCCACCTTAATTTAATTAAAGTTAATGTAATTAGACTGAAGTGTGTTTTTACAAATATATTAACAAATTTAAAATTATATATATGTGTATGTCACAAAGTCCTTTGTTCCCCAGGGAAGAGTGGCCATGCGGGGCATTTGCATGCGCCGTTCGTGCATAGTGAGCGTTTCCCGGGCACCGGCTACGCGTGAGCCACTGCGTTAGCCGGTCCAAACAGAGGGAAACGCTCCCACGAGTGCGACCTGCGCGGAGCAAGTGTGCAGCGACACACCGTGGCAGAAATGCGAAAAGAGAAAACACCGGGATAAAAACCAAAACTTGAATTTATTAAAACGCACCAACAAAAAGGGGGTAAACGAACAAAGTAACATCGGGTAGGTAACCACAAATCAAAGACGTGCTCAGAACCACAGGGAAACGAAGACTAAATACAAACCCAACTAAACACGTTGTCACATCTGTGCCCTCTGTGGGCCACCCTGGGGATCGCGTCGCGCATGCTCAGGACCGCCCTCCATCTCCAGAGTTCTAACTTCCGGTTTCTCCCTACTTATAGCTTCCGTTTCCTTCTTCTCCTCGCGTTGGTTCGTGTATTACTCACCCTTCTGCTCTCGTGTTTTGGATTGTTATAGTATTTCGGATTTGCGATTGAGTCTTCTCCTCGGCGGCGCTGGCGATTGCCTTCATCGCGGTCGCGCTGCTTCTATCTCGGTCTAGTACCTTTGTCAGTACCGAGCATATTGGAGAATAAACTCTCTACGTTTTGAACTCTGGACTCCGTCCCGTTCCTATGTTCCACGATCGTCACAGTAACCCACGCCAACATGGACGCGACGGAATCGGCGGTTTGCTCTTGCGCTCTGCGCGAGCAAGGACGTTTGTTGGATGAACTACGGCAGGAGACCGCTGAACTCTCCAGAGCGATGAGTTCATTGCTGGTTCGTCAGGAGCAGCTGGGAAGCGGGCATCTCCAAGAACCGAGTTCTCCAGATGCTTTGTTTATCTCCGATCCTTCCGTGAGGAACGTCGCGCCGATGACGTCATATTCACTTCCTGTATCAGAGCCCGTACACTTTGATGGAGATGCAGAGGTTTGTGAGCTCTTTTTGCTGCAATGTTCACTGTACTTTGCTAACCGTCCTCCTGCTACTGATGAACAGAAGATCGCATTTATAATCTCGCGGTTACAGGGACGTGCAGGAAGTTGGGCGTCTGCTCTTTGGAACGCTCGTGCAGCCGATTCGCGCAATTTTGAACTGTTCATTAAACGATTTCGGAGTACGTTTTTTCACCCGCACCAGGGACGCGCTGCAGGAGATGTCCTGTTTGAACTTCGACAGGGGGCACGCTCGGTCGCCGAGTATGCCCTGGAATTTCAGACGTTAGCCGTGCACAGTGGCTGGAATGAGGCGGCTTTACTTGTGGCCTATCGCTTGGGATTGAGGAAGGAGATCGCCGCAGAGCTGGTATTTAGAGACGAGGGCAAGTCTCTATCAGAGATCATTACCACCACCATCCGTCTGGATCAGCTCTGGCAGGCAAGGAGGGGTCTACGTTCCACAGCACCACTTCCCACCGCTACACCAACGGCGACTTCACCGGATCCTAAGACGCCTAGAGACACTTTTCAGTTGTCTGCTAGTGATAAGAATCGTCACATTCGTGGACATCAGTGTTCATTACGTTCTCCCAGCTGGGGTAAGAGGTCTGGTATGGGCCCTAATGTCATTACGGCTGCGCGGGACTCCATGGTGGTGAGCACTTTTCACTTGTCCATGCAACGTACTTTTGTTATTCCAGTTAAATTAACCTGTCTCGATAAGGTTTTTTTTACTACTGCTCTTCTTGATTCTGGGGCTGAGGGTAATTTCCTTGACTCTACTTTAGCGGATAAATGGGGTATTCCTACTGTGAGATTAGAACAAGCCATTCGTGTCAGCTCCGCGGATGGTCGGCCGTTACATCCGGGTATTATTTCTGATTCGACGGTTTCTATTTCTCTGACGATTAGTGCTCTGCATATGGAGGAAATAACATTTTTACTAATTTCTTCGCCTGCTTTTCCGCTTATATTAGGGTTGCCTTGGCTTCAGCGACACGATCCTGTCATCTCGTGGGCTTCTCGGGATATTGTACATTGGTCACCCTATTGTGTTTCTCATTGCCTTCGGTACCCGCTGCTCCAGCCGCGCACTTTGGACCTCCCCTTCCATAGCCTTCCGGTGGGAGTTCCATCAGAGTATACGGAATTGGCGGAGGTATTTGGGTCTGTGACTATCAATTCTCTCCCACCTCATCGTGTTTCGGACTGTGCTATTGATCTGATTGAGGGTATGAAATTGCCACGCGTAAGTCCTTACCCCCTCACGGTTGCTGAGAATAGGTCCATGAGGGAGTATATTGCCGAGTCCCTTAAGAGTGGCATCATTCGACCCTCTAAATCTCCTGTGGCATCAGGTCGTTCCTAAGAAGGATTCCACTCTAAGACCTTGTATCGATTATCGGACCCTTAATCAGGCAACTCGTAGGATGGCCTATCCTCTTCCCTTAATACCCTCGGCTCTGGAAAGACTAAGGGGGGCCACCATCTTTACTAAGTTAGATCTACGCAATGCATACAATTTGGTTCGCAATCGGGAAGGGGATGAATGGAAGACTTCGTTTGTTACATCTTCGGGGCAATACGAATATTTAGTTATGCCGTTTGGTCTCACTAATTCTCCTGGCATTTTCCAATCGTTTATTAATGAGGTCTTAGGGGATTTTCTGGAGGACTTTGTGTTGGTTTATTTGGATGATATTCTCATTTTCTCTAAGGACTTAACCACCCATCGTCATCATGTGGCTACTGTTCTTCGTAGCCTTTTGCATAATCAGCTTTTCGTGCGTGCAGATAAGTGTGAGTTCCACCGGGAAAGCATTTCCTTCTTAGGTTTCGTTCTGTCAGCCAAGGGGCTTATGATGGATCCCAGTAAGGTTAAGGCCATTCTGGAATGGCCAGTGCCCTCCTCCATCCGAGATTTGCAACGTTTTTTAGGATTTGCGAATTTTTATCGAAAATTCATCAGATCTTTTAGTTCCTTGGCTATCCCTCTTACCAACCTGCTTCGGGGAGGATCGCGACAGCTGAAATGGAATGCTGAGGCGGATAGGGCATTCAGGGAGCTCAAGACGAGGTTTAGCTCGGCTCCCCTTTTAGCTCATCCGGACCCGGATTCTCAATTCTTTGTTGAGGTTGATGCTTCTTCCACTGGGGTAGGGGCGGTTTTGTCCCAGGGTTCTCGGGGTTCCGTTCGCCATCCGGTAGCCTTTTTGTCCCGTAAATTGTCACCAGCAGAGCGTAATTATGGTATTGGGGATAAGGAGTTATTGGCCATTAAGATCGCTTTGGAGGAGTGGCGTCATTGGCTTATGGGGGCCAACCACCCTTTTGTGGTTATTACGGACCACAAGAACTTAGAGTATTTAAAAGGGGCCAAACGACTTAATGCTCGTCAGTCCAGGTGGTCATTATTTTTTAATAATTTCCACTTCACCATCTCTTACCGGCCCGGGCATCACAACCATCAGGCCGACGCTCTCTCATGGCTCCATACGGATAGTGGAGCGGAGCAGGTGGATGATTCTCCCATTTTGCCTGCTAGTTGTTTTGTTAACTCCATACACTGGGAGTTCGATCAAGAGATCGAGAGGTCTTTGCAAGGGTTTCCGGCTCCCCCGCATGTTCCGCCGGGATTAGTTTATGTGCCTGTAGCTTTCCGTACTCGCCTTATTACTTGGGCACATTCATCTCTTTGTTCGGGGCATCCCAGGGTTGATCGTACCATTCAGATCTTGCGACGTAAATACTGGTGGGAAACTCTTAACTCTGATGTTCAGCGGGTCGTTAAGTCTTGTTCTATTTGTGCTGCCTGCAAGACCCCCAAGGTGTTGCCTGCTGGTAAACTTTGTCCGTTGCCAGTTCCTTCTCGCCCTTGGTCTCATGTGGCGATTGATTTTGTTACGGATCTTCCTTCCTCTGAAGGATTTACGACGGTGGTGACTCTGATTGACCGTTTTTCCAGAGCCGTCCGTTTCTTGCCTTTGACAGCACTCCCCTTGGCTCTACAGACTGCAGAGCTTCTGTTTAAACATTTGTTTCCGATCTTCGGCATTCTGGAAGACATATTGTCGGACCGGGGTCCGCAGTTTACATCAGCGGTTTGGAGGGCATTTTTTGAAAAACTGGGTACTACTGTGAGCTTATCTTCTGGTTATCATCCTGAGAGCAATGGCCAGTGTGAGAGAGCTAACCAGGAATTGGGTAAGTTCCTACGCATCTTTGCCCTTAATTATGCTGCCGATTGGGCACGTTTCTTACCTTGGGCGGAGATTGCACAGAATTCTCTTCGCCACTCCGCCACGGGCCTGACTCCGTTTCAATGTATATTAGGGTACCAACCACCTTTTGCACTGTGGGACGCTGAACCCTCCAATTCACCTGTGGTAGATGATTGGTTTAGACGGAGTGAAAGCGTGTGGGGCCAGGTTCACCAAAGGATTGAACGTGTTCTGCAACGTAACAAATCTTTTGCTGATCGCCATAGAAGAAAGGCTCGGGTTTACTCACCAGGGGACATGGTTTGGCTAAATTCTCGGGACTTTCGATGCCGGTCGGGCTCTCGCAAGCTGCTTCCCCGATTTCTGGGACCTTTTAAAGTTACTTGCCAGATCAACCCGGTAACTTATCGTCTAGCTCTTCCGCCCCAGTATCGTGTACATCCGGTCTTCCATACATCCCTTCTCAAACCTTTTGTTTCTGGTACCCTAGAATCTATCTTGCAAGAGAATAGCATTACCCAGACTTCTTCTCTTCCGGAGGTATACTCTGTTTCCTCTTTATTGGATTCTCGTCGCCGGGGCTCTACCATTCAGTATCTGGTGGACTGGGAGGGTTTTGGTCCAGAGGAGCGCAGCTGGGTTGCTGCTACTGATATTTTGGACCCCAATCTCATTTCGGACTTCCATAGCCGGCATCCTGAGAAGCCTGCGCCTCGAGGTAGGGGTCGTCCGCGTCGGCAAGGTAGGCCTGCTCTACACCCTAGGAGGGGGGGTAATGTCACATCTGTGCCCTCTGTGGGCCACCCTGGGGATCGCGTCGCGCATGCTCAGGACCGCCCTCCATCTCCAGAGTTCTAACTTCCGGTTTCTCCCTACTTATAGCTTCCGTTTCCTTCTTCTCCTCACGTTGGTTCGTGTATTACTCACCCTTCTGCTCTCGTGTTTTGGATTGTTATAGTATTTCGGATTTGCGATTGAGTCTTCTCCTCGGCGGCGCTGGCGATTGCCTTCATCGCGGTCGCGCTGCTTCTATCTCGGTCTAGTACCTTTGTCAGTACCGAGCATATTGGAGAATAAACTCTCTACGTTTTGAACTCTGGACTCCGTCCCGTTCCTATGTTCCACGATCGTCACACACGTGCACAAAACCAACCAATCACCCAAGTGAGATTATGAAAAACCAAATGAGGGACAGGTGCCGCAGGCATCTGTTACAGTGTATATTTATGTATGTATGTATATACATATATTTATGTATATATATATATATTAACATAAATCACTTTATATGTATTTTATGTATTTGTATGTATTTATCATTTATCTGTCACAAACTGTCACTAAATCAGAAAAAACTTTTATTAAGACCAATTTATTTGTTTCTGATAAAGCACTAAGAAGCAAAAAATGACATTCATATTCAATGTACTGCTTCATTGTAAAGGTAAGTGATATTAAATCCAGCATGAAAGTTCTGTTGTTAAAAAAATTTGGAGTCAAAATACATGCTAGTTCCAAAACCTGGACACAAAGTTTCAGTCATGTAAAGTTACTATAAAGAGTCCTTACCACTTGTAAATAAGTTATAATAAGGTTATTTATTTTTAAAGGTTAAACAGTACAAAAGTCATACAAAAATCTTGTTTAATATGAGTGCTTGAAACTGCACAATTTGAAATAATTTGTTTAATTGGTCTGAAATTTCAAATAAAAACTTATGGCATTATACTTCTAGTTTTGTCCTATCTTAAATGTGTGATGCAATACAACACAAGCAGTGATTCTTTCCCCTAACAGCAGCTATTTCAAACGAATATAGAAAATGTTTAAGTTTGATCATTTGATTATAAAAGATTTTTAATTTAAGCAGTTGTATTTTTTTTTAAAACCAATTTAAGAATAATAATTAAATAATTAAACGTTACAAACGTTACAATTGTACAAATACAATAATTGTATTTGTACAATTGTACAAATACAATTAAATAATTAAACGTCAGCACTAGGGATTCTCGGTTCGTATCCTCATCTGGGTGGAGTTTCCATGTTCACCCCGTGTCCGCGTAGGTTTCCTCCGGGTTCTCCGGTTTCCTCCTCACAGTCCAAAAACATGGATCAAGTCAATTGAGTTCTCCAAATTGCCCCATATAGAGTGTGTTTCTGTGCGTGTCTGTGCATGTGAGTGTGTGCCCAGCGATAGATTGGTGCCCTGTCCTGGGTGTATCTGCCCAGCGCCCGAAATGTTCTCCCCTGGATGGGCATGGGGAATCCCACCGCGACCCTAATAGAGGATAAAGCGGAAGATAATGAATGAATGTATGAACATGTTACAATCATTGTTTTAGGAAATGCAGATGATTTCTGTATTGTGTGCTCACTTCTGGAAAATGATGGATATAAGAGCATGATAGAAATGGTAACTAAATGTTTTTTATTCATAATTGCCTAAAAACCCACCTCATTGTGCAGTTTTATGTAATGCCTTTTCTCTTTCTTAGGTGCAGTGTGCATTTTGAATGTGCTCGCTATGAAAAAGAAAGTTCCTCTGCATATTCATGCACAAAATGTTTAAAACTAAAATTGTTAATATTGTGTCAACTTCATTTGTTTTTATATACAGCAGTTCTGTTCATCTCATTGACATTTTTATATAGTTTTTAGTTATAGAGTATAAAACATGCTTTCTATGTTCTTACAGTGCACAAATCAGATGCAGTCAACATTCAGTATTTACCTTCATTTTTGGTTGTCTTATTTCATGATCAAACATGAAATGATGTGATGTGACATAACAAAATGTAAAGTATACTACATATCAGATTTATGTAAGTTTAATTCATCTTCTTTTCATAATAACTCAATATCCTTGTCTCAACAAAATCAAAATTCCCATCACCTCTTCAAATGTTTTTAATTCATATTGCACCCCCTCCATTTTTATATGAGGGGGTAATTTATTTTATTATGCTACATACTTAAATAAATATAAGTGTATAACAGACTGTCGAGTTGAGCTACTTTCATTAAATAATGGTAGCTTAGTAAAATAAGTGTATAACAGACTGTCGAGATGAGCTACCTTCATTATATAAAGGTAGCTTAATAAAATAAGTGTATGACAGACTGTCGAGATAAGCTACCTTCATTATATAAAGGTAGCATAATAAAATAAGTGTTTAAACTGACTGTCGAGTTGAGCTACCTTCATTATAAAAAGGTAGCATAATAAAATAAATGTTGTAATAATAATAATGATAACAATAATAGTATTATTATTAGGTAGGATAACTCGACAGTATCCTCTATCTATTTACGCTACCGATGGCATTTTTTGTGACCGGTAGCATAATTTGGCAGGGTAGCGCAACTCGACAGAATCTGCTATCGATTAACGCTACCGGTAGCTATCTCGACGGGGCAGCTCAACTCGACAGAACACCGGCACCTGGCCATGCCTCCGTGCCTAAATCCAAAGCACAGCCTCAAGAATCATCTACATTAGATTCCGTTTTATGTTTTTATACTTTATTTGACTGACAAGATGAGTGAAGGACTTTGCTCCAAAAGAACTAAAAATCAGGTTTTCTCCATGCTATTTGCTGGAATGTGTTTAATAAAAGAGCAATTCTAACAGATTCGACAATACTAACATGATGTGTGTAAACAGGTTTCAATATAAAAGCCTAAAAAATAGAGATTGACCCCGGTAGATCTCGATGACCTGTCCAATGGAAAAGTAGATCTCAGGCCAGAAAAGTGTGGGCACCCCTGCTCTTAGTCTAGGAGACTTAAGAAGGCTTTTGGGAAAGCGCCGTAAAATTCGCGTTCTTAAAGTTACGTTGTTCTTAAAGTTGTTCGTAACTCGCTAAGAACGTTCGCTTTCAGGAAATCCAGCCCAGATCGATAAGCACTTTCTTTGCTTCACCAATTTTGTCTCTTGTGTCACATGTGATTGGTTCTGGCATTCCCACACTTTTCCCCTGCATCAGCATGCAGCATATATAAAATGTATATGTAAAGTTGCTGCTTAAAGGAGTATTTTATTGTCTACAAATTCACGTTATTCACAACACCTGCAGGAGCATCCAAGCCATCTCACACCTATGCCATGCACACCACAGAACACAAAGCAAGGAACAGACTCTAGCCTTGCTACAGATATAACTTTTTTTTTTTTTTAATGTGCATTTTTCTTATAGATAGGCTTATCACGACTTTGATAAAATACTTGTTCAAACAACTATTTATGTTCAAACATAAAAAGTGAAGAACCAACAGAATCTTTGTTTTCTGATTAGGATCATTTTCTTAAGTAATAGTGAACAATAGTAACCCTGATCTAAATTAATTTTTTTAGCAACAGCAATCTGCATTGTTTTTTTCAAATTATTTTTGTTTGGCTGTGGGATTTTTCGTGCCCATTTAGCCATAAGCACACTTGAACAGTCAGGCTTTAGGAGGCAGCCTTAATGGTAAACAAGTTTCACATAGTTGTTTGCAGATGGCATACCATCACAGAGTTACTGCTGCATGAATTGCAGGTGGGGGGGGGGCAGAGAAAAAAAATCACAGGACCTCAAACAGCTCTTTTTTTTATTTAATAAAACAAAGTTAAAACAACAAAAAAAAAAAAAAATAGTATTCATCCTGCCATGCAACTGCAGAAAGCTACATTGACTGATCCATTGTGTTTCATGATGATCAAAAATGTTTTATATTTCTAGTAGTCTACTAAAAATGGAGATTGAAAGTAACCAAAAGAAGAAAAAAAATTGTTAAAGTGGCAATACAATGTTATTTTAAGAGATGTGCCTGACTTAAGCATAATCTTTGCACTTACCAGCGAGTTTTCTAATGAATTAATTATAGTCTTTTGGTTGGTTTTATTACATACCAATTACATCTCTGCCTGGTGTAAATAGTGCAGATAATATATACGTGTTACGATCAGCCGATGCCATGGCTAGAAAGGACCATGTCCAAAACTATAGATGAAAAACCGCCATAGCACACGACAAGACATGACTATAACATAAAGCAATGTTCAAACACTAAACACATGAAAGGAAGGGCTTTTGGGCGCTGATGTACCGTACGGTAGTGCTGTCAATAACAGTAGAGGGTGCACCAATGCACACCAATGCTGCCACAGCTGAGAGAGTGAAATGGACAATGTCAGAGCGAGATGCTGAGTAGTGAAGTGCTGAGCAACATCCCAATCAAAGCAACGAGGCATCGGCAACATCCTCAGCCAAGAAGGCGAACTGGTCGATCTCGTAGAAGGTATGGAGGACTGTGCACAATGGATGGTGAAGGGGTGATCTGCAGATCTTGCTGATGCCACGGCTAGAAAGGGCAGAGTCCAGAACTGTAGATTGTTCAAGAGAAGTCTTTAATGCAGAAGACACCAGGTGAAATACAGCCATAGCATATGACAAGACATGACACAAAATAATGTTCCAACATTTAACACAAGGAAAGAAGTGCTTTTAAACATGTATGGGTAGGTCACATTCTGAAACACAGCTGCACCGAATCTTCACAAATGACGACAGGCTCCAAAAGGGGGCACTGATGTACCGTCCAGTAGTGCCGGCAATACCATCAGTAGAGACCGCAGATGTGACGATACGTTTATTATGTGTAACTGGTTTATCTTGATTTTTCTTGGAGGGGGAAAATATAATTTCCCTCCGGCGTACAATAGCGCTAACCACTCCTGGCCACCAATCACTGGTGTTACTGCTCAAACTACATAGATGTGGCAAGATATCTTGAGCAGATTCTTCGTGTTTGTTAATAATATATAAACCTTGACAGAACCTTGAAGAGTGTGTTAAATGTAGTGGTAATTGAAGCAAAAGTGCAGATGTGTATAAATAATACCAACACACACACACTTGGGTCTCCACGTGTCCATTGACTTTATATGACAGAAAAAAAATGTGGGCACTCTGATTACATGTTCTATTCCATTTTATTACTTTGTTTATGACTTAACACCATAAATCCATGACATCATTGTCAAATTTAGTAAGTGGGAGTTAGTTAATTGCACTAAGTATTTAAAATCAGGTTTATTTTCCCCACTTTAAATCAGAACACTTACACTTATAACACATAAAAATAATGATAAGACATATAAATCCCTTTAGAATTGCTTCTCACCCGTATAGGCATTTAATCCTCTTTTAAAATTGGTGGAGATCCCAAATTAAAAACCAGAGAAAACATTGCAAAGTGGTGATTTATGACTGACTGGAAATAGCAGATTATATAGACTAAATGACCAATCAAATCGAATAAAAGCTGTAAAGACTAATGAGCTGAATCAAACTGTAAAGAATTTGTAATTGCCAATGGGACACAAAGCAAAATAGTGATCATAAACATACAGATGAATCAATTGTGGGTTAAATCCAACTGTCAAAACTCATCACATGTTTTGACAACCACTGTTTCGATAAGTTGATGTTACCTGTGATGTTTAATGATTACTCATGTAAAAAATGATGTGACTTGTATTATTATTGAATGTTATTATCATTATAGTCACCATTATATATATTCACGTCACAATTAGAGGTGGCAGGAGGCAAAATGCCCCTTACAGACATAATGCCATAATAATTATTCAATTAGTAAAGTAAAGCACTTTTCAATTATGGAACAACAGAATATTAACTATAAATCTATATTAAGAATAAACAATATTTCAGACTTTTAGAGATGTGAAACAAGAACTGGATGGATAACTGGCTGGCGGAAATGGTTTGCAGGCATTTCAACAGGTCTACTGGCATTTTGAAAGGTCAGTGGGATTGTCAAAAGTGTGAGGCTAATAAAGTAAAAATTTAACCATAACCATATCCTCAACTACAAATAATTGACAGCATTTTAACCTATAGGGCCTCTTGACAAATCTTTACTCATCTTTCGAAATATTCAACTTTCCACACACCCACTACTCTATTTTGATTTATAATACTTGCTTAAAATTGAAGGGATTAGCACAAATTAACCTACCAATATTATTAACTTGTCTAAGTAAGCAGTAAGCATGTAAATGCTTTACTATGAGGTGTTTGTGTTAGGCCATTTATGATTTATTCATTCATTCATTGTCCTTACATTTCTCAAAAGAGCACAAAAGTAGCATAATGTAACTAATTATAGTTTTATTGTTATTTATTCTCTTATTGTCAAATAGACTTCATAGCTTTGCATTTCAGTAATGTAGAGATGGCATTTGGCCTATGACAAGCATAGAAAAATTAAATAATTAATTTTGAAAAAGGCGGCACGGTGGCTTAGTGGTTAGCACGTTCGCCTCTCAGTGCTAGGGATTCCCAGTTCGAATCCCAATCTGGGTGGAGTTTCTCCCTGTGTCCGCGTGGGTTTCTTCCGGAAACATGGATCAAGTAAATTGAATTCTCCAAATTGCCCCGTATAGAGTTTGTCTGTGTGAGTGAATGTGTGCCCAGCGATAGATTGGTGCCCTGTCCTGGGTGTATCAGCCAGGGCCCGAGACGTTCTCCCCTGGATGGGCATGGGGAACACCACCGCGTAGAGGATAAAGCGGAAGATAATGGATGGATAGAATTTTGAAAACAATTTTTTTTAAGTATTTTCAAATTTTATTGTACTGTTAACTTACCATTTTCAAAAGACTAATAAAATTAAATGTAAAATAATTTCTGCTTTATTTCATTAGAGTCTTATTAGATGTCAGTAAGCTCGTTCTTCCCCGGAGGAGAATTTGCGCGGAGCAATTGTGTACGCTGCTCATGCCTAGTGAGCGCTTACCGGGGACCGGCTACGCGGGAATACTGCGTACGCCGGCCAACGGAGGGAAAACGCTCCCACGAGTATGACTTGCGCGGAGATAGTGCGCAGCGCCGGACTGTGGCTGAACGCGGAAGGAGAGTCCAGAAAAACACAGGGATAAAAACCAAACAGATTTATTATTTAAAACTAGTGATGGAACACCAACAGAAAGGGGGGAACGAACGAAACAAACTAACATTGGGTTGATACCGCAAACAAAGACGTGCACCGAGAAGAGGGAATACGGAAACTAAATAGAAAACCAACTAATCACGTGCACAAAAACAAACTAATCACCCAACTGAGACAACCCAAACGAGGGACAGGTGCCCCAGGCACCTGTGACATATCCCCACCCCAAGGGTCGCGCAAAAAAGGAAAGCGACCCAAAAGGAGAAAAAAAAAAATAATAATAACAATAACAAGTAAAATAAAAAGTTCTCGCGGAAAAAAAAAAGGGGGGGGGGGAGGTCCCTCTGGCTGTGAGGCATGCTGGATGGCCACAAAGATTTGAGGCATGCTGGATGCCCACAAAGATGTCTTCACAAAGATTTTTTTTTTTTTTAAATTGTGAAGTTTTTGTTGCTGCCATGCGGTAATATGACTGACATGACAGCCTCATGAAATATGTCTCTATTATAGATATGCCCCTTATCTTTTCCGATAATGTGCCTTGGGAAATAGAGACTTTTTTCAAAAAGCCAATTACAAAGTCTCAGAATTCTCTTCACCCACTGTGTCTTGTCTGGCTTTCATGTTGTGGTTGTTCCTGCTAAGACTAAGAAATGGACCCTGATTGACGATGCTACAAATCCACTCTGTAGCATCAGGTTCTTTAAAAATCTTTTCCATGTACTAAGGGGGACTTTTATTTCTTTTGTGTCTTGTTGGCTGAAGTATATAATTAAAGGTGCAATGCAATAATGTGAATTGGCTTTTTGATAGTAAAACATTCATAAAACAGGCATTACCAACATTTATGAATTGTACAGCAAGCTAGTCCAAAGAAAGCATATAAGCAGTTTTGAGGCATCCTGTTTTACAAGGCACACAACCTCATGAAAGACTAAATAGTAGGCAAGCAAAAGTCCTTATCTGAGCACTGGAAAGTGATTTTCAAAACATAGAATAATGAAAAAATTAAATAAAATTATAGTTATTCATGTTAAGGTCAACTGAAATACAGCTCAAAACAGTCATGCTGAGACAAAAACAGTCATGCTGAGACAAAAAAATAACCTTCTTCAAACTCACAAATTTAATTGCATATTGTCACTAATGTGTGAAACAATTAGGACCAAAGACAGGATTTCTCAAGCTCAGAAAGGGCTTTATTTATAGAATTTGTTAAAAGTACTTTAAAACTTATCTGTAGGCTGATGTAGCCTGTAGGCTCCCCCACGGCATGAGATCTTTCAGATTATAAAGGCAGACTTTCATTATCAAAGCCAATTCTGCCCAGTGTGTCATGCACTGCATAAATATCTTAAAGAAGCTGCACATCTGATATGCAGTATCACATCTGATATGCACATCTGATACTAAGGTGCTTGAATGCGCAGGAGGGAGCCAGGCAACACGCAGATAGTGGAAACTGGGATTTATTAAAGCAAACACATAAACTTAGAGGCCAATGGTAAGCAGGCTAACACAAGGTGACGACATGTACAGTGAAAGGGGAACCACAGAACTAAATACACAAAACCCGATCACGTTCGCAAAAACAAACACAGAACAGTGACACAGAACTGCTACGCTTCTGCCACACATATAATTGTTCAATATGCATAGCTAGGTGCTTCATTTTATAAAACCATGGCAAATAAACTGGATGAAATCAACAAAAACAATGATTAAGATGACAGTTAAACAGGGAAAGTATACTTTTAAAGACATCAAAGCATCGGCAGGTTATTTTAAAAAAATGACATCTTTCTGGTACTTACACATAAATATTCTTTTGATAATTTTCACAAAGCAACAGTTACTGACTGTCAGGTTTTATATCATGCCTCACTTATTTTTTCCTACCTGTTTGGCTTTTCTCTGAAGATGGACACCTAGACACTGACTGATAATGCAGAAAATCTACTCAGACAATCGCTGTGGTGTTCATAGAGAGTTAATCCTCATAAAACTATTCCTTCTCAATTTTCAGGATTCCAGTTGCGACAAAGAATGAAATCAGCAGGTCCATTACACTAAGCAATATCACACATATACAAGTGTTTTCTTTTGGTGGTGGCTTTTTGAAATGTCTTAGTATTAACCATTAAGTGTAAATCCATCAAAAACTTGGATTACAAATTTTAAATTCAACTGAAACAAGAAAAAAAAAAATATTCATAGTAAATTTTTTATTTTATTTTAATATTCAATAAAATTCATAATAAGTACACCTAAATATAGACATTTATCATAAACACAACCTGAAGGAACAATTTTTATTTGTGTAATACAGTTAATAATTAAATTAAGGAAAAAAGGAAAATTGAGGGGAAAAAAACATGAGATGTGCCACACTTTTAACACATTTATTTAACAATGTAATGATCTCCTAGGATGATCAAATACAACAGTCTGTAAAGTCAATCAGAATGTTACAATTAAAAAGAAATTGATAAAAATAAAACAATGAAAAATGTAGTTCAGTTGTCAACAGATATGAATTGGTAATGCTAAAGGGCTGGATTTCCCGAAAGCTAATGTTCTTAGTGAGTTCCGAACAACTTTAAGAACGACGTAACTTTAAGAACGACGTAACTTTAAGAACGCAAATTTTACGGCACTTTCCCAAGAGCCTTCTTAAGTCTCCTAGACTAAGAGAGACTTTTAAGTCGTTCTTTGTAGACTCCGCCCCTGAAAAGGCACTGTCAGTAGAAAACTGAATCACAGATTACCACACAATCTCTCAGTATAATGCACAAAAAAACCCAATTAATTTAACAGGAAAACAACCAGTTTTTGACCAATCGCTTACCAAGCAAGCTTATCAATGGGTGCACTTTTAACCTGAATGCATTATTCAGTGGCATGGCAAACCAACAGCGTAATATACACTTTTCTGAAAGCAAACTAAATAAGATGCTTGATTAAGTAGAACAAAAAGACAAATTATTTACATTATTACATTGTTTTTCAAAGCACGAGAAGAAAGTGGAGGATGTATCACAATTGTAATTCAACTAATAGATCAGACATAAACTGTATTTGGCAGGAACATGAATGCCATCTTCACTCTCTTCATTCTCACATTCTTCATCAGGAAGATTTAAGCCAGCACCAACTGCAATGTTGTTTTGTGCTGGTGAAAACCTAAATCCCCCTAAATCCCCCTGATGCATATATATATATATATATATATATATATATATATATATATATATATATATATATATATATATATATATATGCGATTTACCTATCACCTGTTCTGCGTTTCTTTTGTTCTTTTGAGTTAATTAACGTTCATGGATCATTATTTTTGTTAATTAACTTGTCCTTGTCATTGGTTTGGTTTGTGCACGTCGTCGGGTGTCTTTTTGTATTCATTTCCTGGGTTCCCCGTCCTCGGTGCACGTGGCTTATTTTTTGTTCACTCGTCGGTTTGTACCTCCTTTCTGTTTGGTGTTCCTACACCTTTAATAAAACTTGATATTCTGCTACCTGCGTGCCTGGCTCCCTTCTGCGCATTAAAGCGCTGCGGCTCTGCACTTCCTATGCGCAGCCGCTTTATTCCGAGGTAGGCGAGTCTGACAATACCTATAAAACAATGATAATGTATAAAAGAATATGTGACTAAATTAACGAATTCTAGGTGATAATATTAGTGCTTATTTTATTTCTGTGCGATTTAAACAACCAGTGTGTCTGTGAGTCTTTGTTCGCTGCCAGTTACGAACTTCTTAGTGAGTTACGAGTTGGTCTGAGCACTTGTAAGTTACGAGCGATTTTAAGAACGACTTAAGTTACGTATGCATTCGGGAAAGGCTCATAAATTTAAGAAAGTTCTTAAGTACGAAGTACTTAGCGCTACGACACTTTTGGGAAATCCAGCCAAGGTCAACAGTTATTTAGTACATTTAAACAAACAAAATCAACAAACAAAATAAAAGTGCAACAAATCTGAATACTACTTGACGAGCCACCTTTTAATGTTTAATGCACTATTTCTAGAGTATTCCTAAATATAAAACCTCTGTGAATTAGCCTACAAAAAGAGAAAACTGTATGGGCTGAAATAAAATAAACTCAAAGCTCTGTAATATAAGATTGACCCCTGGGCTTGAAAAAGAGAACTGAGACAAAAAAATGAAAATGTAAACAGGTCATCAGCGGAATAATACATTAAAAAAAGGATACTGAAGGTAATAGATTCAGGAGCACATAATACACAAGGTTGGAGCAAACAGAGAATGACATTGCTAAAGGCAAAGCAAGTAATGATTTGTATTCATTGCAGATGACTGTGAGATCTGAATAGATTTGCAAACCTGTTTTTTCTTATTGGAGAAAAAAAAAATATTTGGAAAAGTGCCAGTAGATTATATTTCTCATATTCTGCAAACATGATAACCAGAGATCAAGTTGAGTTTTACTGCTAAAATTTAACTACTAAATAATTTAATGCCCAAAAAATACAAATGTACTTGTTTATTAAATTGTTGCCACTTACAATGACAGGCCTATTTATTAGCTACACCTTACTTCTACACCCAGTTTACCTGTTACCCTTACCATATAGATGTACTTTGTTACTCTGCATAACTATTATTCTGATTTACTTTGTTCTTTAATTGTCAATACACCAAAGGGACCAAAACAGAGCAAAAGTTATTTGTCTTGTGTATGATGCTCAGCACTGCAGTGACACAATGACGTGGTAGATGTGTGTTGGCAAGTTGTGCTGGTATGAGTGTGTTTAACACTTTGTTTAATTACTGTGTACTCTATTACATTACTTTATTGCTTAATAAACAGTAGCTAATCTGTTTATAAGAGTTATTACAGTTTATTTAATCAGTACTCATGAGAAGTTGCCTACAGCTGGCTGGGCATTTTGGTTAGAGAATCATTTACGGTCCAGCAGTGACTAAAATGTTGAAAATTGTATAATGTAAGATTACATTCAGCAATGTTTAATCACCACATCAGTATCAGAACAATGTTGAGAATCATCCAAAAACCCAAATAGCTGATCTGTGGGAGTTAATACATTAGTTAATGTATTAACTAATTAGAGAGTAGGGAGTTAATACGTAGGGATATTAAACAAATAAACTAAAGTCAGTAGAAATCAAAAGTTCATATGTATGTTAACTGGTGCTAATAAAATAAAGGGTGAACCTCTGTGTGTGTGTGCATGTTCCAAAAGACAAATCCACACTTTGATTACCACAACATTTGACAAACTTACACTTCAAACCAAGGTTTAAACACTCCTCATCACCAAGAAGCAGATCAAGATGTCTCTTCACCTCCACATGGTTCAAGCAGCAACACCAGTGATTGGTGGCCAAGAGATGGGTAGTGCTGTTTTGCATAGGGAACACATATTTACGTGATGTGGAAGTTGGTTTTCTCTCTCAGTTAGCTAAGGAACATTTCTTTTCTAATTTCATCCCAGGGTAGTATTAAATAAATATAAATCAAGGCACTGAACCTGATGCACTAGTGGCTGGTGGGTATAGATTACAGTATATGTCCAACAATTTACATGCATTCTTTATTCATTATTTATATATACAAATTCAATTTTCATTGAATTTAAGACATTTTTCCCAAAATGCAATAAACACCTTTATTTTGCATTTCACTAGCATATTTATTTGACAAAGAAAAAAGGAGATTTTTAAGCCTAAAATATTATACAATAAATATTCTGAAAGATTTAACAATCAACTGTAACTATAAATAAATATGGATCATAGTTTACTTCCAGTCAGTTTAAAGACAATATTTCCAAGCATATAATTGCAAAATATTAGGTGTCTAAAGAGACATGGAAAATTCTGTTGTGTATACATATTCACAATGGCTTGAAAGTACTTTGAAAATGTAAAGCCACTTAACTCTTTCATGCCAATTTGTAACAAAATGTCATAATTAAATGTGCTCTGTAAATAATTAAACTATACCTGACACATGTAGAAATTCAACATGTGCCATTTAAGCAGGGATTTTCAAACCTTTGCACAATTCCCCATAAACCTGCCATTTTACTGCTTACTAAATGATGCTAAATTAGCAGCAGTAGACTGATGTACAAGCAGATGGTATCTCAGTGTGGTCCTCATCATGTTGAAGATGACAGAACAGATGTTAGTATATGTGCATACCAAATGGTTGGAAGTAAACAGATGGTTGAAGTTTTGAGAAGCTTGATGAAGGAGATTATTGCACTGCTGTGCTGTGAATTGTGAGAAATGGAGATCTACGACCATGAGGGGCAAAATAGTATATTCGGACAGCCATGCTGTCTCATTGCATAGTTACAACAACAACGTAAACTAACAAAATAATACTACAAAAAATGGATTGATTCAACATTGGGATTTCAAACAAACATTAGTATGGACTTTGTTTGCTTTGTCTGCATTTTAATGGAAAGCTATTTGGGAATGTTTTGCACAATAGGAGTTTCTGCTTATTCTGTTAAGGGAGTATTTGTAGTCATTGAAATTTCATTTCCAAGTGTTTGATGGGATCATATTTAGGGGTTTGACCACAATGGGCTCATTGTGCTGTAAGTCCAAAAAACATAGGTTGGTAATAGTCAGGTTATAACCAGGTTTTTACAATTTTATTTTATTTTATTTTTTTAAATAAGCTATGGGCAGCACGGTGGCTTAGTGGTTAGCACGTTCGCCTCTCAGCACTAGGGATTCCCGGTTCGAATCCCCATCTGGGTGGAGTTTCCATGTTCTCCCCGTGTCTGCGTGGGTTTCCTCCGGATTATCCGGTTTCCTCCCACAGTCCAAAAACATGGATCAAGTCAATTGAGTTCTCCAAATTGCCCCATGTACAGTGTGTGTGTTAGTGTGTGTCCAATGATAGATTGGCGCCCTTTCCTGGGTGTATCTGCCCAGCGCCCGAAACGTTCTCCCCTGGATGGGCATGGGGAACCACCCCCGCGACCCTAATATAGGATAAAGTGGAAGATAATGAATGAATGAATGAATGAATAAATAAGCTATATGTAAGTCTAGACCATTTCAGTATTTTTGTATTAAAATATTAAATTATTTTTTATAAATTATTAGTAAGAATAAAAGTTTGAATTTATTATTCATTCATTATCTCCCACTTTATCCTCTGTTAGGGTCGCGGTGGGGTTCCCCATGCCCATCCAGGGGAGAACATCTCAGGCGCTGGGCAGATACACCCAGGACAGGGCGCCAATCCATCGCTGGGCACACACACACACACACACACACACACACACACACACACTCTATATGGGGCAATTTTGAGAATTCAATTGACTTGATTCCATGTTTTTGGACTGTGGGAGGAAACCAGAGAACCCGGAGGAAACCCACGCAGACACGGGGAGAACATGGAAACTCCACCCAGATGGGGATTCGAACCGGGAATCCCTAGCGCTGAGAGGCGAACGTGCTAACCACTAAGCCACCGTGCCGCCCTTGAATTTATTATGTTTTTTTTAATGCTTTTACTTTTTCTAGGCTGCATTTGTTTGTTGGAGTTCTGGAGTGCTGAATGAAGGCTGTGTAATAAAGGGATTTCCTGCTAAAATGATGACCCGACTCATGGCCTCTTCCTCACCAAAATTGCAGCATTAACATATAGGGTCTTATATTACAACCTTATTGCTATCTTATACCCTGCCAACAGTCTATTGTCATGCCTTCTATCTGCACCGTTTACATAGCACTGATATTTGCGAATATATCTATGCTAATGGTCTCAAAACATGGTGTGTTTTGGTCATTCCTGGTATATTGACATCTTGGCTATAAAAAACATAGATATATACAATTTGAAAACTATACGAACACACAATAAAATGTGTTCCTGACACCAATATATATCTCTGCAAAATGTTTAGTCTGTTCCAAATTTTTTAGCTTAATATATATTTGAAATATAGTTTTAATCTGCAAATAGTCAGTCTTCATATATTATTACCAGAATTATTATGGGTTGTTCATTTTTAACTACTGTGCATGTAACTGCCTATTTGAGCAGTTAATATTTTTTTATTGTATTTTATGGTTCCTGTCTCTTTAAGTGTCAGAGCCTGCTCCTCCTCGTCTCTCTGACTCCAACTCATCATTACCCTAATTACCCTCACCTGCAGACAATCTACTGGCAGCCTACTTAAACCCCTGGTTTTCACCTCCCCAGTGCCAGAGAATTGGTTTTATATGCCATGTTGCGATTGCCATTCTGAGGTCCTCTTGTTGTTTGCTGTGCTTACATGCTACTTACGGTTTGCCTTCTCTCGTCTCACAGTTGCTCCTCATTGCTCTCCTGATCCGGATTATCTCACTTCACCTGTCGATTCATTACTGCCATTGCCTACCTACCCATACTACTGCCTTGTTCAAATAAAACGCCTTACATTCTATCCTGCATCCTATGTATTGTGTTTGAAACCTGGTTCCTACTTACTTCCCTTAAAAGAATTCTCTGGCCATAACATGGAACCATCAAACACCCCCTTGGAAAAACAGGATCCATTGGAAACCAACCTTAATCAACAGGCATCCATGTTGAGCCAACATGAGCAGCTGCTGATGTCGCTTGTGGAGTGTAACCGACAGCTAGTGATCCAGATGGGAGAGATTGCTAGACATGTGGCCTCTTTGTCTCCCATTCCTACTGCACCTCATGGCCACGGCTAATCCTCTGCCATCCCCTAGCCACATTCCAGAACCCGTTCTTCCCAGGCTCAACCTGAAGGTATGGTTGTGCATCCAAAACCCTACTATGGTGAGCTCTCTAAGAGTCGGAGTTTCTTGTTCCAGTGTGCCTTGACTCCAGCAAGATATCCTACATCCTGAGCCTGTTACGGGTAAGAGCCCTAATCTGGGCAGAGGCTTCTCGGACCTTAGTCGGCCCTCAGGTGGGTTCATACGCAGATTTCTTGCTCCAATTCTGAGCCATTTTTGACCACCCCAATCCCGCCGGCGACGCGGCCAATCAACTGCTGGATTTACGACAGGGATCCCATTCTGTGGCTGAATATTCGGTACAATTTAACAACCTTGCCTCAGACGGGAGTTGGGGGGACTTCGCCCTTCAGAACATGTTTCAACGGGGACTGAATGATCACCTACATGATGAACTGGCTACACGTGCCGAACCCTCCAATTTACAGGACCTTACAAGTCTGGCAATCTCCATCATTTTCCTTTCCCCGCCGCTCTTCCAATCATTCTGGAACTGAATATCATTCCCCTCCAACCATTTTACAAGATCGGGACTCGCCCCCCCGAGTCTATGCAGCTTGGGCGAATGCGTATATCTTACGTAGAGCGCACACAGAGGTTTCAGAGGGAGCAATGCCTGTACTGTAGCAAATCAGGACATCAACGGTTGACCTGCCCAATTCAACCAAAAGGATCAAGCCCGACAGTAGGTCTGAGGTTGCTGTTGGGCTCGAATGCCACATGCCAAAACCTTCATCTGTCCATACCGGTCACACTCTGTGGTTCCAACCACAAGGAAATTTCCCTGTCTGCACTCATTGAATCGGGTTCGGAGATAAATCTTATCCATGATGGCCTCGCTTCCCAATTAGACTTATCTCTTAAAGAACTCGATCTTCCTCAGAATGCCTTGGCACTAGATGGCAGTGCTTTCACGTGCATTACTCACCAAACCACACCCATTTCCATGGTTATTTATGGAAATAATCAGGAAGACTTGATCCTTTCTGTTATTAAATATCCATAATGCCCCTTAGTTCTTGGTTTCCCCCGGTTGGCACTCCACAATCCACAGATAAACTTGGAGCATTGTTATGCCCATTGTCTCCGTGCTGCCATTTGACCCCATTCCACTGTCACTGCTCACTCTATGCCCTCCAGAAGGGTTGACTTGTCCGCCATTTCCCAACCTTATCATTGCATTAGTGAGGTATTCAGTAAGGATCAGGCCTGTGTACTGCCTCCACACCGACCATATGACTGCACGATTGATCTTCTCCTGCCGTCCAGCCGTCTCTAACATTTGTCCCTCCTGGAGAAAGAGGCCATGGAGAAGTACATTTCTGAAAGTCTGGCTGCTGGTCTCATACGCCCCTCCTCTTCTCCACTGGGGGCCGGATTCTTTTTTGTTGAAAAGAAAGATAAGACCCCAGACCCGAACAATCCAAACTCCTGTTTGTTCCAACCACTGTCCGACCAGATGTCCTTAAATGGGCACATAAATCCTGGTTATCATGTCACCCAAGTCAGAACCGGACAATTTCCCTGCTCCGAAGATTCTTCTGGTGGCCTTCCCTTGTGGCTGATGCCCATGAGTTTGTAGCAGCCGGTTCCGCCTGTGCTCAGGGAAAAAACTCCCACCAGATGGCCTTTTACAACCGCTTGCTGTTCCTGGGCGCCCCTGGTCTCATATAATCCTGTATTTTATCACTGGCCTACCTGAGTCTAGAGGTATGACCGTGATCCTGACTGTGGTGGACCGTTTCTCTAAGATGTACTCATCGCATCTCTAAGACTCATCGCGCTACCCAAACTCCCCTCAGCCATGGATTCTGTTCAATCAGGTTTTCAAGATACATGGCATTCCCACATCGTTTCTGACAGAGGCCCTCAGTTTATCTCCCAGGTATGGCGAACCTTTTGTACTGCCCTAGGGACCACTGTCAGCCTCACCTCTGGTTTCCACCCGGAATCCAACGGACAAGCTGAGAGAGCCAACCAGGTGGTTGAGGAGACCTTCACTGCTGAACATCCTGACCGGTGGAGCACACACCTGGCCTGGGTGGAATATGCCCTAAACTCTCTCAATTGTTCCTCCTCTGGCAAATCTCCTTTCGAGGCCTCCCTGGGCTACCAGCCACCAATTTTTTATGAAGAAGAGCTCGATCTGGCGGTTCCCTCTGTCACTCTCCACATTCTGGAGATCCACCAAAGAAGCCCTCCTCAAAGCCCAGTCTGTTACTGAACGCTTAGCCCTGCCCCAACTGCTGTCCTGGTCAGTCTCTCTGGCTTTCAGCCCACAACATTCACTACATGTCACGTCCCGCAAACTGGCTCCTCGATTCATTGGTCCCTACATCATTTCCAAGATCATCAATCCCAAAAAGTTCTAGGAGCTCCCACGCCACATGCACATCAACTCCACATTTCATGTTTCCCAGCTGAAACCGGTCCATCAGTCCACTATAAACCCTCCGACCATACCCCCTCCACCCGTCCGGATCATTGATTGCCAACCGGCCTTCACAGTACGCCGGGTCCTGGACTCTCATCAACGCGGTCGTGGAACCCAGTATCTAGTATAATGGCAAGGATACGGTCCAGAAGAACGCTCCTGGGGTCCACGCTCTGCCATTCTGGACCTTGCCCTCATTCGTGAGTTCCATCGCAGACACCCTGATAAACCTGGAAGGGTGCCAAGAGGGGGGTTCTGTCTCCTCCTCATCTCTCTGACTCCGCCTCCTCATTTCCCTAATTACCCTCACCTGCAGACAATCTTCTGGCAGCCTACTTAAATCCCTGGTTTTCACCTCCCCAGAGCCAGAGAATTGGTTTTCTAAGCCACGCTGTGTTGCTGTGCTTACATGCTACTTACCGTTTGCCTTCTCTTTGTCTTGCAGTTGCTCCTCATCACTCTCCTGGTCCGGCTTCCTGAACTCATCTCACTTCACCTGTCGATTCATTACTGCCATTGCCTACCTACCCATACTACTGCCTTGTTCAAATAAAACACCTTACATTCTGTCCTGGATCCTGTGTATTGTGTTTGAAATCTGGTTCCTACTTACTCCCCTTAACATTAAGGTGATTAATAATGTTTTTCGAAGGTTCCAAGGCTGAAAGACAAAGCATGTATCCAAACCGATCTATCTGGAGAGGCCCATAAAACAGTGACACTACTAGAAGCTGAGTGAAGACCCTAGTCTCATCCTTGTTTTAAAGCTGTTTCTTTTTCTAGGAGCTCAAGACCAAGCTAGTATTATGTAGTTTTCTGCTTGGTACATTCTCATTTTTATGACTTTAAAATCAAATCTTTCATGACATTAAGAATGTTCATTTTTCAAAAGTGTTAAGTCTTCAAAAGTCTTCCAAAGTTAGAATTAAGGGTAAAAGTGTTTCCTAAGATGTCAAGGAACAAGAAGCATGAAGCCATATACTCTCTTTGATATTTAATGGAGCCAATGAGGTTTGTGTTCTGTTTGCTTATTATTTGTGTTTACATAAAGTTCATTTCTTTTTCTAGTATTAAGGTGAATTGATATGTAATTTTATGGTTCTAAGTCAAGATGCAAATTCATGTGGTTAAACAAGCAAAGGGTCATTCTTAAGAGATTATTCATACTGAATAAGTAGCACTAATAGTTTACAATGTAGAAATTGCTCATTTTACATTTGTTTGTGTTATTTACATTACAGTTCTTACGGTTCGGTTTAAGGTTATGTACAAAATGAAGGTACAAGTTCAAGAATAAACCTAATCAGTTTTGGCAAGAACATTTGTGCTGTCATCTTTAAATCTGAGACAGCTACTGTGCATATAGCTTTGGGCAAATAAAAAGACATACATGATATTATGCTTTTACAAATTGTTGAAATCAAACTTAGTCCAATTTCCATTGTTCGTTACTAGTCAGTATGCCAAAGGGACCAGCACATGAACACATTATATTTGGCTGGTGGGTAATCTTTGCTGTGACACTGATGTTGTGGTGGTGTGTTAGTGTGAGTGAATTTTGTAAACACTGTTTATTTACTGTGCACTTCATCAGATTACTGTATTGCTCAATAGCCATTATTTCATCTGTGTGTGGTAGTTATCCTGCAATCCTTTGTTAATGCTCTAAAATAAAATAAAATAAAAACTGCAGTAAGTAAAACTGCAAAGCGTAGTTAAAAGTCATACTACATTCTAAAGACCTGAAAGTGTAAACAGTAATAACAGTCAACAAAGCTTATAAAAAGCTACCTCAAAACAATATACATCAGAATGCTAAAAACTAAAGTGAGAAATTAATCAGAGTATAAGAGATAACTACCTAAAAAAGACCAGTTTACCAATGCATTCATTATAATTGCTCCTCAGTTTCTATCCCTTTGCATTACAGAAGTCTCTGCTGGCTGATAACAGGTTTGATTATATTAAAAGTGAACTGCAAGTAATTTGCTTTTTTCCAAATCCAAGCTATTCTAAATGCCCTTCATCGCCCTTTCAACATCATTACTACTGCAGTTTGCTTTGTCTTTGAGCCAGAGTCTCTCACTCTGCAGGAGCTTCATTCCCCGCCATCTTTTGAAGCATTTCAGAGGAAAAAGGCTTTGTAGCCTTATTAACACCCAGTAGATGATGGATAAAAAAAAATGATAAGAATGGCCTGTCTTACTCTCGTTCTGAACCTATCATCTGAAACCAGATGATATTACGGACCTGAAGGAATGCAAATGCAAATGAAGTCTTTGTTTTTTGAAATTACATGAATCATTCTTAGAAATCCACAAGCAGACCACAATATCTAATATAATATAACTACAATGGTGCTTAAACATAAAATTTTATTTAATCATTATTTTATTTGTAGAAACTATGTTGCCTTCCAAATCTAATCCTCTGGTTGTTGCTCTCAGTATGGAAGTAAAAGTTCTCATTGGAATACAGATTATCTTCAAAAAGAGAATTTGGGGTTATTTTATCTTTATAATTCCATTTATTCAAAACTAAAATGAGCCTGTAAAAGACACTAATAACTGATTAGCATTCTTCTTAAACCGTGGACTTCCTTCAAGGAGAGCCTCACGAATTGTAACCTGGTTCTATTTTGTTTATTACTTATAATTTTACAATTAAAATTACAGCCTCGGTTTAAAATGTTTGTTCAATGATTAACAAATCTGCAATTAGTGAACAAATCAACACATTTTTCTCATATCAAATCAAAATAAATTAAATGAAATAGTCCGTTTACAATTTCTGCTTAGTGACATTATCAGCATCAAACTTGGCATTATCCCTATCCTTCATTTATATTAACTCTATTATTCATTAATTAAAACTTCCATCATCATTAAATATTTTAAAATCAGTTCAAATTTCAAATATGTCCTCATCCGTACCTTCAATATTCTGATTGTCAAAAAATCCCTGTTATTACTACAAAATAGATTGAATCTGTTGTACTCAGATGCAGAACACCCATTTAAACCTATTTTTTCATGAACAGCATTTTCAGGCACGTGACCACTGTAGCAAAAAATAAGCGCTGAAGTGCAGGAGGCGCAGATAAGAGAATAAGTTTTAATGAAGCAAAAAAGTTACTGTTTGTAAGATACAGGGAATTGGTTCATTTTTATTTTAATCTTGACACATAAGCTTGGTAAGAAACTTACAGGAGAAAAAAAGTTTTATGTCAATCAATAAATTATGTCACTATAAACATTTTAATGATCGTACTCACTTTTATTGAGTCAAGCATGTTAGTGTTACACGGTGGAAGCTTGAAATTGCAATGCTCACATCACATTGTGTAAAGGCACAAATGGATGTCACACCCCCACCCAACAATTATATATTTATATTTACTTATTTATTTATTACAATTATATACTTACATTATTTTTATACTAACATTTGTGGTGCAGGTTTTGGAAGGTTTCTTTTTAACAAATGTTTGTCACCTTCAGACACACCAGGTAGCGTAAAAAGGGGATTAATTAATTAAAGGTGTAGGGACACAAAACACAAAAGGTAACACACTACGAGGCGACATGGAAACAAAGACATGCACGGAGGAAGGGGAACACGGAACCTAAATACTGAGACACCCGATCACGTGCACCCAAACAAACCAATCACCCAACGAAGTAAATTAACTACACTAATGAGGGACAGGTGCCCTAGGCACTTGTTACATTGCCCCCGCCCCAATGGTCGCGCAACAAGGGGAAGTGACCAATAAAAGAAAAAGAAAGAAAAACAAATCTCGGGGAGAGGGGGTCCCTCCGCTGAAACGGTTGCGTGACGAGGCGGATTCCCTCTGCGGACGAGGCGTGGAGAACGCCCTCTGGATGAGTGGCGGGGCGGACAGCCCCTGCGGACGAGGCTAGGTGGACGCCCTCTGGCTGCATGACGAGGCGTGAAGGACGCCCTCTCGCTGCGTGGTCTGGTGGACACCCTCTGCGGGCGAGGCGTGACAGACGCCCTCTGGCTGCGTGGTCCGGTGGACGCCCGCGGCGGACGAGGAGTGGAGCACGCCCTCTGGCTGCGGGGCGCGGTGGACGCCCTCGGCGGACGAGGAGTGGAGCACGCCCTCTGGCTGCGGGGCGCGGTGGACGCCCTCGGCGGACGAGGAGTGGAACACGCCCTCTGGCTGCGGGGCGCGGTGGATGCCCTCGGCGGACGAGGAGCGGAGCACGCCCTCTGGCTGCGGGGCGCGGTGGATGCCCTCGGCGGACGAAGACTGGAGCACGCCCTCTGGCTGCATGGTCCGGTCGGCGGCCGAGGGGAGCGTCCCTGGTGCTCGGGCTCGGCAGCAGACAGCCCCTGGTGCTCGGGCTCGGGCGGTTCGCACGCTGGCTGGACCTCGGTGGGTTCGCACGCTTGCTGGACCTTGGCGGGCTCGCACGCTTGCTCGACCTCGGCAGGTGTGCACACTGGTTGGAGCTCGGCGGGTGTGCGCGCTGGCTGGAGCTCGGCGGGTGTGCACGCTGGCTGGAGCTCGGCGGATCTGCACACTGGCTGGAGCTCGGCGGGTGTGCACACTGGCTGGAGCTCAGTGGGTGTGCGCGCTGGCTGAAGCTCGTAGCGTGACTCAGATGTGGAACGCTCTGGTTCGATCGCAGACGCTGCATGTATCCCACATGCAGTGGGCGTAACGGGCTCCGCAGCTGCGCAGCGTGCACGCTGCTTCTTGGCTCAGTGCCGGCGGCGCGCTCCGCGTCTGCGACTCTCAACAGGGGGTGGTTTCACAAACTGGACCGGGCCGTCAGTCCAGAGCTCCTCAGAATTTAGAAGAGTGCGTACAGGGATCTGAGATCTCGATGATATCGATACCTTCCTCCGCGCAGAGTGACTCATACCCACTCCTCCATATTAACTCATCATCAGAGTCGTACCACTCCAACGTAGCCATAAGCTCAGGTGTGCGGTTGCGGTGAACCAATGCACTCACGGAAAACGGAAAGCTCTGCGAGTACACGGGTCCCCGCAAGAACAATACAAAAAATAGCTTACCTGGGCTCTGAACTCCCCAAATTTATTGGCACGTCGTTCTGTCACCTCGCTTACCTAACACGGAACAGTTACGCAGCGTAATGCGCAAAGCTGAAGCGCCTGAACGCGCTGAAGGGAGTTCAGACACACCAGTTAGTGTAAAAAGGGGATTTATTAATTAAAGGTGTAGGGACACCAAACACAAAAGATAATACACTACGAGACGACATGGAAACAACGACTTGCACAGAGGAAGGGGAACACGGAACCTAAATACTGAGACACCCGATCACATGCACCAAAACAATCCAATCACCCAACGAAGTAAATTAACTACACTAATGAGGGACAGGTGCCCTAGGCACTTGTTACAATGTTCTAATAATGTGATCATCACTGTTGAACTGATTGTGAAGTGTAAATGCTACCTATTGTCGTGATCTGCCACCGGTAAAGTAAAGAAAAAGCACTTCCAGTGCTTGAGAGTGAAATTATATATATATATATATATATACATATACATATATATATATATATATATATATATATATATATATATATATATATATATATATATATATTCATTCATTCATTATCTCCCGCTTTATCCTCTATTAGGGTCGCGGTGAGGTTCCCCATGCCCATCCAGGGGAGAACGTCTCGGGCGCTGGGCAGATACACCCAGGACAGGGCGCCAATCCATCGCCGGGTACACACTCACACACTCAAACACACTCTATATGGGGCAATTTAGAGAGCTCAATTAACTTGATCCATGTTTTTGGACTGTGGGAGGAAACCGGAGAGCCCGGAGGAAACCCACGCGGACACGGGGAGAACATGGAAACTCCACCCAGATGGGGATTCGAACCGGGAATCCCTAGCGCTGAGAGGCGAACGTGCTAACCACTAAGCCACCGTGCCGCCCTATATATATATATATATATATATATATATATATATATATATATATATATATATATATATATAATTGTACAAAAACACTGTGTACAAACACACTGGCACAAAGACACTGGCAAACACAGAAACACACCAGCACAGGGTGAGAAATTCAACACAATTTCCACACTTCTGCAGATCTGTTTGGACGAGATCAAGATTTTTCTGTATGTAATACCATTTATAACAGTGTTCAGGTTGAAAAAGTGTCATAATAATGGTTTTAGTCATTTATAAACCATAATTTTAAGATGTAATTCATGCAATTTAATACTAAGGAAATGCAAAAACACAAAATCTGTGAATGCATTGTATCTAAATACTCCAACGCCTGAGTAATGAAATCAGTGATGTTTCTGCAAGTGTAGTGGGCTATAATTCCATTTAGGCCAGCCAGCATAGTTGCACCAAAATATTTGGTGCACAATAGGTCATTCTGACTGAAAGTCGTGAGAAGCAGAATATAAACTTAAAAAAACACTGGCTTGATTGTTACTGCAAGTCAGTAGGAGGAACAGGGGGTCAATTAAGAGCAAGTGTAACAATGTCCCTTACTGTTGGACAGGGATGATGGTGGAAAATTAGGTTCAGTTCTAAATTTTGCATTAGCTTAGCTTGGACCTGTGTCAAGAATTCCTCTAATCAACCCTCATCAGGTTTTCTTTTCCTCAGGTGCCGATTCACCTGATTATTACGTTCACTCGCTTATGTTCACTCGCTTGCATTAGGTGCACTCGCTTCCTCCTCCCACACTTCCTCCTATTTAGCCTGCAGGGAATCGCACTTCCGTGCAAAGTATCTTTTTTCCAACCATCACTCGGCTCACTCTGGGGCTTGATCGGCTTTTAATTTCTTCCGCATCAGGTGCTCGCTGGAACGCACATGCTTCTTTCTGGGGATGCATCCCTCTCGCTCGCGTCATGAGATGACGTCGATTGACCTCTTACCCAGTTCCCACACTGCTTGCACTATTGAACTAGTTCTCACACACCTGCTCGACATGTCAAAGTTCCCTGAAGTCCGGCCGTCTACTCCTCTGTTTTCCGGTGCCCCGAACACTTTAGTTTGGTTATTTACTTTTGGTTTCCTATTGTGCAAATAAAGTTTACCGGACTATCGACCCAGTGTCTTCGAGGTTATATCACACCGGCACAACAACCATCCAACCAACCATCTATCCATGCATCCATCCATCTTCTTCCGCTTTATCCTATATTATGGTCGCGTGGTGGTTCCCCATGCCCATCCAGGGGAGAACGTTTCAGACGCTGGGCAGATACACCCTGGACAGGGTGCCAATCTATCACTGGGCAGGTGTAACAACCTGTTTGTTTTTATTTTATTTATAATTATATATAAACACTTTTCCAAGAATGGAGGTTTTTTATGAATAATGAATAAATGTGATTATAAATGTAAGTAAAAAAAAAAAGAAATACATTTTGTATCCTAATTAATTCCAGGTCCTTTGAAAGATAATTAACATAGATGTCAAGCAACTTGTTGCAAAAGTTTAAATGACAGTTTAAGGACTATGGACCAAATAGACTAGTCTGCTTTTGTTATTTGACAGCTCAACTAGTACTGTCTAGTTTACATGAAAATGATGCAGTCATATCCCATCTAAAGTAAACTAAGGTAAACAACTATGCAAATCTAATCTGGCCTAAAAAAAATTACAAAAATTTTCTAGCATTATTAGAACCATTTTCACCAGTATGACCTAAGCGCAAGAAAATAATCTTACCCAGCTACATAATCCTAAATATTACCAGCTAGAGATGTGACATATCTTCAAAAGGACATTCTTAAACAACATTCATTCATTATCTTCTACTAATTAATCCTCTTCTAGGGTCGCAGTGGGGTATCCATGCCCACACACACAAACACACTCTATATTTGGCAATTTGGAGCATTCAATTTACCTTGCTAACCAGTTATAGCAGTAATACCCAGCCTATAGACAACAAGCCTTACCAGTAAGATTCATTTTTTTAAAAAGTTGTAAAGTCATCCATTTTGCCTACTGTGCTTACACACAGAGGAATTTGTCTTCAACATTTAACCCATCCGTACAGTGAAACACATACATGTGAGCAGAGTGGAGGGCAGCCTTGTATATGGCACCGAGGGAGCAATTGGGGTTAGGTGCCTTGCACAACGACATTTGAACCATAGTATATGATGGGACCAGGAATCGAACCGGGGATCTTCAGATCGAAAGGCGGGTCCTTAACCACAAGTCTTTGAATATTACCAGCTTTTAATTTTTCCAGAATGGGTCTATATTTTACTCTCTATGTGAGCATGTGTGCATTAATGTGTTTACCTCTACATGGTGTTTTCTTACTTATTGCATTATGAGTGCTCGGTACTTATAGCTTTACAATAGTCGGCCATAGTTTAAAGTGATAATGACTATTATATCCTCACTGAACACTTTATTAGGTACACCTCCTTGTTTCTACACTTTTTTCTACATACATACCTTTATTGAGTGTTTTTAATCAATATGCAATTTATTGTGACAAAATAACTTTAATGCTTTACATTATAATATCAGAAACTCTTATGTAGTCCACCCATGTTCTGTTATTATTATTTTGTTTCCTTGGCTGTGTTCACAAATTATTACATCTCCCACAGGACCACCACAGAGCAAATTTGAGGGGTAAAGCAGGATTGATTCTCAACATAGCCGTAACCGTGTATTATGTTGATATGTGTGAATCAGACATGGCCAAAAATGATCAGCGTCTTGTAGACAACATCATCTGAGCGCTGATTGAAGACTATAAGATGAGTAGCACAAGGGGAGCTGATTTTTTATTTGTAACACTCACAGAGAAATAAAAGGTATATGGAAAAAGAAGATGGACAACAATAACTATAGAACTAATATGATAAAATAATAAAATAAAAAATCAATAAGTGTAAATACTAGAGACTATTTTTAGGAGTAAATTTGCTTAACTGCTTTAAGGTAAATAGTTTCGTAGTTTATTTTAATGGAAAAAGGATACCTGAATATTTTAGTCAGTCAAGGTTATCATCATTAATAAGACATTAAAAATAACGTAAAGTCTTTTATTCTGGAGACTAAATTATAGGGGTATGAGTGGACAAACCTGAACAAAATTACAGTTTCCTGTATTTTAGTACGCACATAACAATTGCAAGCTGCAAATGTTTGTGTATAATGTTTAGACACAAAATGGTTTTAAATCAAAATCTAAACATCTCTGATTTAAATAAAAGCCTAAAGTAATGCCCTACACACAAATCTCCCCTATGACTGTTAGTGGCATATAAAAGTTCACATAGTTTGAATAGAGTACATACATTATATAAATACATTATACATTTCCCACGTTTCACAGGACAATCAACACAATGTGAATTCAGTTGTTCTCCAGTAACATAATGCAGGAACTAAGATTCTTGTGCATCAGATAGCGTTCAACTTATTTTCTGGCATTATCTTTTCTCCCTAATCTTTGCCCAGATGTTCTTTCATCCATCCATCCATTATCTTCCGCTTTATCCTATATTAGGGTCACGGTGGGGGTTCCCCATGCCCATCCAGGGGAGAACGTTTCGGGCGCTGGCCAGATACACCCAGAACAGGGCGCCAATCTATCGCTGGGCACACACTCACTCACACATACACTCACTTTATATGGGGCAATTTGGAGAACTCAATTGACTTGATCTATGTTTTTGGACTATGGAAGGAAACTGGAGAACCCGGAGGAAACACACACGAATATGGGGAGAACATGGAAACTCCACCCAGATGGGAATTCGAACCTGGAATCCCTAGCTCTGAGAGACGAACGTGCTAACCACTAAGCCACCGTGCCGCCTGCCCAGATATTTCATATCAAATTTAGCAGGTGGTTGCATTACCAAAGTGTACAATTTGTTGGTGAGTTGCACCCTACCATTGCATTTTGCATGTCTGGGTTTTTAATTGATGCTAGTTCAGACCAATTTAACAGTTTGAGCTTCCAGGTCTAGAGCTGGTGGACTTTTTTTTTTTTACAGTGCATTTCTGGGGTAAAATATCAGCACTTGTCACAGGTTAAGGGAGTATACAAGTCTTTATTTTGCATCAGCTATTAAGTTAGTGCTGAGTTACAGCTCCCCTGAGGTAACTGTCAGAAGTAAGTGTTAGTTTCCAATTAGCATTTTTTTTGTTTGTTTCAGTTTCTCACTTCTCACTCATTTTTGTTTCAGCTGTTCTGTTGGTGGTGGTTGTGTTCTGTATTTTGTTATTGTCATCTTTCCTTGTTTGTTCACTTGTTCTTATCCAGTGTTTGACTAATTTATTTCTCCACTTATTTAATATTAATTAAATATTTAATTTCCAGACTACTATTTTTGTTGCCACTATGCAACACCTTGTACATATATTGGAGTTTAAATATAAGAATGTTAAACTGTAATAACTATATTTATTTTCCAAAAAGACATTTTATCCTAATCAGCATGAACATCAGAACTATAAACTACCCACAAGTAGTTGTACTCTGCTAAGTATTTTTGCTTTCTAGCTTGACAAATGAAGAATGATGACTGGCGAAATAAAGAGTGCAAAATTAAATTATTGCCATGGACCTTAGGTACACCGCCAAAAGACAATGGATTAAAAAAATAATAATTTTGAGATTTTTTTTCATGAATTTTCCTCACAATAACATAAAAGTACAAACATGCTGAGTAGGACTGATACATAAAAATTCATGCCATATGTCTATTTTAGACCTGTGGCTGTTGAAACAAATGACAGAGTTGATTCTGTTGGTCAGGTTAGGTCTCAGCACTATTTAGCGGCAATTAAATCAGGTCATTTGAGTTCCCTGAAGAGATAAACATATTCAATGCAATAATTTATGAGATCTATTACTTTATGCTTAATTTGAGGAACAAAATGATTCAGGTAACACAAGAAATCTTTTTCACACAAATCTTGACCATTACAAAATCATAACCTTTTTTTGTGCTAGAGAAGAACATTTAAAAGACAATGTCTCTACTTACAGCCAGTAGCCATTAAAGTTCCTGGCCAGTAAGAATGGGAACATTCTTTCTAAAAACCCCAAGCTCACAGAAGCTGGAGTATACAAGTCCTGTGTCTTTAAATTTAACCTTTTAAATTTGCCTTTTAGCCTGTTAAAGTCTGTTTCCTTGGCTCTCTAGCATGGTTTTTGTATCTTATGACTCAGCCGTAATCCAATTGAAGCCCATAATTAAGCCAACAATGACAACAATTATCTTTGTATTTTTCCATTATGTCTCGTGCATTATTCGTGAGTGCATGTCACAGTGCTGTTACTAGGACAAAGACTGACCCACTTTAGATGATGTCTAATTACATCACAGCTTTGGGAATAAAAAAGGAATTAAAACGTAATTAGCTTAGAGAAGAACATGCTTCAAGACCATTTATTACCAGCAATCCAGAGGCGCAAAGAGACTAATTGAAATAAGGACTCTCTACTGTTAATAGCTTGTTCAGTTTTGAAAAGCTTGCTGGATAGTGTGAAAAAAGTTCTCATTTAGGTAAAAAATAACTGATTAAATAATACAGAGACAAGTGTTCTTATTATACATGACTTTGGCCTCGGTTTGTTTGTGGCTTATTAAATACATTACAAAAAACAAAAAAAAACATTTAAAGAGAATTTGACACCTGAATATAACCACATATGTGCCACCCCTAACTTACATTGTAAAATTTGAAAAAGTGCTAAAATAATACGTCTAAGAATGGCACTAAGTGACACCGCATAGGAGCGGAGGAATTATGCACACACGTGCACACCAAAAAAAAAAAAATTGCTTTAGTCAAATTATTGTATAATATCCACCCATCCATTATCTTCTGCTTTATCCTCTACTAGGGTCGCGGGGGGTTCCCCATGCCCATCCAGGGGAGAACATTTCAGGCACTGGGCAGATACACCCAGGACAGGGCGCTACTCTATCGCTGGGCACACACTCACTCACACACACACACACACACACACACACACACACACACACACACACACACTTTATTTATTTATTTGGAGAACTTGACTTGATCCATGTTTTTAGACACGGAGAGAACCTGGAAACTAAAAAAAAGTCATTTCTCTCCATTAAGTCTGTGTGTAGCGCTACTTTATTTGCTCACTTAATTGTGTTTTGAATTTCTCTCAAATCATAAAGATCACATAGGCTAAAATATGTATTCAATTATAGTTTAATTTTGTTATAATACTATAATATACAACAATATTGTCATTATCATAAAATTCATCATCAAATTATTATCATCAAATTATTGTATAATATCCACCCATCCATTATCTTCTGCTTTATCCTCTACTAGGGTCGCGGGGGGTTCCCCATGCCCATCCAGGGGAGAACATTTCAGGCACTGGGCAGATACACCCAGGACAGAGCGCTACTCTATCGCTGGGCACACACTCACTCACACACACACACACACACACACACACACACACACACACACACACACACACACACACACACACTTTATTTATTTATTTGGAGAACTTGACTTGATCCATGTTTTTAGACACGGAGAGAACCTGGAAACTAAAAAAAAGTCATTTCTCTCCATTAAGTCTGTGTGTAGCGCTACTTTATTTGCTCACTTAATTGTGTTTTAAATTTGTCTCAAATCATATAGATCACATAGGCTAAAATATGTATTCAATTATAGTTTAATTTTGTTATAATAGTATAATATACAACAATATTGTCATTGTCACGAAAGTCTACCTCGGGCAGACGCGGTGGCGCGTAGGAAGCGCACACCGCTGCGTAAACACGCGCTGAAGGGAGCCAGGCACGCAGGTAGCCGTAAACAGGCTTATTAAAGGTGCAGTACACCACAAAACAAGAGGTACAGAAGACTACGTGACATAAAACAAACGACCAGCACCAATGACAAAAAACAATGGACATAAATACAAAAAGACACCCGACCACGTGCACAAGACAAACCAATGATAACGCAGAGTTAATTAACGAAACTAATGAATCACAGAACGTTAATTAACTAAAACGAACGGGACGAAACACGAAACAGGTGACAGGTGCCCTAGGCACCTGTTACATTACCCCCGCCCCTGCGGTCGCGCAACGGGGTGACCTCTGGACGGAGCGTCCGTCCAGAACTCCTCAGAGTTTAGGAGGGTGCGTATGGGCAGAATATGCCCATACAGGTACGAGTCGCCCGCCTCATCATCGGAAACCTCGATCAGGTCCAGGCCTTCCTCCGCACAAAGCGCTTCATATCCATACCTCCACATCCACTCATCATCGGAGTCATAACACTCCGACATTACACTGTTCGAGCCGTCCTTACGGCTCCGGGACGGCGGACTGCGCATAGCGGCGCACTCGCGGACACAGCGGAATGCGCCGCGAGTACGAGGCTACACGGCCCCCGCAAAGAAAAATTTTAAAAAAGTGCTTACCTGGGCTCTGGACTCCCCAAATTTCCTGGCTGGTCGTTCTGTCATGAAAGTCTACCTCGGGCAGACGTGGTGGCGCGTAGGAAGCGCACACCGCTTCGTAAACACGCGCTGAAGGGAGCCAGGCACGCAGGTAGCCGTAAACAGGCTTATTAAAGGTGCAGTACACCACAAAACAAGAGGTACAGAAGACTACGTGACATAAAACAAACGACCAGCACCAATGACAAAAAACAATGGACATAAATACAAAAAGACACCCGACCACGTGCACAAGACAAACCAATGATAACGCAGAGTTAATTAACGAAACTAATGAATCACAGAACGTTAATTAACTAAAACGAACGGGACGAAACACGAAACAGGTGACAGGTGCCCTTGGCACCTGTTACAGTCATTATCATAAAATAATTAATGCCTTCAAAATGAACCCGGTCTTTTCGGGGTTTAGTTTATACTAATGATCTGCTCACAGTACGTATGCATATATATATATATATATATATATATATATATAGGGTTCCATTTATAGGTTTAACAATTATTCTGTAAGACAGACACATTGCACATTGTAGAATGAGAGTTAGAATGTGATCAGGTTTATGTACAAAAAACTGCAAGCATAAAAGAAACTTAAAAAAAAAATAATAATAATAATAATAATAATTTGCAGGTGCACTAAGGCGTTACATATCTAAGGCCTGTTTTATGTGTTGTGTCACTGTGCCTAGACTGAGAGCATGTTATGTCAATCAGTCTATGTTAACGGCATGTTTTCTCTGTCTCCAGTGATCTCCAAGTGCTGCTTTTCTGTTTCCCAGTGAAACTGCTGCTGTGTGAGTGTAGTAGACAGCACTTTTCCAAATTCAGCGTGTTGCTTTTCCAAAGCAACACCGGCTTTTACAGGTTTTTTCCAAACCTTTTATAGTTTGGTGTGTACCCACACCACTTTTATTGAGTTTGGTGTGCATGAACAGCACTTTTTCTTGTTTGGAGTGTGCCAAGAGTGTTTTATCAAAGTGTTTTTTTACTCATGTACCCTGAGTGGTTTTAAGGGCCATTAGACCTAGTGATGTAATGTTTTTAATGTGTTACTTTGTCCATACATTAGAGGGTTTTGAAAAATCAGAGAGTGAAGTGAGGGCCACAAGCTATTGGAATCAGGGTTTGTGAGAATTCCATCAGCCCTTCAATAAGATCTTTTGGGTAACTCCAATAGCCTTCCAGTATGCATTCCCATCTCCCCTCCCCTACCTATGGCCCCCTCTCAAGATGGCTCCTACCGACTTGTTTGTAATTTACTTTTTTTTCTTGTAGAGGTGCCTTGTTACTGTTTTTTGTTTGGTTAACTTAGGCTTAATTTTGGTTGATGTGTTTTTTGTCTGTGCTCGTTATCTCCTGGCTGTTTACTTTAATTAGTACTTTTTGGTCTTCCCTTACTCTCTGTTCACTTCCTAATGAGTCCATTTTTCTTTTGTTTGTAGAATCTCTTTCAGCCACCGCACAGCACTGTAACATATAGTTCTCTTACCATAAAGGTCCCCAAGGCTAAGTGAAACGTAGTCCAAAATTAGTAAATAAAAGCGTGGTTATACAGTTTAATTACACATAATTATAAAGGAATTATTTGAAATCTAAATTGAAAAAGTGTTGGTGTAATTCTGCTTTGACACAATGTACTAGTGCAAAAAGCATTATAACAATAAAAATATATAATAATAATAATAATAATAATAATAATAATAATAATAATAATAAACTTAATAACAGTCAATCACATTAAATACAAAAGCAAAAAACAAAAAAAAACAAGAGTCAAATTAACCGTACCCTGCAAAATGCAATCTTTTTCTTTTTTTAAACACATCAATACAAAATAGAATATTTAGAAAGCATCATGTGAGGTTTTAGTCATATTTACCCCTTTGCCAAATTTTAGTTTTTCACCTATGTTAAAGTGTTTTCTGACATGGTTAAAATGTTTGCTTAGAAGTCCAACATTGGTAATTTTTCTACATTAGTATATAAATGTAATAAATGTAAATCAAGCTTTATCCACCCATAAATTTATAACTACCTGAAAACTTTTAGGAACACATTTTACTGTCTAAGCCAATATGCGCATAATTAACTATTGAAAGTCCAGAAATTACACAAAAGCAATAGTGTCTTGAAAGATTGCCTATCTAAGACCTTTCTTCCCCCTCACTTAAAGCCACTGAGAATAGCTATGATAAATTCTGATGCCTGTTTAATGGACAGAATACTAAGCAGCACTTGAGACAATTTAATGAGAATTTAACACCAACCAGATAATAGAAAATTCATTATAAACAAATGCTGAATTCACTTCTCAACAATATGGTTTTGGATAATAATTTGTGCCTGAATGTTTTTGTATGGCGCCCTGTAGGAATGAGTGGTTAAGATATTACATCTCACTGACAAATGGTTCTCATTTATTCCTCCCACCAACTTACTCGAATAATGGCTCTGATATTGTATTAACCTCAAAGCAAATGTGGTGAATATATTTTTGGTTATAAAATTGACAGACAAATGAATGACCTACCATGAAACCAGAAGACCATTAAAGTAGTTTGTTTATATTTGTTTATATTCAAGACACTAACCAAAAGAACCCTAGACACATTTACTTTCACGTCTTCATTATAAAAAGTCTTCCGGCCTATTTATATCCAAAATATACAACTTGACTTCAATTTCCATAGCTATTACCTGATAACTTAATGTAAACCACCCATTATTGTTTTCAAATATAAGTCATGCAGTTGATATTATATCAGAAAACAACAATCTAAACCCAGCTTCTTAGCACGTTACTTTTGCATAAACTGTGGCCTGCAGTGGTTTAGTGCCACATAAAAAACTTTATTACTGAGTATGTCAAGTTAAAAGTATTGCAATAATTGTAAAGGCTTAGTAGTTATATTTTACAAATTACAGTGGTTGCATGCTAACAGACTGCCACAAAGAGTATGTATAGTAATCTAACATTCACATAATTTTGCAGAAATTCCTATCCAGGACATTTCACGGAGGTCATTACAACATGCATCCATGGAACTCTGGGTTAAGGGCCTTCTCAAGTGGCAAATTAGCAATAGCAAAGTATTAATCTCCTAGTCTATTATCCAACACAGAGTGGTCATGTGTGCATCTAAGGTATCCTGAGGTGCCATGTTTGGTATGCCGGATGTGCATGTGCAGTGTCTTGATGTATGTTTTTGTTTGTAGGAGCCACATAGGAGCCACACGCAATGCACTTGCCCTGAAATATGTGAATATACAGAATGTCTGCTTTCAGAATAGTGAACTGCTAATGATGAATCCCAGACCCTATTAAATGCTAAGAGAGTTTTTTCACAGCATTGCTGTTTATGTCTTTGTATCTCGAGGTCGGACGCAGAGACTGCTTGTGTCATCATACACAACCATTATGAAGCTGCAGACACAACACCTGGAGGCATGTATCGGTTTATTTTGCTATTTAAGTTTAATATTTTTATTTTCTTTAAGTATGTTAACTGCCCTACCCCCCAAAAAACTGAACAAAAAACTTTATCCCAACACAAAGCATGCACTACATAAAAATCTGCATATCTGACTACCCGAAGTTCTGAATAAACTTTGTTGCTCTCATAGGTTGCTTTGCCAACATCAAAACATGGATCACCAGTGACATCACGAACATCTTAAATACAACAATGAGGGCTGTTGACAGGATATGAGGAGCATTCAAACAGAACTCAAAGCTTGCTCAAAGGAGGCTAAAGAAGAGCAGAAGATTGACAGTGATATAGATGGAGGTAATGAATCAACACCCTAACTCTAACTCCATGATGAGATTAATAGAGGTATCTATTTTATCTTCTTCTGTTTGAATACCCTATGTCAGCTGCAACTGCTTCTGTTTCTGCCTACCCATCCATATGAGCTGCTCTCCCCAAGTGCTGGCCAAGATTTTACTCATCTCCCCCTCCCAGTAAGCACAAACAATGCATTCCCCCCCACCCCTCTCTTCCCATTTCACTGTAGACCAGGTTAAAAATGAGCTAAGGAAACTTCACACAAAAAGGTCATTCAGCCCAGAGGTTACTGAAGGCCTGAACTTGGTGAGCCTATGAGGCACATTTAACACCACTCCACAGTTGTGGAGGGTTCCAACACACAGACAATAATGCATGTCTGTTTTTTTTCTCAATCAAAATTCAGTCCACTTAGCCCAGTGACTTCAGGTCAGTAGCATTGACCTCACATATCTAGAAAAGTCCGTAGTTAGTGCCATGCCAGCAAAATCATCTCTGATTCTATGTTTGCTGTATGTTTGTAGGAACGTTCATAGAGAAGCACAGGGAAAGTAGCTACAATACTGTATGTGTTTGAAGATCTAGACAGAGCATTTGCAGAGAATTATGTGAGATTGGTGCAGTATATGTATGAGGACAGTGTATTAGCAGTAGAAAAAATGAATGTGGTGGTGGGGCTGCATCAAGGGTCAGGTATAAGTCCTTTCTTGTTTGCAAAGACCTTGGACAGGCAAGGTTAGGCAGGAGCCACCATGCACTATAATGTTTGTGTATGACATCTGTGGTGAGAGCAGGAAGCAGGTTGATAAACAACTGGGAAGATGAATGTTATGATGTTTTTATTGGGAGAACTTTTCAGAAACAATCCTTGAATATATTACATTTGATCCTATTCGTGATGTTTTTTACAATTTTTTTGTATTAGAAAATGTTTGTTATCATTCTAGCAATCATCGCTTAATCATATGTTATATAATTCAATTATTTGTCCTTTTCCTTTAGTTCCTTTAAGGAAAACTCTTCCCTTTTCTATAGTTCCAGCTATATGTTATATATACAGTTATGTGTAAAACAAGAGCAGGGTGTTTATTATTTAAAACAGTGAAGAGTAAATTAAAATTATTAAATCTTTATAATAGCATTGATATTCCATATACATTTATATTACATCCCTTATACAAAAGGGCACTGAAAGCACTGTGCATTCAATTCTAAATGAAAACATTAACAAAATTGTTATGGACATTAGGTAGGAGACTTTTAGGGGCTATCACCGATGTCACGTGGGATGGGTTTGTTGGTAGCCCCGCCCTTTAATTTAGTGCACCTGGCTTTAATCATGGGGTCTATTTAAACCGCTCGTTCTCTCTCTCTGCCACCTTATTACCACACCTGGCACTGGTAACCCTGCCCCCATCGACCTCTTTCTAGTACCGGTTGAGTATCATGATCTTGGGGAGGTATTTAGTAAGGATAAGGCCAGTCAGCTTCCCCCTCATAGGTGTGATTGTGTTAAAGAACTCTTACCTGGTGCCCCTCCCCCATCCAGCCAGCTATACCCTCTCTCTCGCCACAGGTCTGATCCAGCCCTCTACCTCCCCCTTAGGAGCAGGCTTCTTCTTCGTTGCTAAGAAGGACGGCACATTGCGTCCCTGCATAGACTACAGGTGACTTAACAGTATTACGGTCCCTAACAAATACCCACTACCGCTAACTTCCACCGTGTTTGAGTATTTGCAGGGCGCTACTATATTCACCAAGTTAGACCTACAGACTGCTTACCACTTCATACGCATAAAGGAGGGGGAATGAATGGAAGATGGCGTTTAATACTCCTAGTGGTCATTATCAGTATGGATCACTTCGTTTTTGTGTACCTAGGTGACATTTTAGTTTTTTCACAGTTTTTAATGGATCATGTTGAACACTACTAAACTGGCTATTCGATAAAGGTGAGAAGTGCAGTTTCCACCAGGAGACAATGTCCTTCCTGGTGTTCATAGTTTTTCCCAGGGCAGTCAAACCCAACCCAAAAAAGATCCGGGCCATCACCAACTGCCCCCCCCCCCACACACACACACACACAGTCTAGAACAGAGTTGCAGAGGTTCCTGGGCTTTGCAAACTTCTATAGGAGGTTTATTAAGAACTATAGTGGAATAACCATGCCTCTGACTGCACTCACTTCCACAAAACAACAATTCTGCTGAATGCAGGTGTCTCCTGGGAGGTTCGCTGGGTCATCCAGCGGGAACTGGTCAAGGACCCTGATCCGGGACAGGGCCCAGCCAACCGTACTTTTGTGCCCTCCGCCGCCTGCCCCACTGTTCTCAAGTGAGCGCATGAATCTTGTTGGGCAGGTCACCCTGGGTTGAGTCGCACTGAGGATGTCATCAGACGTCGCTTCTGGTGGCCCTCACTGACTGCGGATGTGCACAAGTTCATCAGTGCCTGTGCCGTGTGTGCCCGCAACAAACCCTCGCATCAACTACCCTCTGGACTACTTCTGCTGCTTTCCATACCTGGGCATCCCTCGTTCCACATCGCTATGATCTTTGTCACTGGCCTACCCAACTCTCAAGGTAATACGGTTATTGCAACTATTGTGGACCGATTTTCCAAGTCTGTTCGTCTAGTGGTCCTGCCCAGGCTCCCATCGACATTGGAGACTACCAAGATCATCTTCGATAACGTCTTTAAGATCCATGGCATACTTATTGACATCGTCTTGGACCGGGGTCTGGTGGCCACCCGCAGTCCAACGGCCAAGCTGAACGGGCTAACCAGGTGGTTGAGACCCTGTGCTGTGTATCGGCTCAGCACCCTGAGCGCTGGAGTGAACATCTGTTGTGGGTGGAGTATGCAATTAACTCCACACGCAGCTCCTCCACCAGTAAGTCACCCTTTGAGGCGGCCCTCGGATACCAGCCACCGCTGTTTCCTGAGGAGCAGCTGGAAATTGCTGTTCCCTCCATAAGACATCATATTCGCCAGTGCCGCTGTATCTAGCAGAGCTTTTGCCCTACACCAAGCCCAAGCCACAACCCTACTCTCAGCCAACCGTGACGCACCAGCTCCACGTCTCATCGATGGTCAACAAGCCTACACCTTCCGATGACTGCTGGACTTCCGCCGTCATGGCAGAGGCATCCAGTTCCTGGTGGACTGGCAAGGGTTCAGTCCAAAAGAACATTCCTAGGTTCCCCGCTCTGCCATCCTGGACTCCTCCCTCATCGCAGACTTCCATCGTAGTTTCCCTAATAAACCTTTTAGGGTGCCGGGAGGCACCCTTTGAGTGGGGGTAATATTAGGAGCTGTCACTGGTGTCATGGGGTCTGGGTTTGTTGGGTAGCCCCGTCCTTTAATTTAGTGCACCTGGTTTAAATCACGGGGTCTGTTTAAACTGCTAGTTCCCTCTCTCTGTTGTTATCGCTCACGCCTCGTTGTTATCGCTAGGCCTCGTCGCTATTTAGTGTTCTAGACTAGCTCTGTGTTTATTTTGTTGTGTTATTTTGTGGGTTCCTGGTCCTCGTTTTGTTTTGTTTGGCAGTTCTCCGTACTTCCGCTGCCGTCTACTCCATGCTCCCTACTCACTCCGTTCTGTGTGCTGGCGGATTGGGACACTACACCGTGGACGTTGCATGCTGACATCACGCCCTGACATCACGCAGCTACCACCGCCACTCCAGTGTTGTCCGTCAGCGGTTGTCTCATTTGTCTTGTATTCAATAAATTCTCCTCTGACTGTCCACCTCTGCCTACAGACTTATTCGTCCTAGTAGCGGATCCTACTACGTATTGGTCACACGACAGGTAAGAAAAAGTAAACACTGGCATTTGGATTATTGTATGCTTCTTTATCATTCTAATTATTCTATGATCTACTATGTGGATGGTAGTGTTTCTTTTCCTGCACTGGGTTTTGTGTTTTGTTTATAACCTTCACCTCTTTATGTTTTTCCCTCTCCAATCAACTTCTTGATCAAACTTCTTTCTCCTTTGAAACAATGTCTGCGAAATGACTATATTGATGTTGAACTGCAATTATTTTGCACTTATTTATTATTTAAGTTCTGTACAGTTGCCTGTGTGTCCTCCTAGGTTTACATCCTAAGTGAACATTTGCATATCACAAGCCTCACAACAACAAGGCACCACCATGATGATGGCTGCTGCTGATGATGATTATGATATAATTATTAATATTATAATTATAATAATCAACAATAATAATAATAATATTGGCATCATTTTCTTTAAAAATATATATTTAATGATGTATTTATTTTGATTGATTTTCAGTTAAAGTCAGTATGATTTAATCTTATTCTCCATCTTCCAAAGCACACATACTACATCAAATTGCAAGCAAGAGTTTTAAGCAGTTGCACATTAAACAGCAGGAGAAGCTTATCTGAAACAGGTGCACTCTGGATCCAGCTGGTCTTTCACTCTTACTGTTGTATCTGTTGCATTACTGCCAGAACACTGCATATTTAAATACAGCATTTATACAGCACCTGGAAAAGCTGTTAGACTTGTCAACACACAACTGAGTAATTAATACAACTACATTCAATGCTGTTTGAAAGTGTGTCAAGTGTGTCTTGGACAAAAAGAACAAGGATTCAATGGCAGAGAAGTCCCTGGAAAAATTGATGAGTGAACACAGGTATATCTATAAATCCGATGATAGATAGACAGGTACATTTTTGAAGCAATTTGTGCACCAGTGATTTTAGGGAGAGCTGTGTGTCTGTAGAGCAGATATTGGCCAGACGTGGTCTAGACAAGACAAAAATGGAGCAGAAGGTGCTGGCTGCTGTGTTAGTGTCAAGAGTAAAGAAGTCAATGATGCAAGGGACAGCATCAGCAAACAGGTGGGCAAAACAGTAATGTAAGAGCACCAGGATTACTATATAACAAACAGAAAATCATTAAAAAAGTCATTTAATCATTCACAAATTGAAAAATGTATATTTTAGTTGTTTTAATAATAATAATAATAATAATAATAATAATAATAATAATAATAATAATAATAATAATAATAATATTTTTTATTTATATGTGCCTTTCAAGAAACACAAGCTTATTTTAGTTTAATATCCTTAAAAAACATTCAAATATATTTATATGATACTTTGTACATATATATTTTTCCATTATAATCTTTGTCTGTAATGTGAATTTAGTGCAAAATATTGCTAAAAAGAGGGCTTTGTAAAAAAAATACAACTCAGCACAAATGTCATACAGAAAATCTAAGTACTGAAACCAAATCGGCAAACAGTCATGATTGATTATACTTCAGCTGGTGCCTACTTAAATGACTGATTTGTGTTTCATTACTTGTAAGTCACTACAGATAAAAGAGTCTGCTAAATGACAAAATGTAAATATACAGTATACATTTTATATATATTTATATCAGTTATATAAGTCCCCCTTGAAGAGATGGTTATTACCAGGTTTATAAAAATAAGAACAACTTGGGGTCAAAGAATCCTTTACATTTCAAATGTAATAATTTTCATATACTGCATATGTATATGGCATATCTGAATATTGATTTAATTGTCATGAACATTTTTGTTCTAAAACATTAATGTTCATGAACATTAATGTTATAAAACCCATTAAATATGTTCTGTGCTGTCATGTTCACAAAAATTTGACTCTGACACAGGGGTCATAAACTGGATCTGTGCTTTTATCTAAGGACCGAGTATTCAACATAAAGAGTAATATGTTTTAATGTAAAGTTCTTCTACTCATGTTATTGATTTATTTTGGTTTAAAAAATCTAAATTACCACAATTGGTTTGCTTGTAATACATGCCTAGTATTAATTTTTAATTGCCAGCACTTTTTGCATACTTTTTTTGCTTTTTAATTCCTGGTTTCCAACCTTCAGTACATGTTCATGAAAGTAATTCTAAATTAAAGCTTATCTGACTGACATGCTAGCACATCACAAATGACAATTTTATTGTTTAGTTTTTTTCTTCCACATGGTAGAACAAAAGCTCAGAAGGCTTGTCTGCATCTTTTCACAGCAACATTTCAAGCAATGGTAAATTATTAAACACCAACTATGATGATTTGATTTTCATAAAATGAAGCATGAAATATTCTTAAAATATGCAACCTGTGCAAGATGCCAATTGACTGGGAACACACTTTAATATGTAGTATCATAGGCAGATCAGCAATCCCCGATTCATCAGAACTGGCACAAACACAAGATAAGATAAGATAAGATAAGATAAGATAAGATAAGATAAGATAAGATAAGATAAGATAAACCTTTATTTGCCCCCCAATGGGGGAAATTCACTATTTTATATATATATATATATATATATATATATATATATATATATATATATATATATATATATATATATATATATATATATATATATAAAGACAAATGCAAAACTTCGTTTTGCTACTAATGAGTTATCAAGTCTTTTATACTGATCTTGATTCAGCTCACAATGAAACAAAGTGCTGCCACACCCTCAGCATCCACCAACCTTAATGCCTTTTTTCTATAGATCTAGACTCTAGATTGTCATGCATAAGCTCTGAAATGTACTGTATGAGCTACAAAGACTCACACTTGAGGATGTTATAATGGTAATTTTATGTACCCTTTAACTCACCAGTGTGGATAAGCTTTAAGGATCAGCAGACTTACCTGCAGAGAGAAAACAAGAAAAGTCAAACCAATACAGAATGTTTATAATATTTTGACTGAATCAAATGTGATTATTTTGTAGAAAATATCTTATGAAAAAAGTTCAAACAATCCTGCTTTAGTTACATGTTTCACCAATTATGTCATTGACATAACATATGACAATTTCTGAAATTCTTAAACATTTTTTATGTATACATGTATGTTATTATTAGCTAAATTAAACTTGCTAAAATATATACAGTATATTCATTAAAATATTATGGCATTACATGTTTGGCAACATGTTATGGTATATGTTGAAATAAGTAAATAAACAATTATTTTAAACAATCATTTCCATTCCATTGAGGTCTTACATGGGCAAAGTAGATGAAAAAAGTATTTTGGACCACATTTTTAATAATTTAAATAAATAAAAATATCTAAAGGACTAAATAGACTTATCTAGTGGGCACCAGGTATTATATGGTACATAATCTGACAATAACCAGACATGACACACTGTTACATTGCTGGCTTGTGGAATGTGGAATGTGGAATGTGCGCTCTTCGCCTTATAGCTGTTTGACAGATCTACAGATGAATAACGAACATGAATACAAATAAAAGTTATTCTTAAGTCGCAGAGGGCATGTGTTTAAACACCAGAATTTTAACAGAGCGTCATGTCTGGTTATTGTCAGATTGTGTACAATATAATAACTCATGTGCATGTTACCTTAGAATATAATTGAATATCCAAAACAATAAAGAGCATGACTGTAAATAAATGTTTAAAAGCTTTAACATTAACTATAAAACCATATCTGAGAAAAGGATTTTGAAACATTTTATTATTCATGCAGAGGGATGCAGCACAGTCTCTAATTCCCTCACCCTAAGTTCCAGTACTTAATTTATTGCAGCAGCACTAAGAAAGTCCTTATTTGAGTATATTACTAGGCAAACCTGGCCAATCGTGTCTACTGAGCACACAGAAAAGAGACACTATTTGAAACTCATACAAACATCTTCAGGGAATAACTGCTAGCTTTTAGATTCCTATTTTTTTTTATATCATAACTTTTTTCCTACTCTTATTTTAACCATGTATTAAATATCAAGTACTACATCTGAAGTGGCCTTAGACAAGGGCACCTAATCCAATTGCCCCACAGATGACATATACAAGGCCGATCACCGCTCATGGTAAGCACGTGTGCTTACCTTACTAGTGTGTGAATGTTTTACTGCACAGATGGGCTCAATGTGGAGGACAAATTTCTCTGTGTGTAAGCACAGTATGCAAAATAGATCACATTATCATGTGTTTTAAAATGATTTAATGTATTAAATTGTATGAAAAACCATACATATGTGAAAAATGTCATTAAAAATGTCACCTGGCCAAAAAAAGTCACCACCTTAATTTAACTAAGCAAATATGTAAGAACCTTACATTGGATATTTACTGCATCGGTAATTATGTTTCAGCTGCAACAAGTTGTTTAAATCTAACTGATGAAGTAAATAGTTTCTCATTTGTCATACAACATATTAAAACCAATCAGACTTTGAGTTCTCCAAATCCATGCCTTCTAGAAGGCCAATTATGCGTATTCATGCCCTCTGATTAACACTTATTACAGAAATAAAACTCGACTTTTACCTTCGATGGCAATAGAAAATGACTTATTAAGGGAACTAATTAAATGGAAGATGTATTTTGTGTACAAATTATCAGAATTTAATCAGGATTTGTGGTGAGTGTTCATGTTCTCCCCATGTCCGCTTGGGTTTCCACAGGGAAATTCTCCAAATTGTCCCACATAGAGTGTGTTTGTGTGAATGAGTGTGTGCCCAGCGATAGATTGGCACCCTGTCCTGGGTGTATCTGCCCAGCGCCAGAGACGTTCTCCCCTGGATGGGCATGGGGAACCCCCCCCGCGACCCTAATATAGGATAAAGTTGAAGATAATGTATGGATGGATGGATGGGTAATGTTTGGCTACACTGTAGGCTTTAAATTACATGTTATATACTTTATATTCATTAAGACACAGTGGTTGGGTGATGGTATCCGACAGTCTCTTGCGTTTCTGCAGGTATTACCCCCCCCTTAGAATGAAGTCAGCTGACTAATTTGAAGATGCAAAACAATCAGGCTACTCCATTGATAGATTTTTCCCCCTGATGGCATTGGCATATTCAAAGATGAGAATACCATGATTCATTGGGCAGAGTCCATACGTGAACCCCATTGGGGTACTTTGGGATGTGCCAGAGAGGGTCATGCGCAGTGATGCAAATTCTTTAATCCAAGGATACACCTCGACTCATTCACTGCTCTTTAGTGATGCTTAATGGTGGAATGATCTTCCCAACTGTGTCTATGATGTACTGTACAACTGTACAAATGTTGAAAACAATGTTGAAAACTTTGACAAAGCAACCAAAAAGTGCATCATTTTTGTGCAGCAACTTTTGCAACAATGTTAAGAAGAACCTTTCTGGATAAAATTGTAGAATGAATGCCTCAAATGTTTTTAGCTGTTTTTGAGCATTGTGCATTTGCTTCAAACAAAACACTTAAAGCAAAAACATAAATTATATTTGTAAAGAGTTTTCCACTTTATAATACTGGTACAAAACTAATCAGGATTTTCTCTTACATTCACTTTTTGAAGTTGGAGAAATTCTCCAGTAGAACACCACTTGTTCTTTGTAGATTTGGCCTGCAGCAAATGACAATCACTGGTCTTTTGAAATTCAATTCTTTTTTCAAGCAGAATTTGTACATGCTTTGTTTTCATAAATATGGTGTGTTTATGCCCAAAGCACCATGTAGTTTTTTATTTATACAGACACTGATCTAATCAGTAGAAATGTTACAGGTTTTGTCCGGGAGCTACTGCTCCCTCCTAATGTGATCTGGTCTTACATACAACTTCATTAAGTAGGTTTTCTTTACAACTGTGCACTGCAACAACTTGCCCAGAGGTTTTCTGTTGCTCCTTTCAAAAACTATTTTCCTCAGTTCAAACAAATAAGCTTCCAGCTACAAGTTAGGAATGAAGTCAATATATAAAACTAGCTGAAATAAGTTCTTGTTCCTAGTTTATGCTTTTTAAGGTCAGATATGGTTCTTGACCATTTATAGTGCAACTCCCAAACCCACCCACCCCTTTCATAAAGTATAACTAAAGGTTTATTATATAAAAAGATATGTGTCTTACATTAGTATATACCCTTTAAGTCAACATTCGGTTGAAAACTGTTTTTACAACTTGATACTGTATGTGATATGTATGACCTAAAGGAAAATTTTGGACATTAATTCATGGTTATGCTTTTTAGAATTTAAGTACACACATTCTCTGTTGGGAACAAGTATGAGGGTTTTTTTTCTCTTCATAATGTGTACTTTAAATATTTATAAACAATTCAACTTAAAGTAGTTTTTGCATTGTTGCTTTGCAATATGTTCAACGTTAATAAGTAAACAGTAATAGGTGGAAGTAGTACCTCAGTGGTTGGGCACTGCTTCCCCCCCCCCCCCCTTTTTTTTATTTAATTAATCCGTTTTTGAGCTAGACCCACCAATCAACATTAAATTAATCTAGGACATATACATGTCCAAGTTACTTGGGCTTTACACTGTGTGCACAATTACTAGGCAAGTGAGTATTTAGACGATATTATTTGTATGCAGACTTTCTATCTGTAAGGTGGATAAACTTAAATGATTAAGGAGGTCAACACCCTATAAAAAATTCTGCATAATTATTGCCATCTTTTCTTTAGGCAAAATGGGCAAAAAAATAGATTAAACTGACTTGTTAAAGTTAAAAATGACCAAACGTCATGCAGCGCTCTTGAAATTGCTATGATTTTTGGATGTGATCACTGAACCATCAAATATTTTGTTGCAACTAGCCAGCGCGTTGCAAAACACATGTTGAGAAAGTACTACTACACTCCACAACTGCAACATACCATAGTTTATGTGAACAAAACACATAAACTAAAGCATCTAGACCCCCCCAAGAAATACCTTAAGACATTCTAAGACTTCTGCCAGTTTTTAGAAGAAACTTTTTTCAGTAGTGTTACAGAAAGAAATCTTTCAATGACAATGATCCATCACATGTACCCAAGTACTTCTCTGCATGGTAAGCCATTGAAGGCATTAAAGATGACAAACTTATGACATGGCCCACTTTCTCACCTGACCTGAACCCAATTGGGAAATTGTGGGCAATTCTTACACATCCAAATTACAGTTAAGGTAAACAGTGCACTTTGAACAGTGTCTGGAAGGCTGTGGTTGCTGCTGCACAAAAATGTGATTGGAAACAGATCAAGAAAATGAAAGACTTCAGGAATTAAAGTGTGATTACCATTCATAAATAGAAGGGTGGCTTACTGTTTTTATGAAATGTTTTTGAGAAGTTTTGAGTTGTTTGTTCATAATTCTAACTTGAACAGAAATTTAAAAAATAAAATGGGAAAATGTGTTTTTCATTTAGCTGGGCAATAATTCTGCACAATTGTTACCTGATAAATGTGCACATATGGATAAAGATAAGATAAAATTTTCCCAAGAAATCCAAATCTTCATTCATGTTTGAGGTTTATTAACATTTGGATGAACAAGGGTACTGTAGTCAGAGATTAATAAAAAAAAAAATTATCCTTAAAAATAAGTCTGTGTCTAATAATTGTGCACACAGTGTAGAATGGCGGATGGATGGATTTTATAAACTTTGAATTTTTATCAGCAATTAATGAGCTCTTAAACTTGTATCATCTGCCATTGTTTGTTTAGAGTTTATTATTTCTAGAGAATCACAGATTGTCTTGATTTTATGTACACTGTACAGTAATCTTAGAACACCTGCTCAACCAAACAACTCCTGCCTTGTTTCAGCTCTACTTGTGCAGATAGTTGGGCAAAGTTTCAAAGCTCCTGTTTAAACTGAATACTAAACAAGATTTATTTACCATCATTAACACTGTATTTTGGTCATAAGAATAAATAACTTTATATATTGTATTTAGATTCTTGTATGATGCATAGTATTGGTACAACGTACAATATTGTCATAAAAATTATGTACGACCTAAGATGTAATAATCAAATCCCATGAAACATATGTGCTGCTCCACTATATACTCAGTATGATTGGTCTATTTGGATTGTGCCTCTTTCTTTCATTGGTATTTAATCTCATGTATAAACTTTTAATTGTTTAGTCTAAAACATTCATCTTTGAATTAATGATTAGGATTCTCTCTCACTACATTTGATTGCTTTTTTAGAAAAGCAATCACATATACATTTGATTGCTCTTCACATATATTTTTTCACATAATCACATAATTTGACTTTTCAGAGTCATATTTATTGTCTAAGACAGATGAACCACAAATAAAAACCAGGTCCACACTCACAACAAGAGGGAAGAAAAATAAATTAACACTAAAAGTCTATACAGCTACAGTCTTTAATACTTTTAAATTGCATCAATGCACCTAATGTCTGAAAACAAAATGAGAACTAAATGCTTTTAAAGTACTAGCAGCAATATAATTTACTAAAAGTTAATTGATTATTAGAGAAAGCTCCATAACTGTGTTAGCCATTATAAAAAACATATTTAAATTTAATAAAGCAAGTACATTATCTTACCCTGGTTTTAAGCACTGTTTCCCTGAAAATCAATTACCATCTCAAAGGGTGTAAGAAATCCGGGTTCTGCATCTGTCTCTCCTGCACGCTCTGCCACTCGCCCTCTTAGCCCCGCCTTCTAGTTTCGCTCTCGCTCCGTCACCAGGTGAGGCTAATTTGTTTGATGGGTCGTTTACCTTATTTAAGCTCTGTCTTCACACGGGACGGATCGCGAAGTATTGTCCCTGTTACTCATACATACCGAGCGATTCTTTGGCTGCTATTCTCTCTGCTTTGTGTCTCGTAGTGTATCTGGTCTCGGTGAGTGCGTGTCTGTTTATGTTAGCTGTGTGTTAGCATCTGCGTCCTCACTTCCGTGTTTAGGTTAGTCTCTGTCGTTGTATGAGTGAACGTCTGTGTTTTTCTGTGATCGCTCCCCGGAGTTTGTCTAACCCTCTTTCTGTTTCCAGTGTTCATCCTGTCCCTAGTGTCCCGCGTCCCGGGAGCGATCTCTGTCTGTCCGCTCAGGTGGTTCGGCTTCGGCCGGGTGGGGCGGAGTTCGCGCTCGCCCTAGCCTGCTCCGCTGGCGCGCCACCACCAGAGGGCATCCGTGTCTCATTGTTCACTCAGCATACTAACGGTTCCCTTCTTTTTACTAATCTCGGTGAACTAACGTTATTTCCTTCCCTGTGCACTAACACCTTTGCTGTCTTCCCATCCCTTGTTTGTCTCAGTCTGGTTCTAAGATGTCCGTCCCGTGTAGTTCACCATACCTCTTTGTGCACTTTCTACACGCTTTCTTCCTTCAGGTTTTTGTCTACCACTCTCTTTGACACGCCTGTTCTTTCTGTCTTAGGTTTTGTTATTTTGTCTATCCTAGACACCCTCACTAGTCCTTTCTGCTTCTTCTCACGCATAGCCAGTGTAGGGTTCTCTTTCTACAGCGTAATTATATCTGTGTACTTTGTTTTATTTGGTTATTGGTTTGGCTCGGTGTTGTGCTCTGCCCAGTCCTCCGTCCAGGTTTCTCACCCCGGCCTGGGTCCAGCTGGCAACGCCCCCCTCGCACCATCCTCCTCCTGCACTACCCTACCTCTGCCTTGCTCTTCAATAAATACCTTTTGTTCTGCATCCACGTCTCCAGAACTATCTTTACAGACTGTTTGTGACAAAGGGCCAGAACCAACAAAAATATAAACAATATTTTTACATGATTGGCATGCAGTGAACACCAGGTACAAAATTCACCCTTATTACTTTTATATTAACTAAGACATTTTTTTTTTAACTAATACATGTGATGTGTGCACGCATAAAGTCGATGTAACTAACTTTTCCCTGACCACTGGGCAATGTGGGCTGGACATTGAGAACAAAATTCACATAGTTTGGGCCCTGGGGCAAGAGAAAGATGAAGTCCGGTTGTGTGAATTGAAAAATAAGAACAGGTTCAGAGTCCAGTTAAATCAGTTGTTTAAGAAATAGACAGATAGACTAAGTTTCAGAATATTTGTATAGTAATATTAGGTTGCATAAGAAATGCAAAAATGTATGTTGTGTCTGTAATATATGGTGGAGATCAAAATTAGAGGACAATGAATAAACACTTGATTTGTATTTTGTATTTTAGACAGTATGACTTAATACAAACATGCACTCAATGCAGTGAAGACTAAATATTATTCTGAATTCATAGAGAACAACAAAAACAACCAAAGATTCCTCTTTTGTACCGTTGCCAAATTAACTCGAAGTGCTACTGAATCAGATTCACAGATTCACTCACAGTTCAGCAGCAATGATTTCATGAATTTCTTTAGTGATAAAATTGAAATCATAAGACTTAAATGATCTAATACATCGTGTAGCATAATCAATAATCAACCCTCAACGATTTCTGAAAAATCTAGTGGTAGAGAAAATAATATAGTACAAGAGTTAAATACCTTTAACCCCTTATCTAAAAAAGAGCTTGTCTCATTAATTACACAATCAAAGACAACATCCTGTCTGTTAGACCCAATACCTACAATTCACCTGTGTTAACAACCAATGTTCTGATCTTGCTAAAGATAAATATGGTGTTTCGCAAGGGTCGGTTCTGGGTCCACTCCTATTTGCGATATATGCTTCCATTGGGATCAATTATTCGTAAACATGAAATCAGTTTCCACTCTTATGGAGATGATACACAGTTATATATTTCAGATAACCCAAATGATGTCCGTTCGGTCAGTAAGCTCGAGGAATGCATCCAAGATATTAAAATATGGATGTCAAAAAACTTCCTTGTGCTAAATTCAGATAAAACTGAGTTTCTAATAGTTGGACCCAAGGACAAAATTAACAAAGCTTCTAACACTATGTTAAACCTTGATAACTCTTTAATTATCTAAAAAGACCCAGTTCATCTGTAAATAATCTCGGTGTCATTATTAATTCAGATCTCTCCTTTACAAAGCACATTAGCAATATTACTAGAATTGCATTTTTTCACCTTCGTAACATTTTGAAGATACAAGCTGAAGAAAAACTAATTTATGCTTTTATTACCTCAAGGTTAGATTATTGTAATTCACTTCTGACAGGAAGTTCAAATAAATCATTACATAAATTACAAATTGTGCAAAATGCTGCAGCTAGAGTTTTAACTAAAACCAGAAAGTCTGATCATATCAGTGTTATCAAACTTGCACTGGCTACCAGTTAAGTTTCATATTGAGTACAAAATTTTATTGATAACATATTCTATAACAAAATTCTACATAATCAGGCTCCACTGTATCTGAGTGAGCTGATTTAATTACAACAAGCCAACACGTGAGCTCAGATCTCAAGGTGCTGGTTTACTTTTAGCTCCTAGAATAAATAAAATTACTGCTGGTGGAAGAGCATTCTCCCACAAGGCTCCTCAATTTTGGAATAGCCTTCCAGTTACTCTTCGTGATTCTGAATCACTATTAATCTTTAAAAATAAATTAAAAACTAATTTATTTAATCTTGCGTTTAATTAATCCCCTGTAGATAAAGATGTAGATCTCAGGCATGGCTGTGTTGGGATGGTAATCTGCGATCAGTGTGTGCAGGCGTTTCACCTCTTCACCCACCTCGTCATTAATGGGGGGGTGTGGCGCTGAAATGATGCTGTTCCGGGGAGCCATCTCAACTAAGTAGAGTCTGCTGTATCTGCCTCTTTTAGTTATGCTGCTCTAGTGATGCCGGAGTCACATGCTACACTGTGTCAATCAATCACTTATTAAGTAAATGCTGTGCTTTATTATTAGCTCTAACTGCCTTCCTTGTCTGTTTCTTTTGAGGTGTGACCAGCTTCCTGGAGGTGTAGTCAGATCTTCATCCATGGCTCTGCCGACGAATACTGGATGGAACCTGAATATTAATTGTACTGGCGGTCCTGCAGGACCCCCTTAATGGACTCACATATAGTTTTCCAGATGTTAGAGTTTTTCCATTTGTTAAATATCTGTACATGGATGTCCTACCCTGTTGTTGCTGCCTGGCCGCTCAAGGAGTCCCCCACTGAGTCTTGGTCCTCCCAAGGTTTCTTCCTTAAATAACAACATAATAGGGAGTTTTTTCTTGCCACTGTCGCTTCGGCTTGCTCAAGGCTTTTCATTCTGTAAAGCTGCTTTGTGACAATGTACTGTTGTAAAAAGCGCTATATAAATAAATAACTTGAACTTGAACAGGAGAGCAAGACACAGTAGCAGACAGATCCAACACATATAAAATGTATGAGATAAATATGTAAAGTGCTCGTCCATAACCTATATAATTGATTTGTCTCCATACAATGTAACCTTTTAGTAAGATATTTGTGTTGTAAATTAGATGTCTCCTACATCTATGCCAGCTTTGTTTATTAGTGACACATTGAATATAAAAAAATAATATTTTACATATAATGAGAAATGCTAATTAATTTGATTTTACATATAATGAGAAATGCTAATTAATTTGAATTTAATTAAGGGAAATAAGTATTGGACCCCCTAGTAAAACATAATTTAATAATGGCTGGCAAAACCCTTGTTGACAAGCACAGCAGTCAGGTGTTTCTTATAGTTTTTTATAAAGTTTGCACACACTTCAGGAGTAATTTTGGTCCACTCCTCTCTGCAGATCAGTGTGTTTCCTGACTCATTGCTGACGACAGGGTCAACTATTTTGATTTGGAACCTAACAATTTGAGGCCTCAGCATCGCGACCACAGCTGTTTGGTCAGCTTGGGATTTGAACCTAACAGGGTCTGTCAGTAGTTTGTGGGAGCCCAGATTATTCATGCTATTTAGGGGATCAATTCTTATTTCCATCATTGAAATGCAAATTATTTTTTTATTTAAATATTATTTAATTTTATAGATGTTCTTTGATTTATATTCCATCAATTACTGTTATTTTTCAGAGTACAAACTTTCAAACATAGTGAAGATGCGTTAAACAGCATGATGATAGATGGTACAAATGACCTTTTTGATCTTACCACTGAACAAGTCTGTTACTACTGTTGTATAACCATTATTTTATGGAGGTAGTGGTGAAGGTCTAGTCATTTCCCCCTTCCAGTCCTTTTATCAAAGAGGACAGGATTTTTTTTTGTATTTCCATCTGTTGGAAATCCTGATACTTAATAATAGGGACTCTAATAGGGTAATAGGGACTCTTCCTGAAGTCTACTACAGCCTTATTTTGTCTTATACCACTCAACCAAGCTGTTTTCAATGTATATTTGGGTGTATTATCCCTGATGCATTCGATCACTGCATAGTCATCAATAGTCATTATGACAGGAATGTGGGATTGGAGGCAGTAGCATTAGAAAGCCCTAATGCATAAATTATATATATAAAAGTGATAATGTTATATTACAAACACATACAGTGGTGTGAAAAAGTGTTTGCCCCCTTCCTCATTTCCTGTTTTTTTGCATGTTTGTCACACTTAAGTGTTTCAGAACATCAAACCAATTTAAACAATAGTCAAGGACAGCACAAGTAAACACAAAATGCAATTTGTAAATGAAGGTGTTTATTTTTAAAGGAGAAAAAAAATCCAAACCATCATGGCCCTGTGTGAAAAAGTGATTGCCCCCTTGTTAAAACATACTATAACTGTGGTTTTTAACACCTGAGTTCAATTTCTCTTGCCACACCCAGGCCTGATTATTGCCACACCTGTTCTCAATCAAGACATCACTTAAATAGGAGCTGCCTGACACCATAAAGTCCACCAAAAGATCCTTAAAAGCTACACATCATGCCAAGATCCAAAGAAATTCATGAACAATTGAGAAATAAAGGAATTGAGATCTATCAGTCTGAAAAGGGTTATAAAACCATTTCCAAAGCTTTGGGAATCCAGCGAACTATAGTGAGAGCCATTATACACAAATGGCGAAGACATGGAACAGTGGTGAACCTTCCCAGGAGTGGCCGGCTGCCCAAAATTACCCCAAGAGCGCAGCGACGACTCATCCAAGAGGTCACAAAAGACCCCACAACAACGTCCAAAAAACTGCAGGCCTCATGTGCCTCAGTTAAGGTCAGCGTTCATGCCTCCACCATCAGAAAAAGACTTGGCAAAAATGGCCTGCATGGCAGAGTTCCAAGAAGAAAACCACTGCTGAGCAAAAAGAACATTAAAGCTCGTCTCAATTTTTCCAAAACACATCTTGATGATCCCCAACACTTTTGGGAAAACATTCTGTGGACCGATGAGACAAAAGTGGAACTCTTTGGAAGGTGTGTGTCCCATTACATCTGGTGTAAAAGGAACACTGCATTTCAGAAAAAGAACATTATACCAACAGTAAAATATGGTGGTGGTAGTGTGAAGGTCTGGGGCTGTTTTCCTGCGGCAGGACCTGGAAGACTTGCTGTGATAAATGGAACTATGAATTCTGCTGTCTACCAAAAGATCCTGAAAGAGAATGTCTGACCATCTGTTCGTGAACTCAAGCTGAAACGAACTTGGGTTCTGCAGCAGGACAATGATCCAAAACACACCAGCAAGTCTACCTCTGAATGGCTGAAGAAAAACAAAATGAAGACTTTGGAGTAGCCAAAAGTAGCTCAATCCTATTGAGATGTTGTGGTATGACCTTAAAAAGGCCGTTCATGCTTGAAAACCCTCTAATGTAACTGAATTAGAACAATTCTGCAAAGATGAGTGGGCCAAAATTCCTCCAGAACGCTGTAAAAGACTCATTGCAAGTTATCGCAAACGCTTGTTTGCAGTTGTTGCTGCTAAGGGTGGCCCAACCAGTTATTAGGTTTAGGGGGGCAATCACTTTTTCACATAGGGCCATGATGGTTTGGATTTTTTTTCTCCTTTAATAATAAACACCTTCATTTACAAATTGCATTTTGTGTTTACTTGTGTTGTCCTTGACTATTGTTTAAATTGGTTTGATGTTCCGAAACAATTAAGTGTGACAAACAGGAAATGTGGAAGGGGCAAACACTTTTTCACACCACTGTATATACATTTACCAATTTTATTCTGATGTCATACATTGGCATTATTCTTAAATCTAAACAGAAAAAAGGAGAAAAAATAAATAGATATGAATGAAATACTCTTGTGAACTCTTGCACAATTTATACATACAATATTATATAATTTAAAAAAAATATAGCCAGCACCATAAATCATATGGTGTGCAAATAATAAAGTGTTCAAGTTTTTACATTTCCCACTGAATATTAGCTCGCTTGTGCTCTCTGCTTATTAACATTTTCTTTCATTAGCCAAAGCATTTGAGACCAAAAAAGCTGCAAGTTGCTGATGTATTCTAATAAATCATAAATAAGTTAATCAGCACTGCAAACTGGCTGTGCTCTGATATAATGGGTCAAATAACTGTAGTCTGCACTTTATTTCATTCTAATATGATTTAGTGAATAAAAGCCCACTTAAAATCTATCTGCATCAATGCATAATGAAAATGACTTCGTGCTCCTGCTGTTATGTGCTAATAACTAATAATTATTACTTGACAAAAGTAATAATCTGTTTAACATAATAATAATAATAATAATAATAATAATAATTATTATTATTTTTATTATTTTTATTATTATTATACATTTTTAATACTTATATAATAATTATATTGATAACTAATTATTATTAAAGTATTATTATTATTATTATTATTATTATTATTATTATTATTAGGTGGCACGGTGGCTTAGTGGTTAGCACGTTCGCCTCTCAGCACTAGGGATTCCCGGTTCGAATCCCAATCTGGGTGGAGTTTCCATGTTCTCCCCGTGTCTGCGTGGGTTTCCTCTGGGTTCTCCGGTTTCCTCCCACAGTCCAAAAACATGGATCAAGTGAATTGAATTCTCCAAATTACCACATATAGAGTATATCTGTGAGAGTGAGTGTGTGCCCAGTGATAGATTGGCGCCCTGTCCTGGGTGTATCTGCCCAGTGCATTCTCACCTGGATGGGCATGGGGAACCGGAACCCCCCCGCGACCCTAATTGAGGATAATGCGGAAGATAATGGATGGATGGATGGATTATTATTAATATTAATTACCATAACAACTATATTTGGCAAAAAGAAAAACTCACACATCAATGGCAGCTAGGAGAATAAAATACTAATATGGGAATGGGCGGGGGGGGGGGGTAAATTGATTAATTTTACCTGGCACTTTTGTCTGTTCAGTGTTTAAAAATAATAAGTAGTAATTCAAGAAGTGAGAGGCCTTAGCCATCTGTTTGGTTGCAGTCTTGCATGAGAACCTTACTGATGATGATCAAAATAAAGTCATACTAATATTCTGTTGGACTGCTGTTAACTTAACACATAATGTTGCTAAACCTGAACAAATGCAGTAACTCCAGATCGTAACACTGCCCCCACAGGTTTGTACAGTAGGCACTAGGCATCATGGGTGCATCACAACCCTGAAACTCCAAACACTCTGGAAAGGGGTAAATAGTCTCAACACATAACATGACCATTGGATTGCTCCAGAATCCAATCAGTTTGTTCCAAATTGCTCTGTAGCAATTTAAGCTAATTTAGCTAGTTAGCTTCAGAGCTTCATAAACCTAGGCTACTTTGTATAAAAGTGACTGCTAAATTAATAAATGTAAATGTAATGTACATGTGTAGTCCTAATCCCATCACATTGTGATGTTCCCATCACATTGTGTGCGGAGAAATGCTTTTAATTTCATTATTGAACACAATTTTATTACATTACATTTACATTTATTCATTTAGCAGACACTTTTATCCAAAGTGACTTTTACATGAGAACACCACAAGCCAGTATTAGTAAAGGAAGACCCCAGCTACACTGTAGAATTTTCAAACCAGTTCTGCATGCCACCCCCCTTCAGTTGTTTCTTATAGATGCCAAAAGACTCCGCCTTATGGACAGAGTTGTGAAGATCTTTCCACCATATTGCAGTGGTGAACGCAACGTGAGTAGGTGAGTTTTGAGGAACTTTGAGGAACACTTTGTGAACCATTCAAGTGTTGTATGTTCAAGTGTTGTACCAGAAAAGCCTAGTTCGAATAGAGTGGACAGTAGAATATAATGATTTACTGTATCAAAAGCTGCCGAGAGGTCTAGCAGGATGAGGACAGAGAATTGAGAATTAGCTTTAACAGATTTAAGTGAGTCAACCACAGAAAGCAATGGTGTCTTGGTTGAGTGACCACACCTAAAACCAGGCTGATTGGGATCAAAGAGGTTGTTGTTAGACCTGTAAGTTTAAGACCTGTGTAGATACCACCCATTTTAGACAGGAACGGTAAAAGTGATATAGGTCTGTAGCTCTTGACAAAATAGAGTTCCCATGCCCATCAAGGGAAGAATGTTTCAGGCGCTGGGCAGGTACATCCAGGACATCGCGCCAATCTATTACTGGACACACACTCACACACACACTGTACATGGAGCAATTTGGAGAACTCAATTGACTTGATCCATGTTTTTGGATGGTGGGAGGAAACCGGAGAACCCGGAGGAAACCCACGCAGACACGGGGAGAACATGGAAACTCCACCTAGATTGGGATTCAAACTGGGAAACCCTAGCACTTAGAGGCGGACGTGCTAACCACTAAGCCACCCTGCTGCCCTCCAATCTGAAACTGGATTAAGATATTTTCAATGACCACAGGATGTGTTTTTATGGTTTATTTAAAAAATTATAAATTACTCACTGAATCATTACATTTACACTTACATTTAGCAGACGCTTTTATCCAAAGCGACTTACAAATGAGAACATTACAAGTCAAAAGTTATGGAGAAAACCAACTATACTGTAAATTCATCAAACCTGATCGTTATTCGATGCTGCGGCCCCTACCCCCCCCCCCCCCCCCCTTTTTTTTTTTTTCTCTACAACAGGTATTTGTTAAAGAGATAGTTTAGTTTAGTGTTTAGTTTAGTGATTCTGCCTTACAGACAGAGTTGGGAAGAACGTTCCACCATTTTGGAGTGAGAATTAGCTCCTCGGTGAGGTGGAATCGCCAGGCGGCAATCATCACTGGAGCGAAGTGAACGAATCATTAGGGTTAAATAACTTAACATCTGAAACATAATCACACATGCAGTAATTATCCTATAGAAGGCTTTACGTTATTATTGCTTTACATCCATTAACATCCATTATACATCCATTATATATCCAACTTGCTTATTAAGGGAAACCAACTGACGGTGCACACCTTCAGCTGGAATACTAAACACGGTTAAGGTAGTGGCAGAGGTGATGCAGTAAGGAAATGTCTCTCAACCTTCACAATAGCAATATTAAAAAGAAAAAGTTTTGTGGCACATACTGTGTGATTATTTCTGCACAAGGAACACATGCTGTGGAACACTAATACTCCTAACTAACTACCACGCTGTGTCTTTGCTGTAAGCAGTTGAATCAACCTGACTGGTGTTGTAGCAAATGATGTTGACCAGTCCATATAGCAGGTAAAGTGTATAAAAGTATTCCATATGTTTGATGGGAACAGTGAAATGATGTCTGTTGCTTAAATCGCACAGGTAATAATTCAGATTCCTCATTCCTCAAGTCCAGTGTGTCCAAGAGCAGACTGCTCTTCGAGATGTGACGTGATAATAAAGAAAGATTAAAAAAACACTTCTAGCTAAAAAATGCAAAAAGGTTCCAACCATTCACTAAATACATATGTGAATATATGAATACATTTTGTATCATAACTATATGCAAACAAACTTACACACAAAGCATTAAACAACATACAAACTCACTTACTTATATCTAGCTTGAAAAAGTTTTCTCAACACAGCGATTTGCAAACATAGGAAGCATAAACATCCACCAGGACTGATTTCCTGCTGCCTATGCTGAGAATTCTTCCTCTGTTGTACCCCAACTCAAACCAAAGTAGCTTCCCATTTATTTGTATTTGGGGCCAGCATGATGGTACCACACTCCTGCACTGCGAGTTTTCCTGTTAATCATTTCCTGTGAGCACTGTTTATGCTGCCTGGCCCCAGAAGGATAAGTCCCCCACTGAGCCATGGTCCTCCAAAAGTTTCTTCCTTAAAAAACAATTCAACAGTTTTTTTCTTGCAACTGTCACTGTTTGACTTGCTCTTTGGGGGTTCAGGCTAGGAAGGCTGCTTTATGACATTGTAAAGAACACCATATAAATAAATGTACTTGAACTTCCTGTGATGTCATTCAGAAAAGCACAAGAGGCCAAGGTGGCATGATAACGTGGATGAAGTGGGATGGTTAAAATGAAAGTGGAGCTCAAAACAATGTGGTCATGATCATGGATTGCACTGCCTTGGAGTTGACCAGCTGAATATGGAGTGCAGAATGATACCATAAGGTGGGATACTACATGAAGGGTTGAAAGAACTGCACCTAGATCCAGGATGCCAAATAATAAGTCAAACTGTTTTTTGGATGTGAGGCAGCCAGTCACTACTTACCACCAAAGGCTTATAAAGTGTCCTTCTCAAACACTACAACTGAATACATCCTGGTGTTTAAACTTCATCTTAATGTGTGGATAAAATATGTATTTTTTGTTGCAGAAAGTTTTTGTGATGGGCAAAATTGACAGAGCCCTTAGCTCTGATCTTCCCTAGTGCTTTTGAGTAAGGCTTAAACCACTCAGCAGCACTTTCCAAGCATCAGGGAATGCAGGTTGTAAATTACCTATTTGGGTTTGTGTGGGTGCAATTGTAGTGAGAATGTGTGTACAATGGTTCTCCCGAGGTTCCTTTGTTAAAAAAACAACTAACAGGGAGTTTTGTTTGCAACTGTCACTTCAGCTTGCTCTTTGTTGTTTTAGGCCCAGAACACTGCAAAACTGCTTTGTGACAATGTACTATTGTAAAAAGCACTATAAAAGTGAATGGACTTGAACTTGAACTCTGATGTTTTCTGACAAACATCAGTCAAGCTGCATAGTATACATTTTCTCTGAAAAGCCAGCCTCAGGGTCACCTGAATATGCATACCAACCCACATCTCACAAGAAGTTTTAGAAATACTCGTGGTGCATTATTCAAATATGCCAATGCATATGGATAAGAGCAATTCGAGTGGCAGATGGCCCTCTTTGCCCTCTGGTTCTCAGGTTACTTTTATGCACTTTTATTGAAGAAACCTGGCCCAAAGGGGCCAGCTGAGCTAACGATGGGTAGGAATTTTAATGATGCCTCAGAGAATGAGATTGATGTGCAAAGCACATAACTATGCAAAAAAATAAATATAACAATAATAATGAAACTTTTCTATGAAGGCTTGTCATGAGGTTTAGGGGTAAATTTATGGGAATTTGATAGAGCAGTGGAGATCTCCATATATCTTTACTGCTCTATAGTCCTGCAGCTGCATGCTTTATACCACAGAATCTGACACTTTGTATTGCCCTTGCTGATATATGGATTGAATGCAGCTACTTTGTAATGAAAAGTCATTTTATGAAGATACACATTGTTCCTGAACTTATCTGAAGGCTAAAACATGAAGTTTGAGCGATTAATTTTACAGAAAGTTAGACCTCTGGCTTTTGTAAAATTCTCTGGCCTCTGCTGTTGTTTAATGTGACCAGACATTTTGTGTCTGAGTTGCTGTCATTCCCAATACATTCACTCTGTTATAAAACCACTGACAGTTGACTGTGGAATATTTATTAGCTTACAAAATTCCATCTGGACTTGTTACAGAGGTGACACTCCATCACAATATCACATTGTAATTTACTGAGCTTCTGAGTACAACTTATTCTTTTAAAAATGTTTTGTGATATGAATGTAGAAAATATTGCCTAGTATTCACTCACCCATCCACATTATTAAATTGAAGTATTTTAAATTTACTGGCAACATCACCTCAATCACAAAACATAAACAATAACAACAAAAAATAAATAAATAAATAAAAAAAAATTAAGAAACATATAACAACAACTTTGGTTAACTAAAAATAAGATGAGGTTTAATAACCTGTGAACATCTCTGTTTAAAAATTTTGGAACACAATTTTAGATGAAGTTTGTGATTGATTGTCACAAACTCGTTGGGTTCTTAATTGTTTCAGTTGGGTGATTGGTTTGTTTTGTGCACGTGGTTAGTTGATTTGTTATTTATTCTTCGTTTTCCTGTCAGTTGGCGCACGTCTTTGTTTTGTGGTTATGATGCCCTTTGTTACTTTGTTCGTTTGTTCCCCCCTTTCAGTTGGTGACCTGTCACCGATTTTTAATAAATTCTCATTTTGGATTTTATCCCGGTGTCTCTCGGACCACTCCTTCCGCGTTCAACCACGTTGCGGCGCTGCGCATTGTCTCCGCGTGGGTCGCATTCGTGGGAGTACTTTCCGTGGACCGGCGCACGCCATATTCCCCACCCGGGAGCGCTCACTAGGCGCGAGTGGTTGAACGCAATTCCTCCGCGTTAGCCGCCCTCTCCCGGGGAAAGACGGACATTGGTAACATTGATGTGGTATATGGTTTAGCATGCTCAGCTAAAACGTTTAAGGTCTTCAATTAAAGAGATTTGTGTGGATGTAGGAAAATATTGCTTGGAAATTTAAATGATATTTTCAGCAGTTTGAATTGTTTCATAAGCTCCCCATGCCAAAGGCGCAAATGCAACTGTATTTCAACATAAATGCAGACTATTGAACTGTCCTCTGATTCTAAGTAGGATGTTGTTTCTCCTCTTTAGTCCGCACGACACAGCATCCATTGTTTCAGAAAATAATCTTGAATTTTGATTCAGCTGACCACATAACATTTTTGCATTTTACCTTAAACAATTTTAAATAAGCAATGGCCCTATGAGAATGGAAGCGTTTTGAGATCTTGTTTACATTTGTTATTGTTTACATTAAAATGTTCTACAATTCCAAAATGCCATATATGTTGGACATGGTGACACTTAATTTGCACACATAACATTTACATTACATTAACATTTTGTCATTTAGCAGATGCTTTTACCCAAAGCGTCAAGTCAGTAGTTATGGAGAAAACCAGCTACACTGTAGAATTCAAACCTGATCTTTATCTGATCCTGCCCCCCGCCCCTCCCACCCCCTTTTCTTAACAAACAGGTGTTTGTTAAAAAAATGATTTAGTAGCTTCTTAAAATTGCCAAGTTACTCTGCCTTCCGGACAGAGTTGGGAAGATCATTCCACCATTTTTCAGTGGTGAACGCTATGGAGTGAGAATTAGCTCCTCTGTGAACTTGGTGAGAGTTAGAGATCTATCCATTCCATGACACTTTGTAGGTACTTCCTGTTAGATAGGATCGAAACCATTCAAGTGTTGTACCAGAAAAGCCTAATTCTAATAGATTAGACAGTAGAATCTGATGGTTTACCCTATCAGAAGCTGCTGAAAGGGCTAGCAGAATAAGGACAGAGGATTGAGAGTGAGCTTTGGCAGATTTAAGTGAGTGAACTTGCACACTTCACAACATAAAGAAAGAAAATAAAAAGCAAAAATTCTGTTTACCAATCTGGCCGTAATGGTGCTGAATTTGATATCACTCTTTCCCCCGGACAGACTAACAGTACCATGTGCATGGCTTCCCCTCCTGTAATTGGGGTTTATGTATATGGAGTAACATTTCAATTGTGAGGTAATGTGCGCATTTATTTACAATAACCCAAAGACCAATTAAATTGAGTATTACCCTTATACAGTAATTTCAGTAATATGAAAGAAATGCTCAATAATTTAGCACTTAATGGTTATGATTTAGTCATATTTTAAATTATTTTTGTTTAGTCTAAAACTAGAAATTTATCCTCAAAATGTCTGAAATGCAGAAATTTTTTTGCCGGTAGGTTGCAAGTTAGAGGTGGTTAAACCTAAACAATTTTTTTGTACGCTACAAGAGTAATTAAAATTAGTGTTATTTTAAGCATGTTATGCTATGTTATGTATGTATTTTGAATATTAATGTTTGAAAAAATCTGCAAATGATCCAGAAGTTGGTTGAATAGCGAAAATCCCGGCTCCAGTCACTAAAAGAGCTTGGCCCTAGGGGAAATCATCAGTCCTGGATGCAATTCTTTTGGATCAGCAGCAGGAGAAGATTCACTCCAGAGCTCTGGGTTACAAAAAAAGCCTTGTTTGTTTACCTTTGCTTTTTGTATCCTGGAAATGTTCACTGGTTAGAATGCCCCCCATCGAACTGCTTGAATGCTTTCTTTCATGTTTTTGTAGGATCCCCACAGAGGAACATACAACATTTATTTAACCCTCTGGCAAACAGTGATGAATGTTCATATTTGTCCTTGACTGTTTTTTCAAAATCATGACAAGCTGGCTTAGATTAGTTTTATATTTATATTTTTAAATTAAAATCTGTTGCCTAGTAAATTAATACGAATTTTGATTATGCCTTTTGTTTTAAATATGTCTGTAAGACTGTAGACTGCTGAAATGTTCAGGCTGTTCCCTTAAGTGGGTAAGTAAATGAGTAGATATGTTATGATGTATGATATGATAATGCACACCACATTATTGTGCATAAATCATGGGATTACAGTGATGTTAGCCACGAAGAGGAATGGCATTATACCACTTCACAATAATTTCTTCACAATTATGCACAACCTTAAGTGCCATATTGCTTTTAAAAAGGGTTATAAAAACAGTATAATAGAAAACAATGCCTAATTCACAAATCTTTTAATTTAATAACTAGGGGTGGATTTCCCGAAAGCGAATGTTCTTAGCGAGTTACGAACAACTTTAAGAACGACGTAACTTTAAGAACGCCAAATTTACGGCGGTTTCCCAAAAGCCTTCTTAAGTCTCCTAGACTAAGAGAGACTTTTAAGTCGTTCTTAGTAGACTCCGCCCCTGAAAAGGCACCGTCAGTCGAAAACTGAATCACAGATTACCACACAATCTCTCATTACAATGCACCAAAAATAAACAAATAATTTAGAAAATATTTTTTAAAATCTATATAAACACTAAATAATCATATTTAAATTAGGCTACTGTTACAAAAAGCGGGAAACAACCGATTTTTGACCAATCGCTTACCAAGCAAGCTTATCCATGGGTGCACTTTTAACCAGAATTCATAATTCAGTGGCATGGCAAACCAACATCATAATATACACTTTTCTGAAAGCAAACTAAATAAGATGCTTGAATAAGTAGAACAAAAAGACAAATTATATCCATTATTACATTATTTTCCAAAGCACGAGATAGTTCCACCAACAAAGAAGAAAGTGGAGGATGTATCACAAACTATCAGTGCTTGCAATTAAACTAATAGATCAGGCATAAACTGTATTTGGCAGGAACATAAATGCCGTCTTCATTCTCACATTCTTCATATTCATTCATTCATTATCTCCCGCTTTATCCTCTATTAAGGTCGCGGTGGGGTTCCCCATGCCCATCCAGGGGAGAACTTCTCGGGCGCTGGGCAGATACACCCAGGACAGGGCGCCAATCCATCGCTGGGCACACACTCACTCACACAGACACACTCTATATGGGGCAATTTGGAGAATTCAATTGACTTGATCCATGTTTTTGGACTGTGGGAGGAAACCGGAGAACCCGGAGGAAACCCACGCAGACACGGGAAGAACATGGAAACTCCACCCAGATGGGGATTCGAAGCAGGAGTCCCTAGTGCTGAGAGGTGAACGTGCTTACCGCTAAGCCACTGTGCCGCCTATATTTATTTATTTATTTATTTATTTATTTATTTATTTATTTATATATCCCCATCTTGGTGGAGTTTCCATGTACTACCCATGTCCGTGTGGGTTTCCTCTGGTTTCCTCCCACAGTCCAAAAAAACATGGATCAAGTCAATTGAGTTCTCCAAATTGCCCCATATAGAGTGTGTTTGTGTGAGTGAGTGGGTGCCCAGCGATGGATTGATGCCCTGTCCTGGGTGCGCCTGAGTTCTCCCCTGGATGGGCATGGGGAACCCCACCGCAACCCTAATAGTGGATAAAATGGAAGATGATGGATATATATATATATATATATATATATATATATATATATATATATATATATATATATATATAAATATAAATATATTTATATTTATATAAATATATAAATATATAAATTTATATTTATATAATATATATAAATATATACATATATGTATATGCAATTTAAATCTGGAAACTAAAGATATCTGTAAAATAATGATAATGTATAAAATAATACGTGACTAAAATACCGAATTCCAGGTGATAATATTAGTGCTTATTTTATTTCTGTGCGATTTAAACAAGCAGTGCGTCTGTGAGTCTTTGTTCGCTGCCAGTTACGAACTTCTTAGTGAGTTACGAGTGGGTCTGAGCACTCGTAAGTTACGATTGATTTTAAGAACGACTTAAGCTACGCATGCATTCGGGAAAGCCTCGTAAATTTAAGAACGTTCTTAAGTACGAAGTTACGAAGTACTTAGCGCTACGACACTTTTGGGAAATCCAGCCTAGGTTAGTTTTTTTAAAGTGATCATTAGTTGCTAAGCAACAGGATAACAGCTAAGTGCTCATTGGGAAATGTCTCGCTGTTGATATGAATCTGTATTTGAACATTTAAAATAATATTTAACCATGTTCATATGTTTAACACATTAATAATGAAGGGATAAAATTTTAAGATTTATACACAAGGTACTCGAGGTTAAAGGGAATATGTATCCTCGATAATGAGATGGAGGCAGACTAGCCGGCTGCGGCCCAAGGCCTAGATGTTCCATGAACAATGACGCATTAAGTCTGACGGCTGAAGCTCAAGGGTGGCCGAGCGTTATCGAGCTCCCCCAGAGATGTCACAGGGATGGTATGTTCATGTTATGTTCACCCCCTCACATAACTCCATCGACGAGTTGGTTTAGAACAAGCAGAATGAGGGATGATTTTACAATAAATAGAGTCAGCAACTGGACTTCGGGACTCTGTCTTGGTGAGGGTTGGTGCGGTGCGGAGGTCAGAGCCGATCGCGATCTTGGCCTTATCTTGGAAGAACACACTGCTTTGACTTGGTATTTCATAAATAAACAGCTTAATTCGAATAACTTAGGAAGGGACTGCATGTGGTTTTTGACGCCTTCAGAAAAGGTTCATCGTGGAAATATTGTTTTCCTAACAATACCATTAATACAAATGTGAAGCGATCAAAGATGTGCTTTATTTTATAAAATGTATATTTTAATTGTTAATTAAATTCTTGTAGCCACCAGTATCATAGCACTCTATAATGTTTGTGTTAAATGACTGACCTCTTTAAAGAAGGTTTATGACAAATCATAATAAGACATTAAGAATACTAATGCTCATACTAGCCACCCCAAACAAACTAAAATGACATAATACGTCTCTCTGAATAATGTTTTATTATTGAGATTATATATATATATATATATATATATATATATATATATATATATATATATATATATATATATATATATATATTATATAGAATAGCCTATTGAAGTGTAAATCATTGCTCCAAAATTTCAGCTCTGTGCTGGAATGTCACTGGAGAACTGTCAGAATAAATGCTTAACTTATTGCTTAACTAGAGAAAATTGTACACAGGAATTATCCCATCCACCATTCATAGGATAATGGGAGCAGCATGAGCGATGAAAATGACCTGCCAGGCTTTAAATAAGCTAATTATGACTTGGAAATTATCTTCTTGAATGTTCCCTGAAAATTAATCTCTGTTTTCATGGTTTTACACAGTCTGTCTGTTCTCAGCTGGTCCCATCACCTGAATGTGAGGTCACACCACTGATTTGACCATGGCTTATCGATGTTGAGAAATGATTAATGGAGGTGCACCAAACCCACTCAATCAGTGAGACCCTTTTGATTCCTCTTAGCTGGTAACCCTTAGTAATAAGTATTTTTTATAGTCTGAGATATTTTAATCTGTAGGCACAGCAGGACCTCCGTTTCTGGTAAAGCAGAAAATTATGGTGCCAGTTTAAACACATGGCAAGTATCCTCAAAGCCAAGCTGTTGTAAAGAACTTTGTGAGATGGCATGTCTCTCTTCAAGTTTGTAGTTAGTAAACAGATTTAACTAAATAAACAGCTGACTAAATTATTTTAAACATGTTATTTTGAAAATAAATGGTTTAATTATTTAATTATTTGTTTAAAAATAATTATTTTGTCTACAAACTCTAGTTGTGGAAAGTAATACATATTTGTTTACATAGTCATATGTATCAGAGTCTACATTTTTAGTTTTCAACACTTTAATGGCAACACCTCTACATTTATTTATTCATTGCATTTGTCAAATTAGCCAGCTGTATAGAAGCAAAATTTATGTCAATGCAGAAAACATTATGCATCAAAATGGGTGGCTAAAAAGGAAATCTCAACAATTAGCTGGGCAGATACACCCAGGCCAGGGCGCCAATTTATCGCTGGGCATACTCACTTACACAGACACTCATACACATACTACATGGTGAAATTTACTATAAACCATTTACTTCACCTTGAACCCATATTTTTGGGCTGTGGGAGGAAACTGGAGAACCCGGAGGAAACCGATGTGGGTTCAAATTCTCCTTAGTAATAGTATTAATGTAAATAATGATAAAATATAGATAACACTTTCTATGAATCTGGAATTCATAAAGCCTTATAAAGTATTCATATATAAAGTATAAACAAAGTATAACGTGTTTTAGTCCTCTGTTACGTAGATTATTATTATTAAAATTATTATACTCATATATGTTTATATTATGCAATAAGACTTTGTCACTTTGTGTCATAAACCATTAGAACAATTTATTAATGTGATTATAAACATCTATGTACATTAACAGAGGCTTGTAACATTTATAAAAGTGTTATACATACTTTATAATGCTTTATTAATATGTATTATGAATAATGGATTCATTTTTTTTATTCCAAAGCATTTCAGCAAACCAATATAAAGCCAGAAGCAGAATTACTAAAGCATTGCCTCTAGATAGCCACAATAAAGCAAGAGAGTGATCCTCAAATTCAAATTAATAATTAAGAACAAATAAATGCACAGATACCCGAACCATCTTAGAAAGCTAAGATAAAGTAAAAAAACTAAAACCAAAATCAACTGCAAGTAGAGTACTCATAGAGAGAGAACAAGGGAATTAAATAAAGGACTTAGACAGAATACGATGAAAGGCGCAGACTAATTTAAAGATGCAAAGTTACCCAAGAGCACGGACACATAACATAGAATAAACTGAACCAAATAAACCCATCACAAATGGTGCACAAAGAGACATTAATTAACATGATAAATAATTAAGAGAATGGGAAAAAAACAAGCAAAACCCCAAATGAAACCGGAAAAAGTAAAGAAAAGAAGGATCAACCACCAGCATACAATCAGTCTGTTAACTGCACAGTGCAGTTTGCTTTTTGATAGAATTTGTCTCATCATTTACTATGCTTAGTTTCATTTAGTGTAAATGCACATTGGCACTGGACTTTTATTTAACTTTATACACATTTACAGTATATTGTAAAGCATTCTCTAGTTCTCATGCACTATTTTACAATAATCCACAACAGTATGCTTTAAATGTAAATGATGCCTTAACATAAATTTACCATAGTTAAACATTTGAAACAGGTAAAATGCTTCTAAGAACAAATGCATCAACTTATTTTTGAGAAAAGCTTACATGGGTTTACATGTACCAAATGTAAAAAAGACTATCAAGATCATTACCAATGAAAACTGCAACAAACAGCATATAGTTTATGATGGCAAGTGAGTGAACACAGGTCAATGTCCACAGCATGGGTGATCTGCATACATGTATCTTTAAGTGTACCATTGCAGCAATCTCAGTCTCATGATTCTCATATTGGCACTTTCAAGTGACATATGCTGCTATCAGTCTCCACTGTCTCTATTTCTATCTCAACAAGAAAATGCCAGCCATTCTGTACATTAGTTTTAACTGTGTCGCTTTATAGAAACAGTGTGTGTGTGTGTGTGTGTGTGTGTGCTTCAGTAGTTTGCTTGCAGTTCTAAAACTTGCATAATGAAGAGGAAATTCAGGAAATCCTGGGTGGTGCATGTTTTGTATACAGCAAAAAATGAGGGGAAAAAAAAGTTAATGCACTGATTAGGAAGTTCAATTAGTGCACCTGATGCGGCTCTGTATGATGACCTTGTGTCTTTATAAGTAAGTATGGCACATGTTGCAGGGAGAGAGTTTTCCCATCAACATGCAACAGCTGGTGGGATGGTGGGCACGACACATCTATAGGTGCATGTACTGTTAAAGCCCACCATGTGTGTGTGTGAGGGTGTGTTCGTGTCAGCAATAAAACTGTTTCTGTTGCGGTGCCATCCTGTCTCCTGTCCTCATTTTCTTCCACATTCCGTGACACTGGTGCTGAAACCCAGGAGTGGATGAGGACTTATGAGTTCTAAGAATGTCACCTGCGAGCTCTGCGGGCATGTTCTCCAATGAGGGAGCACGCCCTGTCCCAGACTTTTGGCGTTTGTGGCGCGCAAAACGGAGTTGATGGGGCAAGCAATGGCAAGCATTTGGCCTTATGCTGGAGAGATGATGTCAGGAGCTCATTGGCATACTGAGTCGGAGCCACGTGCAGGAAGGCAGGAAGACTTTGGACTCTCTCCCGTTCTCCGTTGCAGCTTACGCACATGGACATCCCACCCCCCTGAACACATCTGGATGCATGGGCATGAAGAATCTGCTTTGAGGGAAGTGTGACCATGGCACTTCGGAGGCGGAACCAAGACACTGATCAGGAGTTCACAGAGTTCTCCATCAACACGCAACAGTACTGGTGGGACGGTAGACATGGCACATTTACATGCACGTGTACTGTTAAAGACCACCTAAATATTGGTAAACTTTTTTGGGCTTTTGAAGTGTCATCTTCAAGAATCCAGTGTAAACTATTAGAAATGTTGTTTATATTGACATAAAAATCTCCTGTAAAGCCTTCTGATCTGATGCAGTACCATGCATTTGTCTCTGTCTAGTTGACTTTGTATTTGTTGTTTTAATCAGCATACAGATTTTGTTGGCTTTAGTGAATCCACAAGAAACAGAAAGGGTGTTGCTATAGATAGCATGGATTATGACTAACAAATCAAACCCACTCTTCCTCTGACTCACAAAGAGACATGGAATAGTACAGAGATATAGAGATGCCATCAGGGAGTTGAAGTGAGTGGACACACTCAAGTGTATCTGCTGTAATCCATTTAGCTTACAGCATGCAAAAAATTGCATCAAGTCTTCTGAAGGCAGTGGAACCAAGTGGATTTGTCTCTCAGCATTAGTTGCACAGTATTTTGAAATGATAAAACAGTAAGGCTGACTTTTTAGTTATCACTGAATGCCTTAAACCTGTAAACTGAAAAATCTGATATGCTGGGTTGATTCTTGACAATTCAAATTATGCATCAGTATGCAAATATATAGCTTTCATCTATGATGAACATGACAGAGAATATGCAAATAGAATAAAGACTATTTTTGATATAAAGACTACTAAGTGATTTTACTCATTTGACATAATGTATATAACAATACATGTTAAAATGTATAGCATGGACAAGCTGGTATTATCTATTTGTAATATGCAGAATGCCAAAAGTAATGTCTGGAGTATGAAGAGAAAAATGGAGTATGAAGCATGAGTATTACAAAAATGTTTGTATGAGTTATTTAACCTTTAAACTTGGACTGATATCTAGTCTTAAAAAGTTTAAATTTAATTGGATTTACATCTGGTAAATGATATGATGCCTTAATCATCCGGCTGCTGCACATACATACAGTCCTGAACATAAGAGGCCAGCACCACTGCACCATCATAAGGTCTGACAATTCTCTAATGATTTTATCCTGTTATCTGACAGCAAAGTACAATTTGGTATGATAATGATGCTTGCTTGTCACTAACAATAGGCTTCCCTTCACTGACATATTATACAAAGTGGGCCACCACCTGCACAGCCATTCCCTTATATGTGCAAGCCAATGATGTTTGCCATTTGCACTGCACTTGTAATTTTTTCCTGTAATTGCACTAAAGTGGAAGTACATGCCTCAGTGATGGGGATTCATGTTCTCCCCAACCTGCATGTATTGTTTTGTTTTTATCTCCAGGTTCTCTGGATTTCGTCCACAATCCAAAAACATTTTTTTTGTATTTTTGTGCTTTGTAACATGTCCGTATTTGATGGATATTGGAGATATAATTTGTATTATCCAAAAAATTATTATATTAAAATAATTTAGCATAAGAGCTATAAAGCTGAACCACAAACTCATACTTGACCTTTCATTCTGTTGCCAATTTCTTCTAGTACTGCAACTAAGGCACTTTGTCTCCTGTGCTCTTAAGTATCATCCTTAACATCTTTTTGCAGAGACAACAGACAACTGACATGTGAGATCAGTGACACCTGCTACACTGGCTCTGCCAAAAACCCATGTTTAATTGTATGTATGCTGTCACAGAACATATATGCAAATGGGTTGTTACAAAAATGGAAACATATTCTCTTGAATATATTTAAAGGTAAATCATTAACTACATCTTCAAATAATAATTCCATAATTCCAAGATGGCGGCGCGCATAGGCGCAGTGGCTCACAGCTCTCCCTGTGAGCCATTTTGTGTACTATTTTGTGTTTTTTGTATGTTGTTTTGATACATTGTACATGGTTTACAAACTCTTACAAACACTACATCCGTATGGATTTACTGGACATCGTCTTTCAACAGAAGATGACCATCTCTAGAGATTTTTATTGCACTCACAACATTGCGGACGAGCGAGACCAGCGGGATCTCCGTAGATTGTTATCGGGTCTGGTAAGCGACGTAGACGGCTTCGCGAGAGGAAGCAAAAACGGGGCTGCAGGGCTGGACTGCTGAATAAGCTAAAGAAACAGCCTCTTAAACAACTGCTGCCAAGCCTCTATCTCTCAAACGCCTGATCCATTGTACACAAAACGGATATTCTAGAATTATAACTAGCTGGAAATCGCCACGTTCGAGAGTGCTGTTTGCTTATCATCACAGAGACATGGCTACATGCTCAGATCCAGGATGTTACAATGCAGCTAGCAGGACGCACATTACACAGATGGGACAGGAACAGCGACTCCGGGAAGAACAGAGGTGGAGGGCTCTGCATCTACGTGCATGAAGGTTGGTGCAACAATAGCACTGTACTGGACAGACACTGTTCTCCCAACTTAGAGTTCATGTTGGTGAGATGCAGACCATTTTACCTGCCCAGGGAGCTCACTGTAATTATCATTACTGCAGTCTACATCCCACCGGATGCAAATGAAAAAACAGCTCTTTCTCTGCTGCTGAATGCCATTAATAACCATCAGCGTGCTTATCCACATGGTGTTCATATCATTGCAGGGGACTTTAACAAAGCCAACCTCAAAACTGTTTTACCACAATTCTATCAGTATGTGAAATGCCCAACAAGAGGTGAGAACACTCTGGACCATGTATATTCAAACATCAAACGTGCTTACAGAGCCACACCCTTCCCCCATCTGGGTCAGTCAGACCACCTCTCCCTGTTCCTCACCCCCGCATACACCCCCCTCATCCGACAAACAAAGCCCAAAAGGATCACCATTAACACCTGGCCTGATGACGCCCTCACCAGACTGCAGGACTGCTTCGAACAAACACTGTGGGAAGCCTTCCATCACAAAGACCTGGCCAATTTCACAGACACTGTACTGTCTTACATTAGGCACTGCATTGATACGGTCACTGTGGAAAAATCAATCCGGGTGTATCCAAACCAAAAACCATGGATGACAAACCAGGTTCACACACTCCTTCAGGCCCGAGACACAGCTTTTAGATCAGGAGACAGAGCACTATACAGTGCCACTCGTGCCGACCTAAGGAGAGGTATCAGGACCGCCAAAGCAGAGCATAAGTGGACGATAGAGGAACAGCTCAACAATCCTCGACAAATATGGCAGGGCATCCAGTCCTTTACCAACTTCAAAGGCTGCCCTGTGACACCTGGTGACTCAGATGTATCACTAGTGGAAGAACTAAACTGCTTCTATGCCCGCTTCGAGTCCCAGGAACATTCAACCACACCACTACCCACCTCCACACTACAACCCATTTCAGTCTCTGGTTCCCCTCCATTCATTCTTGCTGCTGAGGATGTGAGACGGGCCCTTCGTGCCGTGAACCCATGGAAGGCCACAGAGGTCCAGATGGTGTACCAGGGAAGGTGCTCAAGGCATGTGCTGACCAGCTAGCACATGTCTTTACCATTATTTTCAACCTGTCACTGGAACAACCCATCATCCCATCCTGTTTGAAATCAGCCACCATCATCACAGTTCCCAAAAAATCACCCACAACCAGCCTAAATGACTTCCGCCCGGTAGCACTCACTCCTGTCATTACCAAGTGTTTTGAAAAACTGGTTCTAAAACACTGCCTCCCCCCTGCTCTGGACAGGCACCAGTTTGCATACCGGAAAAACAGATCCACAGTAGATGCAATAACTACCGCCCTTCATTCAGCGCTGAGTCACCTGGAGATACGGGGGAGCTACATCAGGATGCTCTTCATTGATTACAGCTCTGCCTTCAATACAATAATACCGGACATTCTGATCCCCAAGTTAGATAATCTGGGGCTTCCACCATCAACCTGCTACTCGATCAAGGACTTCCTAATCAACCGTCCCCAGCAGGTAAAATTGGGCCCTTACTTCTCTTCCATTCGCACCCACAACAACGGCTCTCCCCAGGACTGTGTGCTGAGCCCACTTCTCTACTCACTCTATACATATGACTGCAGTCCCATCCACCCAGAGAACATCATCGTGAAATTTGCTGATGACACAACGGTGGTGGGACAGATAACCGGAGGTGATGAGGCGGCATACAGAGATGTCCGGAAACTTGGTGAGTGGCATGCAGCTAACAACTTGGCACTGAATACCACCAAGACAAAAGAACTCATCCTTGACTTCCGACAAAACAAGGTTGCCCCTACACCCCTGAACATCAATGGTGAATGTGTAGAGCATGTGGAATCATTCAAATTCCTGGGAGTACACATCTCTGCAGATCTCTCCTGGACAGTCAACACCTCTGCACTGGTTAAGAAGGCCCAGCAGTGGCTTCACTTCCTGAGGATGCTCAGGAAAGAGCAACTACACACAAGCCTGCTGGTGACCTTCTACCGTTCCACCATCGAAAGCCTGCTGACGTATGCTGTGTCAGTGTGGCACTCCAGCTGCACAGAGGCTGACAGAAGAAGACTACAGAGAGTGACCAACACATCTGAAAAAATCATTGGCTGCTCCCTGCCTTCCATAACCTCCATCTACCACTCCCGCTGTCTCAGCAGCGCCAAAAGTCAGATGCTACAGGTCCATACGGGCCAAAACAAACAGACTAAGGGACAGCTTCTTTCCCAAAGCCATTACAATACTAAACGGGAACCTGTACTAATTGGCACATCATTTTACATATTACATGTCTATTTGCATAGTACATTTTTGCACGTCTTTTCTATTGTTTTTTTTCTATTTATATATAATGCCATGTGCACAGGAGGAGCTTAAATCTCGTTATATTATGTATACTGTGTATGCGGGGTATAATGACAATAAAGGCTTTCTATTCTATTCTATTTAAATGGAACAGTCAAAAGACAAACCTTAAATTTAAGAGATTTGCTCACAATTTGTGAGTAATGTAGTGTGATATCGATTAGTGGCCCAGTGATATCAACCAACTATGTTGTGGCAGAACATTAGAATCGAGTCACTCCATCTGGCTGTTTCTGATCCCATAACAACTGAGCCACCATATTAATATTCATCATGGATTTGTACAGTTTTTGAAGAGGGAAATTAATTAAATGACAGGAAATGTTTAATATGCTCTTCTGCATTTGCTGACTAAATTTGCATGCTGATAAGAATGGGAGTAATTGGCTCATTAGTAGTCTAGCAGTACCAGGATTGAAGGGGAGTGGACAGGAAGGTCTGCAGGTGTTTGATAGCTGTGCATGGAAGCCTGCTGGGAGGTGATGCTTTTTCTGTTATCTGTAGTTGTCATCACAGTCCATCATTTTTGCCTTCTATTTCCACTTTAGTGACCTTATTATTCATTAGTATTCATTAGTACAGTATTCATTCATTAGTACTCATTAGTACAGTATTCATTCATTAGTACAGTATTCATTAGTACAGTATTTGTTTGGACAGTATTTCTACAAACACAAATACAGTTAAATAAATATAATAAAGATCCTCGCTTGTACTGTATGTTTCAGATCATCTGCCTTTGAAGAAATAAAACAGCAAATATAGCAAATCTGAGGGCCTTGTAACCTCAGAAAAAAATCATATCAGAAAAATAAAAAAGATAAAAGAAGACCAGTTTAAAACTGAGAAAGTTCACAAACCATAAACATGTTTTAAACCTTAGATTATTTTCTGTTAAGCCCCCCCTAAGAAGAAGAAAACTTTTTGAGGCCCCCCCACACGCACACTCACCCCCCCCCCCCATACATGACAAAATGGGATGAAAAAGTATTTTTACACGCCCAATGTAGTATGATTTTTCTATAATGAATGTATCCTTATTAACAATAAAGAAAACAAAAAAGAAAGAAATATAGATCAACTTAGAACAAAGAATCATTTGATTAACTTTGTTTTTTAGTTTGTAACAGAAACGAATGAAATCCTTATTTAAACTAGAAACATTTTTGAACAGACTGGCATTTGATACTGAAGAATTAAATGAAATAAAATCATTAAATAATTATAAATTCAAATTCATCAGCAATATTAATTCAGGAGCAAAATTTATTAACACTTTAACCTACAAAACTAAAATGAATACAACAATTTGTGCTGTTTTTTTTTTTTTTCAAAATAAAATGAAAATAAGGAAATCAGAACTAATGTCTCCAACGCATCCGTTTTGCAGCACAGCTTTTCTGAAGTAGTTTTTATAAAGCGTTATAATTGCTTGCTGTACGTCACGTTCTCGATTAAAAACTCAAGCGGTTATCAGCGTGATTGGGGTGTAATGTCTTTAAGTGACGTCTTCATTTATTTGGCTTCATGCTGTCCGCTTTTTAAACATTTAAAGACACAGAACAACATTTAAAGACATTTAAAGACACAGAAGACACCGGTCTTTCTGCGTCTCCACCTTAGTTACCGTGAAACCAAGCGCTACATACACTTTCCTCGTTTTAATTTTCGGTTGACTTTTGTTGCTCTCATTATCGTCTCTCTCCGCCTTTCTCTCCGTCATTCCTGTTAAATATTTGTCCACGTTGTCTCTTAAGGGTTTGTTCAATGCACTTAATATCACTTGCTCTGTGATTTCTTGTTATGCGCCCCCCCAGGCACCCACTATTTGAGAAGCACTGCCTTAGATGCATAACTGGGCGCCAATCTATCGCTGGGCACACACTCACTCACTAACACAGACACGCACACATACACACTTTATATGGGGCAATTTGGAGAACTCAATTGACTTGATCCATATTTTTGGACTGTGGGAATAAACCCACACGGACACGGGGAGAACATGGAAACTCCACCCACTGTGCCACCCGACTAAATGTATTATTTTTTTTAGAAATTATAGTTTTTGCATTTCTAGCCCAAGCTTCCATAAGTGGATCAAAAATGACCTGCATTAATTTACTATGGAATCCAATGGGAACCTTTGATTCTTATAAATAATAAATGATATCAACTGTGGACCACAACTGTGGAGTGGCTGGCTGGAACAATTTAGTACTTAGAATTAATAATGTCACACGACTACGCCATCCAGTTTATCTGGAAAATGTACTAAAGAAAGGCACACAGGAAAATTTTATTGACACCAGACCCAGGTTCCAGTTCAGTGATCTTTATTATATAAAACTATATTTTAGTATCACATTAACAGCATTCATTTTGTTTAATACTAAAACCTGATAAAATGCTCACAGACATACACACACAACTCGCTTCTGACTGACATCTATTTAAGTAAAAGGTGGGACAAACCCACAGCACAATAAAACAAGTGTTATAACAAAATGAAACCAATAAACCAAAACCCGAAACAAAACAAAACCGCGAAACAAAAGCAAAAACACAAAACAAAACAACAGTGTTAACACGCCAGTGCCAGAGATCGAATGAATGGACCACTGTAGATGAACCTCTTTAAATCCACAGAGCGTGGTCTGCTGGCCCTTTAACCGGGTGCCGTCGATAAACAGTGGGATTCTTCACTAATAAATGAATCTGTAGTCTAAAACCCACTGTATAATACAACCCAGCGCACAGACTGAAACTGTCAGTGCTGGAAAAACCTAGACCACACAGCACGCTGTAGCAAGGCACACAGTAGAGTGCCACAAACAATTGAAAATGATGCCAATATGAACAGGGATCCGAATCAAACCGACACTGGCACAAGCAGACAAGCGGCCACCCAGGACCGGATGCAGGTGCGATCAAAGAGAAAGAGTAACAAGGGAAAGGGAAGGCACATTTATAGGCCACCCACTTAGCGCTGAAAAGCAACAGGTGAGCTTACCACTAACTCATCCCCAAGGTAAGAGCTCATCCTGCTACAATATGAATAATAATAAAACTGTGTGTGTCTTTCGTGACTGTTGTTATAATTTATTAACAAATTATCCTACTTTCTATCTAACTAACACTAGCTAGCTAACTACCTAAGTTAGCTAACATTACTATATGTAGTGTGTGTGTGTGTGTGTGTGTGTGTGTGTGTGTGTGTGTGTGTGTGTGTGTGTGTATACACATGTACTGATGTGCTGATTTACTCAACAAAAGATGCACGGGAGCTCTTTATCACTGATGATATAATACAAGAGGTGATGAAATGCACAAACTTGGAAGGCTAGAGGAAACAGCTAGAGGGAAAAAAACAGCTACAACAGCTAGAGGAAAAGAATGAAAAAATGTCACCAAAGATGAATTGATGGCCTTCATTGGATTGACCCTGCTTGCCTGAAGTGAGAAGAACTGGGATGTATCAGTCCATGAGCTGTTTGGGAGTCCCCTAAATAATCCCATGTGCAAGGCCACTATTGCTGTTGGAAGATTTGAAGACATTCGCTGTACATTGCGCTTCGATGATAAAAGGACCAGAGCTTTCCGACTGGAAACAGACCATTGTGACCAGTCAGGGGCGTTTTTAGCCCAGATCCCTTATTCCTCTTTAAAAAAGTGCCCTTTCATGAGTGTATTTATCCATTTTTCAAACTGTTGTTACATTCATTTTGTTTGATCATTTGTTTGTTATATTGGACAAAATAAAATTACATATGAAATGTCTGTCAGCAGTTGATAGCACATTCAGTTCTAATAAATTATGATTTTGGCTGAAAATGTTTGAATAAACGAACCTGAGCTTTGGCAAAAAAAAAAAAGGGAATCCATTTTACGAGTCCGTTGCAGATGAGAGTTTTAACAGATGAGAGTTTAAGGTTTTGGTTTGAAATACCGTGACTTTGCGCCATAGGAAAAATTCTGACGGTTTTATGAAAGCTGAGAAACTGCTCTTTACAGCCAACATACAGTTATTAAAGTAACTTTACTCCGCTACAGGTGAAAAAAATCTGTCTCCCTCATACACACACAACTTAGAAACACAAACAGCTGACGGGGACTCCATCGTTCGGTCCCGTTGCTGGAGGAGAGGCTGCAGAGAAAGCTGCTCGTATTTGATCCGGGGCTACTGACAAAACATCCCAGGCCCAGGTCTAACGACGCTCTTGTGACCAGTGATTGTGTCACTGTGGACGAACAGCTTGTGCCATTCAATGGTAGGTGCAAGCTTCTAGAATACATGCCAACAGACATGTTTCAACAGTGTGCCCCTTGCTCAGCATCTCCTGGAGAAAAAATTCACTATTGTGGGGACTCTATGTCAGAACAAGCCAGACATCTCTCTGATAAAGCCTTTCAAGTCCAGGGAGGTTCACAGCACAGAGTTTGGTTTCAACGATAGCCTTATGATGGTCAGCTATGTCAGAAAGAAAGGAAAAGCTGTTGTGCTCCTGAGCATGATGCACCATGACAAACTAGTGGATTAAAATAGCAGACAGAAAAAAACAAAGTGATCACATTTTACAACAACACAAAAGGAGGTTTAGACACCATTGGCCAGATGGTTGGCCCCTACACCTGCAAGCACCAAACACAGAGGTGGCCAATTGTGCCATGGAATAACCTAACTGACATTGCCACCCTGAATGCCTACACTTTTTCAACTGTCAATGACTGGACAGTCATTGCAGACAGACAGACACACCATACACATACAATGGATGTTCACAATGTTCATATTTTTCTTTTACTGTTCTGGGTAATATTCTTTTTCAAAGATGTTAAAAAGATATTTCAAACATAAAATCATTCTTGTGGGGTCCTAAATATAATACATAATATTATAGAAGTGATTATTCTTAACCAAAATGACAAAAATGGCATAAAAACACATTTATTCTAATATGGTCATTTTTTAACTATGGAAGAGTGTAGGGTCCATTGCAGGATTTCCACAAATGTGTTGTGAAAATAAATTGTTAACAGCTCTGTTTTGTTTTCAACAAAACAGGGAATCCACTCACAAATTATTGTAATCATATCAATTAAACCTTTTTTTAAAAGGTTTTTAATTTTTTTCAGAACCACAGTACCTCGAGTTTAGCATCAAGTGGAAATATTCTAATTAGAAAGTGCAATCTTTTTGCAATCTGTAACTTTTTGTCAGACCCTAAATTTTCATAGTTAATTTGTATTTAAACATAATAACTTATCATGAATTAGATTGCTAATACTAAAGTCTTATCTCATTATCTTCCACTTAATCCTATACTAGGGTCGTTTTGGGCACTGGGCAGATACACCCAGGACAGAGCGCCAATCCATCGTTTGGCACACAATCACTCACACAGACAAACACACACAAACACGCAAAGAAAAAGAAAAAACATGCAGATATGGGGAGAACATGGAAACAAATATGGAAACATTTGGATATAAATCTGGATCTTCAGTACTGACAGATATACATGCTAACCACTAAGGCACTGTGTCACCCTTAAGATTATTATTTAATAATAATCTTAATTAATTAATAATTTTTTGAAAGGATTGACAAAAATGGTGAAATTATTTCTTCCTACCTACATTTGAAGTAATATGCAAAATCGAAACAATTCACAACCCAAACCTTCCTAGCTCCCTAACCTAGCAGGTTAAAAAGTATATTATTGAAAAATACACTTTAACAATTTTTTTTTGTTTGCATGGCAAAACATGTTAACTAACTGTTAGTTATTTAGTTAATTGTTCAACTAATTAACTGTTAGCATTCGTGTAGTAGTAAAAGAAATACACAAAATGCAGGATCTCCAGAGAGATCTCACAGCCAATTTTATTAACTCCATATAGGCAGTTCAATGCAATGCAATAGTGGATTCAAAATGAAAACCAAAGATAGCAGCTCCAAAAACGCAGTATAGGAATAACTTCTGAAAAACACCAGAACAATGCCGAAATGAACACCGTGACACATATGCGATCCAACATACCAAACCGTGTAAACTTAAACCATATTTAAATAGACCAAATCGCAAATGAGACACAGATTAAGTAAAACACAGGTGGGACCAAACTTGCACCTCTACTAAAAGAACCAGGTAATGGAGACAGACGGGTAAGAGAAGTGGGCGTGATAAGTTTGTTAGTGGTCATAATGACTTTTATAAGCATAGTACCTGTAGAGAGAAATAAAATATAATCACACAAAATGTACAGTCATGGCCAAAAGTTTTGAGAATGATACAAATATTAATTTTTACAAAGTCTACTGCTTCAGTTTTTATAATTGCATATACTCCAGAATGTTATAAAGAGTGATCAGCTTAACAGCAAAGTCAATATTTGCAAAGTCAATATTTGCCTAGAAAATGAACTTTATCCCCAAAACACATTCAACTTCATTGCAGCCCTGCCTTAAAAGGACCAGCTAACATCATTTCAGTGATTGCTCCATTAACACAGGTGTGGGTGTTGATGAGGACAGGGCTGGAGATCAATCTGTCATGATTAAGTAAGAATGACACCATTGGACACTTTAGAAGGAGGCTGGGGCTTGGCATCATTGTTTCTCTTGTGTTAACCATGGTTATCTCTAAAGAAACACGTGCAGTCATCATTGCACTGCACAAAAATGGCCTAACAGGGAAGAGTATCGTAGCTAGAAAGATTGCACCTCAGTCAACAATCTATCGCATCATCAAGAACTTCAAGGAGAGAGGTTCCATTGTTGCCAAAAAGGCTCCAGGGCGCCCAAGAAAGACCAGCAAGTGCCAGGACCATCTCTTAAAAATGTTTCAGCTGCGGGATCGGGCTACCAGCAGTGCAGAGCTTGCTCAGGAATGGCAGCAGGCAGGTGAGAGTGCATCTGCATGCACTGTGAGGCGAAGACTCTTGGAGCAAGGCCTGGTCTCAAGGAGGGCAGCAAAGAAGCCACTTCTCTCCAGAAAAAACATCAGGGACAGACTGATATTCTGCAAAAGGTACAGGGAGTGGACTGCTGAGGACTGGGGTAAAGTCATTTTCTCTGATCCCTTGTTTGGGACATCTGGAAAACAGCTTATTCAGAGAAGACGAGGTGAGCGCTACCACCAGTCTTGTCTCATGCTAACTGTAAAGCATCCTGAAACCATTCATGTGTGGGGTTGCTTCTCAGCCAAGGGAATCGGCTCTCTCACAGTCTTGCCTAAAAACACAGCCATGAATAAAGAATGGTACTAGAATGTCCTCCGAGAGCAACTTCTCCCAACCATCCAAGAGCAGTTTGGTGATGAACAATGCCTTTTCCAGCATGATGGAGTACCTTGCCATAAAGAAAAGGTGATAACTACATGGCTAAGGGAACAAAACATAGAGATTTTGGGTCCATGGCCTGGAAACTCCCCAGATCGTAATCCCATTGAGAACTTGTGGTCAATCATCAAGAGACGGGTGGACAAACAAAAACCTACACATTCTGACAAAATGCAAGCATTGATTGTGCAAGAATGGACTGCTATCAGTCAGCATTTGGTCCAGAAGTTGATTGAGAGCATGCCAGGGAGAATTGCAGAGGTCCTGAAGAAAAAGGGTCAACACTGCAAATTACATTTGGTCATTTATTGGACGCTTTTATCCAAAGCGACATACAAGGTGAGCACAGGGTTCATCACAACATCCCTGGAGCAATGAGGGTTAAGGGCCTTGCTCAAGGACCCACACTGGTAACTTCAGTGGAGCTGGGATTTGAACCCCCAACCTTCAGATTGATAGCCCAACGCCCTGACCACTGAGCTACCACACCCCTGCAAATATTGATTTGCTGCATTAACTCATTCTAACTGTCAATAAATGCTTTTGTTACTCATAATATGATCGCAATTATATTCCTGTATGTGATAAAAACATCTGAAAAATACACATAAAAACCAGAGGGCAGCAGATCATGTGAAAATATAATATTTGTGTCATTCTCAAAACTTTTGGCCATGACTGTACTACTATGTATCTGATGAGACAGAAGCAAACTTTTGGTTCTTCAATTTTCTAAGTTTGTGTAACTTGTATTATTTTTATTTCTAAGAAAACATTTTATGAGGGTGCCTATGGGGTTGAATGATTCCAAAAAAAGAAGTCATGCTGTCTTAAAATTAACATGACTGCCTGTCATTATCCCAGTCACTGATACCAACTACTGTGACAATATATACTCCAGTAAATCTGTAAACATAAATATTTGTAGAAAATAATTTTGTCTTTATGCAAGAAAAAAAAAACACGGAATACCTATAGTATATAAAGATTTTAAAGACTTGCTTGTTGCTTTCAAATTGTCTTTTAATAATCAAGCTGTTCTTTATGCTTCATGCTTCAGATGAAACATTCATGGAGATTGTCCAGTAGTGACAAAATCGGGGGGGTCTTAATATGAAATATTAATATTTCTTATACATACACAATTATATTACTTATTAATATTTCATATTAATAAGTGTACCCCAAACTGTTCCTGTCAGGTTGGGAGTGCTAGGCCACTCCCCCCTGTCTCCCTTGTTTCGGGCTTTTGGCCGTTTAGGGCTCCCGTAGGTAGGGCCCATCCCCTTGAGCTGGGATTGGGTCCTACTTGATCACATGTGACACAGATACACACACAATGCTGGCCTGCTGACTCAGGGCACATGCGCGCTTTAAGCGTAGTCAGCAGGCCAGCATTGTGTGTGTATCTGTGCATGTATAGGTATATGTATGCATAGATGCTACGTCGGATGTTTTTCGTGTTTGGTTTACTTTGGTTGGTTTTTGTAAGTGTTGCTCCCGGCACATCCCGCCGTGCCTTCAGCGGCGTTCCCGCTGACTTTAGCAATAAAGTCCCTCTTTGTTTGCTTACCTGATCGCCTGGCTCACTCTTTAAACCACACCGCACCACGCTGCGCCGCCTTTATACGGACAGCGCCGCTCGATCGTAACAGTTCCCACAAATTTAAAAACAAATGATAGTCCAAACTGCATAAATAAGTGTATGATTAAAATCACCTCTGACAAATACCTGAATTTAATGTTTTCAACATGTCCAAATATTTCTTCCCATACAGTGTATGTTTCCAAATAGTAAATAAAATTACCTTACAGGATACCGCTTATGGACAAACACTTTATGTACCCATAAAGGTGCATGTTTTACTGTCCTTAAAATGTTAAAATGTTTTACTGTCTAAAAATGTGTACGGCTAAAAACTTTCACTCATCAAAAAAGGTTTTGATTTAAAATTATGGAATGTGCCAGAGGGAACACTCATGTGCTGATTTACTCAACATTTGTGTTCACAGGAGTTGGAATCAGTGGTTAACGTAGGTTCTCAATGTTCCTTCATAGCAAACTCAATCAAACTAGTTTTTTAGGAGTTCACTTTGTGCGTGGCAACAGACATGCAGACATATGAAATGAAATGGCTTTCTTAAGGCAACGGGGACATTGGGAAGAATTGAAACATTAGGAGTTACTGTCTATTTATGCAGTTATTTTAATACAAGAAAGCTTAAGTCGAATAATTACAAATTCGTAGAGGCAAGTTCATTTTGAAGGTATACCATCCAGATGGTATACCTTCTGTTGTGACAAACTTACTGATGAACAGCACAAAAACTCTTTCTCAAAAAACTGCCAAGAAAAAGTAAATAATGTCTATTATTTGAATGTACAATCTGTGGAAAACTGCCTTGTTTTCACTGCTGGATGACTTAAAAAACTGAATAAGCACAGCTCTTATTTATATGCTAATACCCAGAAGAAACACATCAGAAAACAGCGTCTCTTCAGTAAAGTAGAGATGAGAGTCCATGATGATTCAGCTTCCTGCTGTTACAGAATGACAGCAATGAAACATTATTTTAATATAAGCTTTTACATAAGAGTTACAATTTTTTATTTTTTTAGCTTTTCACAGTGTGGCTGAGGAGTACAGTAAAATGTAAATATTCATATTACCAAGTATTATCCTGCCAAGATATAGAACAGAAATCAGCACTTATACTAGAGGAACAAATATAGCATGGAAGAATCCAACAGACATCTTCCATTTATACTTTACCACTGCACTTTAGCAATAACACATACTGTAAAAGGAATATGTAAAAAAAAAACGAACACAATTAAAAAACAATGCAATTAAAAAAATTTATTTTCAATATAATTTAAAAACACTGTATGGAAATTAGTAATGATATTGGGCTGTGCAAGAGGACAATGAGTCTAATTTCATCTAATTTCGTCTAAATGGGTAAATCAGCAAGAACGACGAGACAGCATACAGAGAAGAAGTACAACGGCTTATGGACTGGTGCAGAACCAACAACCTGTCTCTGAACTTAGACAAGGCCAAAGAGATGGTTGTTGACTTCAGGAGGACAAGGTGTGATCACTCTCCAATGAACATCGACGGCTTCGCTGTGGAGATCGTCAAGAACACCAAGTTCCTTGGAGTTCACTTGGCAGAGGATCTCACCTGGTCTCTCAACACCAGCACCATCGCCAAGAAGGCCCAGCAGCATCTCTACTACACCCCTCATCCTCACCACATTCTACAGGGGAACCATTGAGAGCATACTGAGCAGCTGCATCACCACCTGGTTCGGGAACTGCACTGTATTGGACCGCAAGTCCCTGCAGCAGCTAGTGAAGACGGCTAAGAAGATCATCACAACAAGTTGCAACCAGCATTGTGAATGACAACACTCACCCCTCACACTCACTCTTTGAACTCCTGCCTTCTGGAAAAAGGTACTGGAGCATCCAGGCCAACAATTCCAGACTGCGAAACAGTTTCTTTCCTCAGGCCATCAGACTCTTGAACAATTTGACCAAACACTAACATATCCGCTGCTAGCATGTTTGCACATACCTTTATGCACATCTTGCACCTTAGCACACTTTTTGCACTTTTTAAAGAACTGCCACAATGATAAACTCTTAAGAATTTTTTTAAATCAAGGACATTTCTTCTTCCTGGAACATGTGGCCACTAGGAGGCCACCAGCACTGTTACCTCTCCACTTAATGTTAACTGTTTACAATAACCAACCAACCTGTCCTGGGTGTATCTGCCCAGTGCCCGAAACGTTCTTCCCTGGATGTGCATGGGGAACCCCCCCGCGACCCTAATATAGGATAAAGTGGAAGACAATGAATGAATGAATAAATAACCAAACTCAGGGTTTACTTTCAATACCATACTTGAATGTTTAGTTCATTCATTCATTTAATTAAAATTCATTCATTCGTTATCTTCCACTTTGTCCTATATATTAGGGTCACGGGGGGTTCCCCATGTCCATCCAGGGGAGAACGTCTCGGCTGCTGGGCAGACACACCCAGGACAGGGCGCCAATCCATCGCTGGGCACACACTCACACAGACACAGACACATACACACATTATATGGGGCAATTTGGATAACTCAATTTACTTGATCCATGTTTTTGGACTGTGGGAGGAAACCGGAGAACCCGGAGGAAACCCACGCGGACACGGGGAGAACATGGAAACTCCACCCAGATGGGGATTCGAACCGGGAATCCCTAGTGCTGAGAGGCGAACGTGCTAACCACTAAGCCACCGTGCCGCTGATGAACAAATTACCTGTCTAAAAGAGTGCACATTATTGGGGGATTCCAGGATCAAATCCCAATTTGGGTGGGGATTCCAGGTTCGAACCCCCGCCCCACACACCTACACACGACCCTAGTAGAGGATTAAGCAAGAGATAATGAATAAATTCTTTAATTCATTATCTTTTACTTAATCCATTCATTAATTCAACAGAAATTTTATAAATCTTTATGACACTGGTCTCTAAAGTTCACTCATTCATTCATTATCTTCCGCTTTATCCTCTATTAGGGTCGCGGTGGGGTTCCCCATGCCCATCCAAGGGAGAACGTTTCGGGCGCTGGGCAGATACACCCAGGACAGGGCGCCAATCCATCACTGGGCACACACTCACTCACACAGACACACTCTATATGGGGCACTCTATATCAATTGAGTTGATCCATGTTTTTGGACTGTGGGAGGAAACCGGAGAACCCGGAGGAAACCCACGCAGACACGGGAGAAAACATAGAAACTCCACCCAGATGGGAATTTGAACCGGGAATCCCTAGCGCTGAGAGGCGAACGTGCTAACCACTAAGCCACCATGCCGCCATGTCTCTAAAGTTAATCAATTAATTAACAAACAGTTAAAATAAACATTTCATTATGCATTATGTCACTGATAAAGCCTTATGGCATATTCTTATAACAGTGTATGAGTGTGGTAATATTCATGCATGTTAACAAAACAATATGACAAGTGTTATATGTGTTTTCTGTTTTGTTTTTGTTTTTTTTCCGCTCTCCTTGGAGGACATCAACTTGGTTCTAATAAACTGTATCGGCTTTGATCTGTTCCTTTACTACGCCGCTGACAATCAAAGGAGGACTCTAAGAACTTTAGCCAATTATATATTTGTTAATAACATGTAAAGTTAGGTGATCAGAAGTGAAGGGAATTAATTTGTGTTATTCTTTATTCCTTTATGCATGTCTGTGTGGCAGTTTTAAGGAGAAGAGACCTTCAGACAGGATGCACATGCATTCAGTGTGCTAAAAGCACTTTAATGTACCAATATTTTATTCAAAGGCTAATCTTCATTGTAGCAAAAAAATACTATTTTGGGTTTCTTTTCCACACCTGCCCATGTCCTCATTTTCCCGAACCTTACTTCACTGGTGGTGAAACTCAGAAAGTAAGAAAATTTTATAGTCATGCTACTGTACTTTACCCAAGAGAAAGTTTTTCCTGAACATAGAGAAGGAACAGCAATTCCAAGTATTGTTTCAGGTGCAGGGAGAAGATCATCAGGTGATCTTCTAGACAGCAGATGTTCTAGCTTTCATCTCATCAGCTGCCACCACAAGCCCAGTCCTGATTCCAATTGAAGTTAAAGCCAAATGATGACATGAAAGCATTTATTTGGCTATTTGTGTGAACCAGTTTTGTCTAACAAGGCCTAGTTAGTGACCAAGCAGTTTCTTGCCATGATCATTCACTGGAGTACCACCAAAGCCTTAATGTGCTGGCATTCAGTAATTCAACCAGCACCTTTGTTTACCTAACTAAAAGACACTATGTCACACTTGTCTACCTGGAGCCAAACGCGGCTGCGCAAATACAGCGCAGAGCCGCAGCACTCTAACGTGCAGAAGGGAGCCAGGCACGCGGGTAGCAGGAACGTGAATTTATTTTGGTGTAACACCACCAAACACACAGGTACATAGAGACAAGTGCGACAGGAAAACCGAAAGACGTGCACGGACGACGAGGGACACCGGAACTAAATACACAGACACATCCTATCACGTGCACCCCATAACCCAATCAAAATGAGGAACTAATTAACACAAACAACCTGGACTGAACAGCTAATTAACAGAACACACTGGCACAGAAACACCGAAACCGAAAAACACCCGAACTGAGAAACAGAAAAACAGGTGCCCGAGGCACCCGTTACACACTACTTTTGGGTAAGCATGACTTTGCAAACATTGTTGACATGGTGACTCTGCAACAATTATTATTACAGCTCCCAGAGGAAATAGGGACATCATCTTATTGGAGAGCAATTTGGCTGCATATTTTGGGGGCTGGTAAACTTTACCCACATAGTGGTCATGAACCTCCATTTCAACCAAGCAGTGGGGAATATCAGTGGCCAGCCAAATGACTGTGTAGTCAATGTCAGGTGATATATGTATGTGCAGCATGGGTGTAAGCGATACTGTGCATATATAAAATATGTTAGCCTTACCTATGTGCCTTATGGAAAAAAGACATATTTAAACTTCACTTTTCCACTTTCTTTTTCTCCCTTTTTTCCCTCAATCTTAAAGCCAATTATTGTAATTAATCTGCATGCAAAAATACATTTGTAAAGTTTTTTAATTAGTCATTCCTTATCAAATTATGAAAATGGTATGCAAACAGTAACTTCCCCATTTAGATGCTTGTTATTAGTATAAGGTACAGGTTGTGATTAATTTTCTGCGCAGCTGTAGAGCCCAGTACGCGTGCTGTATATCAGTCACGTGCAGCGTCCGCGAACGTGCCGGAGTCGCACTGCGAGGGGCCGGTACTGGCCCCTCGCACTGCGCGTGCTGTATATCAGTCACGTGCAGCGTCCGCGACCTTGCCGGAGTCGCACTGCGAGGGGCCGGTACTGGAGCTACCGCTGGTGTCTGTGGATGAGTGTGGCATGAATGTGCCCTATCCCCTTGTCTGCTCTGTCCAGTCTGTCTACCAGGGTGTCGTATTCCTCTGTTGCTATGTCCTTGGGTCTGGCGGTGAGGGTCTACATGTACTGTATGCAGGATGGCGATCCTGAGGCGGAGGTGGAGGCGAGTGAACGGCATACTGGAGGTGCTGACGCAGCCGGCCAGCCAGAGGGCGCTCATCACACCCACATGCCAGTGGGTGCCAGCCAGCCTGGGCACACCAGCCTTTCCGAGTGTGCCATCCCTGCCACAGCGCCTCCAGCGTGCATACCCGCCAAGGTCCAGCCAGCGTGCGTGTCCGCCAAGGTCCAGCCAGCGTGCGTGCCCGCCGAGGTCCAGTCAGCATATGAGCCTGCCAAGGTCCAGCCAGCGTGCGAATCTGCCGAGGCCCCTCCTGCGTGCGTTCCCGCCGAGGTCCCCCCAGGGTGTGTTCCTGCCACAGACCCCCCGGCATACACACCTGTCGTGCCCCCTCCGGCGTACGCCGCCGAGCCTGTGCACCAGGGGCCGCACGCAGCCGAGCCCTAGGAATAGGTGCCTAGGGCACCTATTCTTTATTTGAGTTAATTAACTTTGGTTCATGTTTGGCATTTAAGTTAATTAACTTAATTTCATTGGTTTGCTCTGTGCATGTGGTCGGGTGTCTGTCTGTATTTATCTCCAGTGTTCCCCTTCCTCCGTGCACGTCGTTAGTTTTATGTCACCTTGTGTTGTGTACCTCCTGTGTTTTTGGTGTTCGTACACCTTTAAATAAAATTCTGTTCCGCTACCTGTCGTGCCTGGCTCCCTTCAGCGCTTTAAGGCGCTGCGGCTCTGCGCTTCATCTGCGCAGCTGCTCCGGTTGAGGTAGGCAAGCGTGACACAGTGTATGTCACTTAGCTTATCTTACTAGTATAGGACAGGTAAAAAAATATATAGTTTTTGGAATTTTGTAAAATACGCTTATTTATTAGTTATAAAGATATTTTAAGAGACACAAGAATAGTATGATATATTTGAGGAACGGTTAAGAACATTTATTCACTCAAGAATACAAAAAAGAGATTTTTTTTGTCTCATCATCTACAGTAGCAGCCCTGTTCTATCCCAGTGTGGATCTAGCATGTGGGTCTTCGTGATGATTTAGGTATTCCCTTTGCCTAGATGTCTGGATGTCTGCCAGTTGAAGTTTTTAATGGATAGTCCAGCCTACTGATTTATTGTCAATTCTACTTTTCTGGGTGCACAATGGAGGCCACAGTGCAGCCAGCGATCGAAATGGCTCTACTTATTAAGTCTGAATAGAAACTCGAGCTCCCACTCGGTGTTGGCTGCTTTCTATGGATGTGACTGACCGAGAGGAGACAAAAGATTCACTCAGAGTGCTCTGGTGATTGTCTGAGAGGATTTAAGGCTTCATCGCTCAGTTACTTCTCTCTGAATGGAGTGTTAGCACTGAACAACAATCAACAGAAAGCCTTTCAACTTCCACATCAGTACAGTTATGCTGAACAAGCCTGTAAGATTGAGGAAACTGAATTTTGACCTTTTTTCTTAATTTACATTTTTGTTGGCTTCAAGACCCATGCATGAAAAACAGAAATAATTTGTTTGATGTATTTGCCATAGAGTGATGGAGATGCAGTCGAACATAAATATGTAAACCTGTTCTCCATATGCAATATCTGGATTTGATATCACAAATGCTCTTTTCACAAGTTTTCATATTTGTTGAAAGCTTTAATATAATAGTTACAGTAATTTCGTTTCCCACCAGTTTAAACATTCCTAATAAGCATATGGCTCTCAAATAAGGCAATGGGGGATTAAGTTATTTTAACATACAGCAATGGTCTGGTTGGTCAGTAGGGCCCTTAATCCATCATTGCTTAGAGCCTACAAATCACTCTAAACAAAACCACTTGCCTAAATAAGAATACATATATTTTCTATTAATGCAGAGAGAGAGAAAAGGAAAGTATAAAATGTACATGTATAAAATAAGTTAACAGAGTGAAACTACTATTGAATACCACCTCCATGATATTGTTTGGAAGACTAACAAAAAACTGCATTTTTAATCATTTTTGCCATTTTTTTGCCAAGTGTTTATACAGTATTATAATATAATGAGGACACATTAACTACAGAAACAAATAAGAACTCTTAATTAGAGAAGAGGGTCTGGAATATTTTATATGAAAATTAAATTACATAAATATCTCAAAAAGAACACAAATAATACCAAATATGTTAAAGAGTTTGACTTAGGCAGTCCTAATATCTGTCATGTTATATAAGAGCTAGAGTGTATGGTAAACGCGAGGTCATGTAATTCTATTAAACATGGTATAACATTTCCATTAATCATATCTATAGCATTAAGGTGAAAGTTGAGCTCACTGGATCATCCATCTATGCGGTAAATGAAGCCTGTAATGGACTAGTGTAGAGTGAAGCCCCTAATGGCCTTAGATGGATGTTTCTTTTTGTGCCATAGTTCCTAAAGCATTCTATGTTGTATCTCATTTTGCTATTTATACTATGATTCCTGAAAGTTTCATAAAAATCTTTTGACTTTGAAAAAATACTTTGATCAAAAGGCGCAAAAGTGAAGTAAGTTTTAAAAAATGTCCTGAGCATAGCAACAGGCTTTATTAAAATAAATACATTACATGAAACTGTTATGCATTATGATGGCTGATGTACTGTATCTGCTGTCCCATTTTGTTCCTGTCCTGCTCTGGATTACTCTTCCCACTGTGTGTGTTTGATATATAAATGTTTAAATTTATAGACTACATGCTTAATTACCAAACAAATTGTAAGAACTTGTAAGAGACAAGATTATATAACATTAGATCATGAACATCAGAGAAACATGGCTTGGCCACACAACAAAAAAATTATAATTATTATTTCATTCATTATCTTCCACTTAATCCTCTACTAGGGTCATAATGGGGCATCCCCATGCCCACCGAGGGGAGAAAGTTTCAGGTGTTATGCAGATGGAACCCAGGACAGGGCAGCAATCCATCTCTCGGCACACTCACACAGATACACACACAAACACACATTATGTACTAATAAAAAAAAAAAAACTCATATAGGGTCTTAAACAGCACAGGTTTTTACACTCCTTATACCAAAGGCAAATTTATTTATAAATATTATAATATGTTAAATATTAACATCCGGTAGCATTTTAAAACATTAGTTGTCTTATACAATGATCTGCACAACTTAGCAAAGTGTCATGTAATATAACAGTAATTTGAACAAAAACATTAAGCCCACTTGGGTGGACAAAAAAAACAATTTGATACCTTGACCCAGAAGATACACCATATAGGTTTTGGACATAGGAACACAACATTTGCTTTTAAATTAGTATTTGCTATAAAAAAAAATGTGAAGATTTATACATAAAAATTTTAAATTGTGTGATTACAGTGTTTAACTGACCACTGTTAGGTTCAGAGGACACAATTCAATGTTTAGTTTTATTGCTGCACTTTTTCACATCAACACCCCTTTCTAGCCTTCATAATTCAAGTCCATAATCCTTGGTTTTCAATTAATAATTATATTTTATGTTTAACCAATTATTAAACAAACGTTATCACTTACTTTTTTCTTTCTGGAATTACTGCACTCTTTACATCAATATTACCTCAATATTATACACTTCTGTGGTGTGAGGATGTGATGAGCGGAGTCTGTAGAATGGAGACAGGTTAATGACACCGATCAGGTGAACATTAAAACCTTCCTGTGATTAATGGTTTTAATTGTCTCTCCTCCTGTGTTTAGTAAAAGGAGGCCGTAGGGAGCTGGAGGGAGGAAAGAGAGCAAAACTTTTACTTTTACTATTGCTAAAAGGCGTCTTACTTTATGGCGAAATGAAGCCTTTTTATTTGACCACGCACACAAAATAATTTGCTCCAATTGCTAGAATGCCAAGTCTGGCTGTACAATAGGGTAACCAAGCTTAGTTCAACTTCTTTTGCTACACAAATCAAGCTCTATATCACTGACCAAGTGAAAAGGAGCTTTTAAGATCACACGGTGAATCTGGGATGCAGACTATGAGGTGATATACCAGAAAGAGGTGGACCACGGCGGGTGTAACACTTTGACCTGCTTTAATTATGAAACGAGGAGGTACCAGTGGCGTTGGCAAAGGTAGTTCAGAAGGGGAAGAAGCTGGGACTGGAGGTGAATACTAAAGCGGCAAAATACTGGTCTTTAACAGTATCAGAATTTTTATAGAAATGTCCCAAGTTATAGGTCACGTGTACATCCTATTCTCTTGTCCCTCCAGCTTCGCATGGCCCCTTTTACTACAACACAGAAGAAGAGATAATTAGAGACATCACAGGAAGGTGTTACTGTTAAGCCTATCTTTCGTCTACAGATTCCACCCATCACACACTTCCCCACAACTGATATTACGGTAGGTCTATGTCTAAGTTTCTCTAAGTTTCTTCTTTTCTGTTGCTCTTCTGCAATCCTAGCTAACAAATTAAATGCATGAGCACAAGCAATGACATGGCAGCTGCCTACCAAAACTTCAACAAACACCTTGTATGTGTTAGCAATTACCGACTCTCAATCTAATTATAACCTGACAAGCCTTAGGAATGAATTGTCAACATCCAAGCAACAATCTGAAAGGCTTTATCAACCAACAATTGGCAACTTGCCAAATAGAGTTTCCAATGATTTGATACCAATGATTTGAATATAAAAAGAACAGGCAAAGGTTTTAATATGTGAAGCTGCAAGTAGCAGTGTTAAAACCACTAATCATAACGATACTTGTGCAAAATGGGTCAAACCATTTGGTGAAACATTCGTATGGCATGTATCTTCGAAAATCTAGTAAGTTAGTAATCAGCCAAGGGAGCAATAGTGCACGAAGCTTACAGCACAGTGAAGTAGGAAAGCATGCCGTGTGAAAATGCTAATTGTATGACCAAAAACATGTTGTAATATCTTTTTTCTGTCAAGTTTTGGGTTTGCTCAGCAGTGTACAAAGTATAGGAGCTAAAGAAAATAAAACCATCACAACTTTTAAATTGTAGCACAATCTGAATCCATGACCATCTTATTGAGCAGAACACATTTTGCTTTTTAGCAAATGATATTTGAATAAGTCTTCAGCAGTGTTAATATGCTGATACGTATTTACCATAATGACTTAATATCAGTATTTTGGGGGTGAAAAACCTAGCTATATGTCATAAACCAAGATATTAAAGATTTGTCAACTGTGCCAATAATTAAACATCAGAAATATTAAGCCAAATGACATAAGCCAAGCATTAATGACTTCAGAATTTGCCAGGTACAAACAGAGCTCAGTGTTTAGGGAAATCATCAGTACACACTGCTGGCTATAAGAGAACAACTCTGTGTTCCACACTTTTGCACTGTGTGTACTTTCAATTTACCCTTCAGAAAAAACTATCTTGACTGCTTTATATGTCCCAGTCCAATCATGTTGGTGCTGGAGCATAAGAACTTCCTGATTCTCCAAACCACCAATTCTTATTATTTGTATTATACATATATTATTATATGTCCTGTAAGCTCAACTGGGAAACCTGGGCATTTTTAATGCTCTGCAGTGAAGTACTATTTGCCTATTTGAGGTTCCATTAACCCCCTAGAGGAGAATCACTGTTAAACCATTTTACTGAAATCAAAAAAGCTTTAAATGTATTTTTCATCTGTTCCAGGTAAAGTAAATTATGTAAGCCTGAGGATAAAAGGTACCAGTTGCCTGCCCACATTAGTTCAAAATTATTTGTAATGTGTGCATGATTATTAAATGCATTGGACAATAAATATGCCTCACAGAAAGGTCATTTTATAAAGCTTAAAGTATTTAAAACCTAGGCTATGCCTTATAACTACTTTAAGACTCTACTGACACCAACAGAAACAAATGTCTCTCTACTATTTATGTATTATCATATAATCAAAATATTATCTGCATGCCTATTGTTTTAGCCAGCCACACAAGACAGAACATTTACATTACATTTACATTTAGTCATTTAGCAGACGCTTTTATCCAAAGCGACTTACAAATGAGAACATGACAAGTCAGAAGTTATGGAGAAAACCAACTACACTGTAAATTCATCAAACCTGATTGTTATTTGATGCTGTGCCCCCCCCCCCCCTTTTTTATTATTATTTATTTTTTATTTATTTATTTTTTTCTACAACAAATATTTGTTAAAGAGATGCGTCTTCAGTAGTTTCTTAAAACTGCTTAGTGATTCTGCCTTACGGACAGAGTTGGGAAGATCGTTCCACCATTTTGCAGTGGTGAAAGCCACGGAATGAGAATTAGCTCCTTGGTGAGGTGGAATCGCCAGGCGGCAATCATCACTGGAGCGAAGTGAACAAGTCGGAATGTATTTTGAAAAGATAGAGTGAAGATCCAGAAATGGTTCTGTAGGCCAGAGTCAGTGACTTGTACTGAATGCGAGCAGGGAGCCAATGGAGGGAAATGAGAAGTGAAGTGACATGAGTTCGCTTGGGCTGGTTAAACACAAGCTGGGCTGCAGAGTTTTGAATTAGTTGAAGAGGTCTGATTGTGGAAGCTGTGATACCGGCAAGTAATGCATTACAATAATCAAGCTGGTATAGGACTAGGGCTTGAACAAGTAGTTGGGTAGCATGTTCAGTCAAGAAGGGTCTGATCTTCCTTATGTTGTAAAGAAGGAATCTACAGGAACTGGCGGTTTTGATAACATGATCAGAGAGTTTAAGGTGGGAGTCTATTGTGAAACCAAGGTTCCGGACCGAATCGGTTGGGGAGGTTGTGGATCCGTCAATTTGGAAGGTCAGGTCATGATGGATTGAGGATTTAGCTGGGATAATGAGAAGCTCTGTTTTTTCATCTCAGTGATGTCATGTATAGTGAGAAGAGGAGAGGACCAAGTACAGAGCCCTGAGGCACACCAGTGCATACTTAGTGAGAGTTAGAGATCTCCCCATTCCATGACACTTTGAAGGTCCTTTCTGTGAGATAGGATCGAAACCATTCAAGTGTCGTATCAGAAAAGCCTAATTCAGATAGTGTGGACAGTAGAATCTGATGATTTACTGTATCAAAAGCTGCAGAAAGGTCTAGCAGAATGAGGACAGAGGATTGACATTTGGCTTTGGCAGATTTTGGCAGATTAGCAATGCTGTCTCCGTGGAGTGACCACATCTAAAACCGGACTGATTGGGATCAAGGAGATTATTCTGATTAAGAAATTTGGAGACCTGTGTGGATACCACCCATTCAAGTGTTTTAGACAGGAAAGGTAAAAGAGAAACAGGTCTGTAGTTATCGACCAAATTTGGGTTGAGCATAGGTTATTTGAGTAGGGGTTTGACGATGGCCTGTTTGAAACAATTTGGAAAAGTGCCAAACGTGAAAGAGGAGTTAATGATGTGTGTGAGTGCTGGTGTGATGGATGAGGCGATGGATTGAAGAAGGCGGGATGAGATGGAATCAAGGTGGCAAGTAGTTAGGTTACTGGCAATAAGAATTTTGCAGACGTCAGATTCTGCGACGGGGAGAAGGAGGAGAGGGTTGGATGGCTGGATGTGTGAGATGTAGTGTTGTGGAAATGGTGAGTATGAAAGAGTTTGCTGATGCCTTCAATCTTTTCTGTAAAAAAAGGTTGCAAAGACATCAGCTGACAGAGAAGTGTTAGGAGGGGGAGAGGGAGGAGTTAGTAGTGAGTTGAAGGTACTGAATAAGGTTCAGGCATCTGAGGTGCATGTTATCTTGGACTGGAAGAACAAGGATTTAGCAGCAGTTACACCCTTCGAGAAAGTGCCAAGTGAGGACTGGTATGTTTCTAAATCTGGAGACAGACCAGACTTACGCCATTTTCTTTCGGCGGAACGAAGAGAAGTACGTTGCCAGGGACTGGACGGAGAACTGTGTGTTTTTCTGATGGATTTTGGACAGACCTGGTCAAGACATGAAGCCAAGGTGGAGTAGAATGTGCTTGATGCAGAGTTGGTGTCAAGAGTTAAGAAGTTACTGATGCTAGGAAGGGCATCTGTAACCAAGTCAGCAAAGAGTGTGTTAGAAAGAGCGCTAAGATTGTGACGTACCTGTGATAATTTACTGATGATCACGGGAGGTGGTGGAAGAGAGACAGAGAACTGTATGAAGAAGTGGTCTGATTCATGAAGTGGAGTGATGTGTATGTCCGAAGAGAGACATAAGCGCGTCATGATGAGGTCGAGCTGGTTGCAAGCCCTGTGGGTTGCTGAGGTGCGGAGTATATGGAGGTCCAGGCTGGAGATGAGATCAAGAAACTCAGCAGCATACGGTCGGTCTAAGTGAATGTTGAAATCACCGAGCACGACAAGAGGACAACCATCATCTGGGAGAGATTATAATAACATATCAAATTCCTCGACAAAGTTATCTAGTTGACCTTGGAGGCGATAGATGACAAGAAAATGACATTTAACCGGTTCAGTGATTGTCAGTGCATGGAATTTGAATGAGACAGTGTTTGATAAAAGTGTAAGAGGAGAGAATTTCCATTTGTGGGTAATAAGCAAACCTGTACCACCTCCTCTTTTGCCGATACGAGGAGAGTGAGAGAAGTGGAAATTTGTTGAAAGGGCAGCTGGTGTCGCAGAATTCTCGGGACGAATCCACCTCTCAGTGAGGGCTAAAACCTGAAGACCAGCATGAGCCGCAAAAGCAGGAATGAAATCAGATTTCTTGGTGGCTGACTGACAATTCCATAGTCCTGCAGAGAAAGTGAAGGGCTCGCTTGTATTCACCTGCTGCAGAGTTCGCAGGTGTGCAAGGTCTGCTGCAGAGTTCTGAGGAAAGGAGTTCTGTGGGAGGAGGAAATGACAGGGATGAACTGAAAACACATGCTGAAGAGGAAGGTGTGAATGGGTAAGAAAATGGAATGACTACTTAATGGAGAGACTACTTAGTTGCCTTGTCGTTGTCCTTGCTCGGTGGACTCGTGCAGGTAGACTCGCAGGTCTTTACACAAATAGGTCTTCACACCAGAGGCGGAACACGAGAGGCTGTCGCTTCCGCTGTCACGTCAGCGTATCTACTATTCTTAAATAGCGTGGATGAAACTAGGCCACGCCCCCTCCAGAACAATCAGATGTTCAACGCAAGGTGCAAATAGGCAGCAGACTGAAACAGAACTGAAACCAGTTATTCTATATACAGTTATATCCTAACTAACCAACAGTAGTTTTAATATCTAACAACAAGAATGCCCAAACAGACTATTCAATTTAACAACAATTAGGATAAAATACGGGTATTACCATGACTCTAGGGGTGCCGATGCGCAGATCTACGATGTACAACAGGTTATTCAAAGCTACAGCAGTTACTTCCTACACAAACGCCTGACTTGTTCTGAGTTTTTAGTGAAAACTGCCGACTTTTAAATGTTTACCACCGGGACACGCCCACTCCGGAACAATCACACGTAGTTTTAATATCTAACAACAAGAACGGCCAAACAGACTATTCAATTTAACAACGATTAGGATAAAATATGAGTATTACCAATCCATCGCTAGGCACACACTAACTCAGGGAAACACAAATTGCATAGGGCCAATTTAGAGCAGCCAATTTACCTTGAATCCATGTTTTTACACTGTGGGAGAGTGCCAGAGAAAACCCATGCAGACACAGGAAGAACAGATCGGGAACCTGAATACTCACATGCTATAAACTATGCCACATTGCCGCCCATAAATGTTACTTGTGTATGAATTAAATTATGTACTGTAATGTAGTATAAAAAAGCATTATTCAATTAACAGGACAGAAAACATAGCTAAATAAAATGGATGTATCAGACTAAAACAGACACACAGGGAAATAGAGTCCAGTAGGGGGCGATGAGGTGCAACGTGACAAGCAAATAAGAGGCATATGTACAGTAATTTGCTTTTGACAAAAGCGTCTCCTAAATGACTAAATTTGAAAGTAAACGTAAAGATTTTGTACAACCCGTATATTATTAGGGCCAAGTTGAAAACAGTACAATGCTTGGACACTTTATGCTTTATGCATATGGGACACTAAACTGAATTACCAAATGTGATTTACTGTTATTACAACACCCACAATGTACAATCACAGAAGTATGTATAGTATGTCAAGTACATGTTCTTAAACACTTTTTTTGACATAAGGGACATTTAAGTATTATTCAAGGCCTTAATATAGGGTATTTAACTATAGAAAACTGTACGAGAGTGTAAGAAATGGGTAACTCAAAGCATGATAATCTCAGTTAAGATTTCAATTTACTTTGGGGAAAATGAGAGAAAACAATAGCCCCGTCTCATACTTCCTACACCCTGCCAACAGACATGCCTTGCACATGCAACATTTAAATAGCAACACTGCTTGCAAATATATCTATGCCAATGGAATTACTGGTCTTTGACTTAAAATGTATTGTTATATTATAAGCAAAATTATGTTATTTTATTTTTTGACAGCTCTTGTGTTCTGTTATATTATTAGCAAAATTATATTATAACATATAACATGTTGCGTAAAACTTAAATATGACACATCCCTAAAAACTTAACTACTAAAGAGGAAAAGTGAAAGCTAAAATAATAACTGGAACACTCTCTTTTGCAGGTAAACAAGTCACAAATATATTTATGGAATATTTTATAAACAATGTAAATGATAATGCAAGTATTTAAATAATCTGCTATTTATAATGCATTACAAATAAATGAAGAAAGCATTATAAATATTTTATGAAGCTTTAGGAATGCATTTGTAATGCATTATGAATATTGGATTTATAGAAAATGTAACCACAATCTTTCGTGTTTTATCTTGATTTTATTTTTTATTATTCATATTTCCATGTAATTTTCTTTTTGAGATTATTTTTTTTATATATTTTGTTTAAAGTTAAATTTACGTTTGAATGCCCTGGAAATACTAATATTGCATGTTGTGTTGTTTTCTTGAATAATAAATGACAAAACCATCCTTTGATATTAGTACAATCAGGGCTAAATCTCTCAGCATGGCAGCACTGTGATCATTAAGTGGGAAAGTGAGTATCAGATTGCACGGTCTCTTTATTTCTCATCGTCTCTTCGATCCCTTTCTCTTGAGTATAACATCTTGACATGGATACAGATTTTTGTTCAGTGTACTGCCGTTGAGCAGAACTTCCTGACAGTCTGCATTGCTGGGTCTGTGTTGTCACTTTTCATTTGGATTTGGGTTCACTCATTTGACACTTTTCCTTAGCCATTTTTCTTTAGTGCTCTCTAAATTAGTGATTTCTCTTTAAGAGTGTCTTTGAAAAGAGGTGTTTGTTTTCTGAACACAAGAGATTGACATTCTGGGCAATTGTGGAAATTCAATTAATCTTCAATAAATTATTTAAATAAATAATAAATAAAATTCAATGAATGAATTCAATTAATGTTAAAAGTGCAAGAGTATAATAGTAGTGGTGGTAAATTGTTTATTAGTACTATAGTGTTTTAAAAAACTAATTATTTTTAACAAAATAGGCGGCACATCACTTTTGCTTCACAGCAAGATACAGGGTTGATTTCTGGTGGGGTCAAGAAAGATTGTTTGTAAGGACATGCTAATAAGTCACCGAGAGACACTAAATTGTCTGAAACATTAGTATGTATACATCAGTGCAATCGCATTGGTAGTCTCAAGGGTAAATAAGAAGGATGTGTAAGGGTAAAATTTTGTAAAATATGTTATTCTTTTCCATTGTAGTGACCACTAACTGAATGAAGCTGGAAGACAAAGAGATTTTTTTTTTTAGTCAGGGGTAACCAAACTTTTAAATTAAGCCATCTATAACTGTTCTGAGTAGATAAAACTTCACAAATACATTAAACTCTAGAATATACAGTGCTTAAAACAAGACAGTAACAGCTATTCAGCTGTTAACCGCTTAAATGTGACAGCATAAGAGAACACTTCATGTGACATTATTTTGCCTATTTAGAGATTTTCTCTTAATAACTATCGACCAAGCTCCTTCAGACAGCTTTAACCCTGCAGATAGAGTGCAGTTATTAATAGGTAGTAGTCTTGGGTCCCTGGCCTGTTAAGACATTAGTTTTAATAATATTTTATTAAAATATTTATTTGGTATAACATGCTGGAAAGCATTTCATCAGGGCATGATAAAAGTTTACTCCTATACCCATGGTGTAGTGCAGTGATTGTTTTTGATGTGGTGATTTTTTTTTTTTACCAAAACCCTTATCTCAATTTGGAACACTTCACCCAGGGACATAATTATATGGAAATACAACTATATTTGAAAAACAATGAAGTAATGGGTTTGCAGTAAATAAAAATTCTGGCATCTGTTACAAGGCAAAAATATATAAGGAGGGGGGGTGTTTTGAATGCAATTCTGTATGTGTTAATAAAAGGACAATAAAAGGATCTTTTGATCTGTTGTGATGGCACATCGTGTCAGGGTCTCTTCTCTGCCATGGAAGGCCACAATATCAATGTCACTGCATTGATAAGAATTACCCACCAGCCTAAAATAATACCTGCACTGGTGGTCATGTAAGGGCCTAGATCATCAAAAAACAGAGGACTAGCTATAGAGCAACAGATGGAATGTCATTCATTCATTCATTATCTTCCGCTTTATCCTATATTAGGGTCGCGGTGGGGTTCCCCATGCCAATCCAGGGAAGAACGTTTCGGGCGCTGGGCAGATACACCCAGGACAGGGTGCCAATCTATCGCTGGGCACACACTCACACACACAGACACTCACACAAACACACTCTACATGGGGCAATTTGGAGAACTCAATTGACTTGATCCATGTTTTTGGACTGTGGGAGGAAACCGGAGAACCCGGAGGAAACCCACGCGGACACGGGGAGAAAATGGAAACTCCACCCAGATGGGGATTCTGTTATGTTGTTATTATCGCGTGGTGTGGGTTGATCTGGGTGTCACGCCCCCGTAATCATGCGCACCTGGGTTGTATCACGGTTCCTTATTTAAGCCCTGCACGCCCTTCCGTCCCCGCCAGTTAGTCTTGTGCCAAGCCTGTGCTACGCCCGACTACACTAGCTCCCTTCACTGCCTCACCTTGCCTTGCCTTGTTTTGCCTCGCTCTGTGTGCCCTCGTTCTCGTCTGTTCTGTGTTTTGTGTGTGCAGTTCATTGTCTGCCGCCACTACCTCGCTCAAGCTCCCTTCACGCCAGTCACACCGGATTGGGACACGATGCCGGCTGACGTCAGGCTGATGTCAGGCTGACATCAGGCTGACGTCATACGCCGCGTCTCCACATCATCACGCACTCCCTCTTGTTACCTCCATTGTGTCGCTGTTCCCAGTACTGTTGCCCTGTGTGTCTGGAAATAAACCCGGTTTGCATTTCATCTCCGTTCTCAGTCTGAATTCGTCTCCGAGTAGCGGATCCACCCCGCCCGGTCAGCAGACCTTAACAGATTCGAATCAGGAATCCCTAGTGCTGAGAGGCGAACGTGCTTACCACTAAGCCACCGTGCCACCAGATGGAATGTCATTGCAGAAATACAAAGTGCATCAGAAAATAAGTGAATCTGATAAAATGAATAGTTTACTCAAAAAAGGGTATATACATTTATATAACTTTAACCTTAAATACCACCTTTGGATGCTAAACTGAAGATTGCAAAGCAGGTCCAAATCCACAGACACACCACAAAATCTTACAGTCTACATGAATAATTTTTTTATCCTGCTTTATGCTAAATTTTTAACCTACAATGGTAAACTTTTTGTAAATTGTTAATGTAGGACTAGACGCAAGGTCTCCAACTTATATCTCCTAAAGTTAGGAGTGTTTGCGCAATATTTTAAACATTGGGAAAAATAGTAATCACAGATGGGATTAAATCACTGGTGTCCTGACTCAAAACTTTGTTTTTGACTTCTGTTTATTATTTATTATGTTAATTAATCTCACCACGATTTATTTGTCATGTATTTCTTTTGTTCTATTTATTTCATCATTAATGTGTCAGTCCTTTTGGAAAACATTGCATTACATCAAGTTATTTCACATTACATCACTGTTAATTCATTTTATTTATTCCTTTCACACCACAGTTTGTAAGCTTTTGCTTTTCATTCCCTTGGTATCTAGCTCTAGCTCAGTGCTTTGCAGTTTCCCCTGGCAGTTTTGTTTCTGTTTTTTTTGTGTTTGTATCCTGAGGCGGTGAGGTCGATTCGCCATCATTGTGTTTTACTGTTCTTTGTATTGTGCAGGTCATTCATGCCATAGTTCTGGGTTGCCAGCAAATTGCCATTTTCAATTCACTTTACATTAGTTATATAGTTGTGTTTGCTGTTTCTTTCTATAGTTGTGTTTGCTGTTACTCTTTGATTTGTCTACATATGTATTCATAATTTTGTTCATTTTTTATGTTCTCCAGTTTCTGTATTTATGATTTTGGCTTTACCTGGCCGCTCTTATTTTCTTGTTTTCACTGCATCTGGAATTATGGTGCTTTCAGGGTCATCCAGGGGCAATCGTGACAGATGCACATTAAAAAAATATTAATTTATTCATTCATTTATTTTGATTTAATTTAGGGTGATATTTAGGATCTAGTCTTGGTATAAGATTGTAATATTGCTAAAACTAGACATGATTGTCTTAAACATATGCCATAAAGAATTGCCTTGGTGTAATGTTCAAGGACATTTGATCTGACCCAGTTTATTTGTAAATAATTTAGGTATTATCATTGACTCAGATCTCTTTAATTCTCCATGCTTAAAAAGATTAATATAACATATTTTCAAGATGCAGAAAAATATTTATTTATATCGTGGTTTTATTTTTTATAACCTTAAGGTTAGTTTATTGTAAATCATTTCTGGTGGAGTTTCCAAAAAAAGCATTACATTACCTCCAAATGGTTCAAAGTGAAGAAACTAGAGTTCTGACTACAACATTATATACTGTTTTACCAAACTTACACTGCCTTCAACTTAGGTTTCACATCAACACATGAGCAAGCTTTTCAGCTGCCAGCTTTTATTTCAGTTCAGTGTAACAAAAAATTTCATCATTTTCTTACTAGGTTCCATAACATTGGAATAATCTTTTTTACAGAACACTCTTATTCTTTAAAAGTATAATATTTAAAATACTAATTTATTACTGCTGATAAAGATTCAGAGCTTAGGTTTACTTTGCTGAGGTGGTGATCTGAGACATTTATTCTGAGCTCACTATTAGTAGAAAGTGTGGAATAAAATAACAGAGCCTTTTTTCTATGCTTCTACAAATCAGTGGTGCTAGATTCTCATGTTGCACTGTGCTACATTTTTTCTGCTACATTTTTACCTTTTCTAGCTATTTTTTCTTTCAAATTGATTCCAGCTCCTCATATTTATCCCTGCAGGGATGTTAGAGTGATGGTCTTTGAGCACCATCATCATTGAAGTTTAGACAAAGCAAATTACAAAACTTTTATTGAACTCAATCAATAATAATAATAATAATAATAATAATAATAATAATAATAATAATAACTTGAACTTAGTGCTTTAACTATAGCTGAACTTCTGACCTGGTTTCTGTTGGACAGAACACACAACTGAGTTGGATTGTACACTGTAAATACATTACTTGAACATTAGTATTGTTTACACCTCTGGCTGCGTGGCGAGGTGGACGCCCCTGCTGCTCGGGCTGGGCGGCATGCAGCCCCTGCTGCTCGGGCTGGGCGGCGTGCGGCCCCTGCTGCTCGGGCTGGGCGGCGTGCGGGCCCTGCTGCTCAGGCTGGGCGGCGTGCGGCCCCTGGACAACGCCACATTCCGACATCCATTTTGTTCGAGCCGTCACGGTTCCGGACAGCGGTACGTGCGCATAAGCGGACAAGCACAGCGGGATGGGCGGCGGGCGGTCCCTGGACAACGGGATGGGCGGCGGGCGGTCCCTGGACAACGGGATGGGCGGCATGCGGCTGGACCTCGGTCAACAGAAAAACAGGTGCCCTAGGCACCTGTTACACATAAAGAATGTGCATGTCATAACTTGTTTTCTTTTAAACAGAGGTGCGAGGGGAGAACATCAGAAGCAGCAAAGAGACCCACCACAAGCCCCCACCCCCAATAAAAGGACACACACACTCATTAGGCAGAGCCATGTCAGGGTCCATCACTCAAGGTCCATCAACGGGAGCTCCGCCTTCTTTACCTAACAACACTGATGTGATTTTACTTAATGCTCAGCACTGTGAGGGCCTGATGCATAAATAGAAAGATATAATAAATGGGTGACAACTTCTTAAATTGGGCAATAACAGCACAACACTGGTGTGATAAACATTTGTCACTACAAAATTTAATGTGGTAAATGCAAATGGTTACAGAAAATTAAAAAAAAGCTGCTAATCAGCCAATGTTTAATCCAGGTGCTGACTGTTCAATTAGCTATAGTATTAAACATTAATCAGTTAAATAAGGATTTTAGTTAAGGTGCATCAAGGCACACCATGTGTTGGGTCTGTAGTTTTATAAGCTGCTTTTATATTAAAAAAGCACAGATCAAATCAGGTGTCAAAATATAACAGACAGCATAGATCCACTGAATGACAAGGACATTTAATAAAGTTATAATTTATATAGTAAGGTGTGAGCTGATTAATAAATTCATTATGCTGTTCCTCTCAGACTTATCTCAGGTCTGGTATGATTTCATTAATGTACCAGACACTAGCAGACTATATTATATTACAGCTGAGATTTTGATATAATATTCCTGAATGTACAGAAGTCAATACTGATGAACTGCTTGACAGCAAAAAGATAAAGTGAGACCACCAAACACTACTGATGCTTAAATATATAGCTCTCCAGTCGGACTGTGAATAGATAATGGGTAAATTTGAAACAGGACATTTGCATTAGTCTTCTTTTTGTCAAGACAGACTTGAATGAAAGTCAAATCCTAAAGGTGGATTCTAGCATGTTATATAGTCTACTTTACTAAACTTGATACTACTAATCTTAAAGTTGTTAGTTGGTAGAATATGGTCCTAGTTGCAAATTTCTTGTGTGAGGAATTTTTTTTTAGCATTTTACAAACATTTTTACAAACAATTTATACACAGCAGTACACTCATGTACAAGGATCCATTAGGTCCTGCGCTGAAGGATGTGTGATGTAGATTTAGCAGTGTTTAATCACTTAGCACCTTTTGAATAAATTGTAATGCTGATCACAAAATCTTAAAGAAGAAAATCACTGCCTGAAAAAAAATAGAATAAACAAATCTTTCACAATGTATAATGGATAATTAATTAATATATTAAATAGTAATATTAAAATTTCAACATGCTAACATAACATGATTATGGCCAATTTGTCCACCACTGGTAACTTGACTGGTAGAAAACCGAGGTTAAGGGCATACTGCAGTTGTAACAGGAGCCTAGGGCACCTGTCACCTGTTCTGTGTTTCGTTCCGTTCGGTTGAGTTAATTAACGTTCATTTGTTATTAGTTTAGTTAATTAACTCCTTATTGTCATTGGTTTGTCTTGTGCACGTGGTCGGGTGTCTTTTTGTATTTATTTCCGTTGTTTCTCGTCCTTGGTGCTGGTCGTTTGTTTTATGTCACTAGTCGGTTTGTACCTCATGTTTTTTGGTGTCACTACACCTTTAAATAAACTTGTTCTTTTGCTACCTACGTGCCTGGCTCCCTTCAGCGCGTTAAAGCGCGGCGGCTCTGCGCTTCCTATGCCTTTATCCTGAGGTAGACTACCGTGAAAGAACGACCAGCCAGGCAATTTGGGGAGTCCAGAGCCCAGGTAAGCTATTTTTAAAATTTTTCTTTGCGGGGGCCGTGTATGACTCCGATGATGAGTGGATGTGGAGGTATGGGTACGAAGCGCTCTGCGCTGAGGAAGGTCTGAATCTGGTTCAGATTTCCGATGACGAGGAGGGCGAGTCGTACCTGTATGGGAATATTCTGCCCATACGAACCCTCCTCAACTCTGAGGAGTTCTGGACGGACGCTCCGGTCCAGCTTGTTAAACCCCCCGTGGCGAGATCCAGACGCAGAGTGCGCCGGCGCGGTGCCAAGACGCAGCGAGCGCGCTGCGCAGCTGCTGAGCGCGATACGTGCACTGCGGGGCAGTCACGTGACGCGTCCGCGCCGGACCGCGCCGTGTCTGGATCGCGCTGTGAGGGGGCGGTTTCAGAGCCGGCACTCGGGGGGGTAAATGTGGATACATGTGGTGTGAGCGTGGTGTGTCCCCCTGTCTCGTCTGTCTCGTGTGTCCAGTCCGTCTTCCCTGTGTCAGATATGTCCGTGTCTTTGTGTTTGGGCATTGCGGTGGGGGTGTACCTCTACTGTGTGCAGGATGGCGATTCCGAGGTGGAGGTCCACCCAGCATGCGTGCCCGCCAAGGTCCTTCCAGCATGCGTGGCTGCCAAGGTCCTGCCAGTGTGTGAACCCACTGAGGTCCAGCCAGCATGCGTGCCCGCCAAGGTCCTGTCAGCATGTGTGCCTGCCAGGGTCCTGCCAGCATGCGTGTCCGCCAAGGTCCTGCCAGCATGCGTGCCCGCCAAGGTCCTGCCAGTGTGTGAACCCGCCGAGTTCCAGCCAGCATGCGTGCCCGCCAAGGTCCTGCCAGCATGCGTGCCCGCCTAGGTCCTGCCAGCGTGCGAACCCGCCGAGGTCCACCCAGCATGCATGCCCGCCAAGGTCCTGCCAGCGCGCGAACCCGCCGAAGTTCAGGGGCATCACCCCGCCCAGCCCGAGCAGCAGGGGCCGCACGCTGCCCAGCCCGAGCAGCAGGGGCCGCACGCCGCCCAGCCCGAGCTGCAGGGGCCGCACGCCGCCCAGCCCGAGCAGCAGGGGCCGCACGCCGCCCAGCCCGAGCAGCAGGGGCCGCACGCCGCCCAGCCTGAGCAGCAGGGGCCGCACGCCGACCAGCCCGAAGTCCAGCGTGGCGTGACCAACTCCTCGCCCGACGTGGGCGTCCGCCGGACCACGCAGCTAGAGGGCGTCTGCCGGACCACGCAGCCAGGGGGCGTCAGCCTCGCCACGCAGCCAGGGGGCGTCCGCTTCACCACGCAGCCAGAGAGCGTGGCCAACTCCTTGCTGACGAGGGCGTCCACCGGACCACGCAGCCAGAGGCCGTGGCCCACTCCTGATCCGCCGAGGGCGCCCACCTGACCTTGCAGCCAGAGTCTTTTTGTATTTATTTCCGTTATTTCTCTTCCTCGGTGCTGGTCGTTTGTTTTATGTCACTAGTCGGTTTGTACCTCATGTTTTTTGGTGTCACTACACCTTTAAATAAACTTGTTCTTCTGCTACCTGCGTGCCTGGCTCCCTTCAGCATGTTAAAGCGCGGCGGCTCTGCGCTTCCTATGCGCAGCTGCTTTATCCCGAGGTAGACTACCGTGACAGCAGTGTTTGTAGTTTTTCCCTAAGCTTTAGTGAGGATGTAGGCTTTGTTGAAAGGCCCCGCAGAGCCAATACTCCTAACCAATTACAACTTTTACCTCCACATGAGGTTCTGGAACTAAATGTGGCCCATATCAGCACAAAGCCTTGAAAGGCCCATTCCATGGGTATGATAAAAACCACAAGCTTGGCTATGCCTTCCCAGTACACTTGCCTTCCCAGTACACTAGTCGTCATTAAACGTCCCAAGGGATTAAAGGAAAACCAAACACCAACACACTGTCCAGATCAATGGAGCTGAGGTATAAGGTATTATCAGCTTCATGTTCTTGGGTACCCACATCTCTGAGAATCATTTTTGAACCACCAACACCACCTGTATAATTAAAAAAGGCACATCTTTTTCATCAAAGCAAAATCTTTCTGTGGAGACTAATGAGAGATCAACTATCCACTCATCTGCTTACAAACATTAACAGGAGCACCATAGAAAGCTTACTGACTAACTGTGTGACTGTACAGTACAGAAGCTTCAATGTGGCTAAAAGGAAGGCACTACAAGAGTGGTGAAGGTCACTCAGAGCTTTACCGTCGCGCAACTACCTGCCATCTTTGACCTTCATCCTCTATGCTGTGTAAGAAATGCATGCAGTATCATCAGGGATTCCTTTTACCCAAGCCAATCATTGTATAAACTCCTACTCTTAGAGAGGAGATACCGAAGCATCGGCGCTTCAGTTACTACTGAACCCCTTATAACTGACATGCACAAACTAGTCTTTAAAACCAATTATTATAAAGCTTAAGCTAAACTTTATCAGCACTCTGCTATATGTATGGTCATTATTACAATTTATGCACTTAATTGCATAATTGCACAATATTTTCACTATTGCAGCACTATAATGCCATCTCTGCACAATATTTATATTGTACAATACTGCAATTATTGCACTTTGTATAACTGCACAATTCTACTATTTGCACTTTTGGTTAATGCTAACGGCATTTCATTGTCTTGTGCTTGTACAGAGCAATATACAGTAGACAATATGAGAATAAAGTTGAATCAATAAATCAATCAATAAAAAATTGGTGTTGAGGTCTGTTGAGGTGTTTTTGTAAATAAAACAATGTAAACATACATATTTAATGCATATTTAGTAACAAACTTATATTATTCTTTATTATCTTCCGATAATTCCCCATGCCCATCCAGAGGAAAATGTTTTATAGTCTAAGCGGCTATAAAGAATATTGTCACCCGATCTCGACACTATCTGTACATGGCTGTCCTACACTGTTGTTGCCGTCTGGCCATATATACAAAAAGGCAAATCTATATATACAAAAAGGAAAATCTAAATTTACAATAAGCACATTCATTCATTTATTATCTTCTGCTTTATCCTATATTATGGTCGCGGGGGGTTTCCCCATGCCCATCCAGTAAAGAACATTTCGGGCGCTGGGCAGATACACCCAGGACAGGGCGCCAATCTATCTTTGGGCACACACTCACACACAGACACGCACACAAACACACTCTACATGGAGCAATTTGGAGAACTCAATTGACTTGACCCATGTTTTTGGACTGTGGGAGGAAACCGGAGAACCCGGAGGAAACCCACGCAAACACGGGGAGAACATGGAAACTCCACCCAGATGGGGATTCGAACCGGGAATCCCTAGTGCTGAGAGCCGAACGTGCTAACCACTAAGCCACCGTGCCGCTACAATAAGCACAGTAAAGATTAAATTAAAAGTACTAAAAATATGCAATAAAGTGAAAAGTAAAGTGGCTAGTAAAAGTAAGTGAAAGTAAAGTGGCATGAGTATAAATAGTATGAATATCTGTTAATAAAAAAAAAAAAATTAAAAATTAAGGTCTCTTAGTCAGAAGAGACTACTGTAAGTTAAAAAAGCTGTTGGAAAACTTACACTGGGTTCTTATGGTCTTTTGTGAATCACAGACAAACACAGTTTAAAATGTCCTTTTTACATTAATAAAAAAACTGTTTAGCCTACTTTATTTGTACTTTATCTATTATGTCATGATCCTGATAATCAAGCAATTAATTCTTATTAAAATTTGAATCACCTTTTCTTAAAATAACTTTAAGAAACAAAACAGAACAAAACATATCCATATTTGAGATTAAGCCACATATGTGATTCTAAAAATAACTTGATTCCCAGTGATAAGTACAATGGAGGCTATATAATGATTTTGGTTTGATTTGAGATGATTGAGAAAATAACCTATTAAAATCTCTCATTCTAAGCATGAATATCAACCAATAATTCATGGTCTATTCAGCACAGTGTTCCAAAACATATAGCTCAACTCAAAAAAGCTGCATAACAAAACATGACATACATCTTAGTAGCATTTGCACTCCATACCTTTAGCAGATGTTTTAGGTCTTGCATAAACATATTCAAACTTACCTGTAAGGAAAAAAAGATAAGTATAAGAATAAATTTTTACATTAATACCCATACATACTGTAGGTGAAAACTAATTTTCCAACCAACAATGCATCATAAAGGATACTGAAAATTTAATTCAGGTGAAGTCATTCATGAACATCATCTGTCCAAAAAAAACCTAAATCCACAGTGATGTAGATGTTAATATTTGATCACTTATTTGCCTAATTTTTACAAGACCTACGTAAAAATCTTATCTTGAACAAGCAGAACTAACACACACAGACTAAGCTATGGTAGTATAATTTTTATTTCATATATCATTTATCATCACCAAACAATGAAATGCCACCACTGTCTTTGCTTTTTCCCAATAAAATTGCTAAAAATATTTATTAATGACTTTATCTAGTGTTCACTAAAATGCTAGTGTTTACCCTTGACACCATTTTATGGTGTGCAAACACTGGCCATTGCTACTTGCACCTCTTTGTATTGAACCTTAGGACATTGAACATTAGGACCATGATGTTCTTTTGAGGTGTCCCCCGGCTTCCTGGAGATCTTCATCCATGCCTCTGCCGACGAATACTGGATGGAACCTGAATATTAATTGGACTGGCGATCCTGCAGGACGCCCCCTAATGGACTCACATATAATTTTCCAGTTGTTAGTTTTTCCATTTGTTTAATATCTGTACATGGCTGTCCTACATTGTTGTTGCTGCCTGGCCGCTCAAGGAGGATGAGTCCCCCACTGAGTCTTGGTCCTCCCAAGGTTTCTTCCTTAAATAACAACTAAAAAGGAAGTTTTTTCTTGCCACTGTCGTTTCGGCTTGCTCTTTGGGGGTTTAAAGGCTTTTCATTCTGTAAAGCTGTTTTGTGACAATGTACTGTCACAAAAAGCGCTCTATAAATAAATAACTTGAACTTGAACTTGACCATGATGAGAATTAAGTTTTTGGGTGTGATGCAATACTAAAGGTAAAATTCATTGACTTGTGTGAAGTGAAAGCATTTGACAGGAATCCTTTTTATCTCAATTAAAAAGTAAAGGTAGGAGTTGATCAGCAAGCATTCTACAAAAATCAACTAAGGCAGGGGTGTAGAGGAATTATTTGGCATTGGGCAATTGCACACTTCATGTGTGTCATCATGGCTGGCCAAAACAAGTTATATAATCACAGTTTACTCATCTCATCTAATGTGATTATCTAACGCTTAATCCTCTACCAGGGTTGCAGTGGAGTTTCTCATGCCCATACACCCATACACACCGATACATTGTTGGGCACACTCTTATTCATACAGAGTGCTTTGCTGCTTTTGTATTGTGGGGAGAAACTGGAGAACCTAGAAAAAACCAATGTGGACACAGGCGAGAACATGGAAACTCCACCCAGATCGAGATTCAAACCTGTAGCTCGAGCAATGGAAGGCGGACGTGCTAACCACTACACCACTCTGCCACCCTCACTGTTTACTACCAAAATACTTGCTGTTGGTTTTAAGTAAAATAGTTAGAGAATGTTGCTCTAAAGTATTACATAAGCAGCATGTTGCTACCTTATGTAGCAAGTATAACATTAATTCATTCATTCATAATCTTCCGCTTTATCTTCTATTAGGGTCGCGGTGGGGTTCCCCATGATCATTCAGGGGAGAACGTTTCGGGCGCTGGGCAGATACACCCAGGACAGGGCGCCAATCTATCACTGGCAAGTATAACATTTAATCTAAAAAAGGAGAGACAGATTCTTTAATAGACAGAATGATGTGTGCATAGGCTCCTCATTTATTTGAAAAGCAGTTATCTATAACAGTGTAATACGTAAAACATTAAAATAAAATAAAAAAACATATCTTAATATTTTAAATTAATTGCACTTCATGCTACTGAGGTTGTATCTGATTTTATACTGTCTGTCAGTTTAAACCAGGGGTCTCAAGGTGCCGGCCCGCGGGCCAGTCTTATACGGCCCCTCAAGTGTTAACAAAATAAGCATTAAAAAAATAATAAATAAATAAAAAAAAAAAAAAAAAAAAAAAAAAATAATAATAATAATAACCTGGCCCGCAATTTTATTTAATTATGTGGTCTTTGTTTGTGTCTGTGTATTGTCTTTATTTTTGTGCTTACGCTGCATTGCCTGGTGATTAGCAACGGGTAACGGGTTGTACTCAGAAATGAAGCCAAAATCGATGAACAGTATAACAGTCAATGGTTTATTGAAAACGGCACTCAAACTCCAGTAAACGTACTGATGGTGTAACGCTGCGATGAAGATGATCGCTGACACTCGGGAAACCGAACTCTCCAGAGAGGTAATCCATAGAACACAAGGTAGCAGGGGAGCGCATTAACGCTGCGATGAAGATGATCGCTGACACTCGGGAAACCGAACTCTCCAGAGAGGTAATCCATAGAACACAAGGTAGCAGGGGAGGTATCACAAGGTATCAGGCGCAAACAGCCAACCCAACCGAACAGCTTAAATGAGAGATAAACAGGAAGTAGTAATCAGAACTCTGGAGAAGAACTCCGAGCGCCACCAGTGGCAGGAAGGGGAATAGCAGGTACAGAAGGTAAGGTGGATGTGACACTACGTTACGCATGTGCTCACCATTCCCAGCAAAAACATTTTGTTAGCAAAAATGCTTTCAAAACTCTCAAAAAATAAAAGAAAAGTTGACTTGGAAAAAAAGTACATATGTGTGTGAAAAACTCTTCTCAACTGTAAAATTTAATAAATCCAAGCACAGATCCAGACTGACCGATGCCCATCTCCAGTCCATCATCAGAGTGTCCACTGCAAACTCACTTAAAGCAAACATGGCTCATTTGTGTCAGAAGAAGCACTGTCAAGTTTCTTGTAGCAAGCACTGAGCAAACACTGAATGTATTTGAATGTACAATGTACAAAATGTATTTGAATTACAATATGTGTACATAGTTATTATATAAATAGTTGATTTTCCATTTTCCCGCTGCTTTTTGTTGCAATTCTTTAATCTGGCCCCTCATCGAAAACACAGCCTGGTTAGTGTCCCCCAGGTAATTTGAGTTTCAGACCCCTGGTTTAAATACATATTTGGCAGTATAACATTATGTTTAAGTGTTTATTTCATTTGCATCACATCATACCAAACATAAATTTTGTAAAATATGATTAGTTTGGATGGTGGAATAATTTAGTCAATTTACATTCTATTGTTATTTATTTAGCACAGATGTACAATAAACATTATTTATTACGTATATGCATTATTTCCTTTGGGAAATAATTAGATGTAAGTGGTGAGAAGGAAGCATGGAGTCATGATCATGATAAATTTCTTATGTGAAATTATAACTTAATGGCAAATATTTTCAACATTTATTTTTAGAGTTTAATCCCTTTTTTAAGTTTAAGAATGCATGCAAATTCATCTCATTATCATCCACGTAATCCTATACTAGGCTTCGCGGAAGGATTCTCAATGCCCACCCAGGGACAAAAGCTGGGCAGCTACACCCAGGACAGGGCTCCAATCCATCACTGGGCACACACACGCAATTTTGAATTACCGTATTTTCCGGACTATAAGGCGCACCTAAAAGCCCAAAATTTTCCCAGAAATCAAGGAAAGAACAAGGAAACTCCACCCAGATTGGGATTTGAACCTGGATCCCCAGTGTTGAGAGGCAAATGTGCTAAACACTAAGCCACATTGCTTCCCAAATTCTTCAGTTAATTTCACTAATTTGTTATGTTAATGTTCATTCATTGATTCATTATCTTCCACTTATTCCTCTACTAGGGTCGCAAGGAGGTTCCCCATGCCCATCCAAAGGGAGAGCATTTTGGGTGCTGGGCAGGTCCCAGGACAGGGTTCCAATCAACTGCTGGGTACACTCACTCACACAGGCACACACTATATGGGCAATTTAGCATTCAATTTACCTTGAATCAAGGTAACACAAGGAGAACATGGAAACCAGTTTGCGATTCGAACCTGGATACCCAACACTGAGAGGCAAACATTCTAACCACTAAGCCACCATGCCATCCTATATTATTGTTAAGTAGTACCAAATACATAAAAATATTTTAAATTAAAAGACTAGTGAACAAAAAGCAATGACAATTGACAGTCAAAAGTCTTGACACAGTTTTATAGTTCGTAATGTAGTCATGTGGATACATCATGACTAGATTTGGAATTTTAAAATCCTTTCTGCATGGCCAGAGGACTGACTCAATAATGGAGGCCAACATAAATAACATCCACATTACCAGAACCCATCAATGTGCAATGGGATCTAGTTCCACATCACTGTTCCATTTTGCTGGTGCAGGTCAAGTTACTATTGGAAATTTAAACAACAATGCAGACCTCATTAATCAAGTTTGATCTTATACTCTAAAAGCCAAATGTGTTTTAAGGACAATTCCTAACTGCACTATATAGCGCACATTGTATATTATACACAATATATTTTAAGTCATTAAATAATATCAAATTAAATAAATCAAAGTATTTTAAGAAAATCACTGTAGTAAATGCTTACAAAATAAGATGTTATTTAAAAAATAAATGCATATTTTAGAAAAAAGTTTAATATTGCAAATACCTGAAAAAAAAGAAATGTAGGATTGTATGAGTTGGTAGGATAAAGAATCTATAGTTTAATTTTTATTGTTTAATTAAGAAAAACTGAAAGAATAAATACCCAGTACTAGTGAAAAGATTTGGACACATCACCCTCTTGCTGGATTATCTATTTTCTCAACTTACCATATAGACGGACTTGACCGATCTGGTTTCTGTTTTATTAGTCCCCAGTTTTGCATTGACACTGATGCGGTGAGGGGGTTTTGGTGCAGTGGTGAGCATACCCAGTGATTACCCAGGATGTGCTGGACATTGTGCATAACAAATCACTCCTTCAGGGGTCTAGTGGCATCCCTGCCTCTCTCTCTCTCTCTCTCTCTCTCTCTCTCATGCTCTCTCTCACTATGCTGTATGTACATTATATTGTTGCCAGATGTATTTGCAAACTGGATGTACAATTATTTGTGAAATAATGGGTCACTCTAAGGAGCTCAATTAATTCCTCTTTGGAACTGTAATAGGATGCCACATGTGCAACAACTCCGGTCGCCAACTTTCTGCAGTCAATCACTACAGAACTCCAAACTTCATGTGGGTGGCCCTTAGATTAGCTCAAAATAGTGTTCAAAGAGCTTCATGGAATGGCATGCCACCACTGGACACCAGAGCAGTAGAGATGCGATCTCTGGAAGGATGAATCGCACTTCTCCATCTTGCAATCTGATGGAGTTTTGGTTTGGTGGTTGCCAGGTAAACGGTACTTGTCTGACTACATTGTGCAAGTATAAAGTTTGGTGGAGGGGTGATTATGGTGTGGGTTGTTTTTTAGGAGCTAGGCTTGGCCCCTTAGTTCCTGTGAAAGGAACTCTTCAGCATACTAAGACATTTTGAACAATTCCATGCTCCCATCTTTATGGAAACAGTTTGGAGCTGGCCCCTTCCTCTTCCAACATGACTGTGCACCAGTGCACAAAGCAAGGACGATAAAGTCATGGATGACAGAGTTTGTTGAGGAAAAACGTGACTGGTCTACTGAACTTAGCCCGATAGAACATCTTTGGCATGAATTAGAGACTGAGAGCAAGGTCATCTCGTTCAACATCACTGAGTGACCTCACAAATGCTCTTCTGGAAGAATGGTCAAAATTTCCCATAAACACACTCCTAAACCTTGTGGACAGCCTTCCCAGAAGATTTGAAGCTGTTCTAGCTAAGAAGGGTGGACCGACGTCATATTGAACCCTATGGATTAGGAATGGGATGTCACTCATATGTGAGTCAAGGCAGGTGAGCAAATACTTTTGGCAAAATAGTGTATAGTTTGTGTGTCTTTTGACAAATTCTTTTTAGACAACAGTGCTGAAAAAACACTGCAACAACTACAACAAAACAAATGATAAAACAGAAACTCTGTCTGATGCCTTCTTCAATCTCTATTTAATAACCTCTCCATAGTGACACCTTTACTTCTGACTTGAATACAATGTGATTCTGAGAAGCAGATCATTGCATCATCGCCCCTCTATGTGTGAATCAATAACACTTAGATTTTATTTCATCATCTGTTGTCTGATGAAATGAATGTAAATTTATTACAAAAGGAACACTTAGTTTAATAGGTAGACTGTAGCAATAATCTTGCTTTATAGTCTCTTCCCCAAAGCACTTTGTATTCCATCTGTTCTTTCTCCACCAGTTTTATTATGTACATTTATTTCATCCTTTAAATAATCTTTATTATAATTATTTATTTGAAAAAATTACTGGTATATTAAGGCGAGTTATTTATTTGTATTCATGACTAAAATGGGAAAATTAATGTAAAAATACTATTAAACAAAACATAAAGGTTTTATGTGTGGTAGGAATTTTATTTATTGAAATAAGAATACATTTTGTTTGCTGACAAATATAATATGCAGACACTTTTACCCTGATGTAGACCATAACCATTTTTTTATTAATTAAGATGTTAGCATTTATTAGGCAAATTAGGCTCAGTAATAAAAGTAATCATTGTTATTAATATCGATGATCTCTAGTAATAATACTTGTAACATCTGTGGGCTGTCCTAAAAATGCTGAGGTGTATACAGCACACCCCTAACCCCAAAAACTGCACAACTGGGCACAGGGAGATATGATATCTTTGGTTCCACCTGAGGCATGGGCAGGTGCAACCCCAAATTTCTAAGATTCCAAATCCAACCTGCTCATCACCCAGGACTAAAAAGTAAGTATGATTGGCTATTACTAGGTATGTACATAACTATATGGATGTCACCAGTTCTTTTATATGATCTCATGATAAAGGGAATGCTAGATCTCTTTCTATAGACAGAACAGCTTGACACACATACCACAGCTTTACTGTTATCACTTGGTTCACATCCTTGCTTTTCTTAATTACGTGTTACACTTATAATGAGTATGTTGGGTTGGGTTCCTTGCATTGTATAATTTGTGAGCAAGTCATTGTTTAGTGTTCTGACCTCTCTGTCTGTCTGTCTCATCCTAGTGATGTCATAGTCGCTTTCTGCCACTGGATCAGTGGACCATCATGCGTCATCTGTTGTGTGATACATTGTCATTCTGGTATTACCACTAATCTAATTTCCTTCTTTTGTATCTGTCCATTTGAATTGTTATCTCTGTTTGCATGCCAGTGTTCTAATTAAAAGTGTAATTTTCTGCTTACCTGTGGTATTCGCTTCCTCCTCATTCAGCACTCATGACAGAGTGCTTTTGTCTAAAATAAATGTGGTGACCCAATCAGATCAGGTAAATGGGAACACCTGCTGCCTCTTTGTGTGCTCAATTGTTTCTCCCTTCTATGTTCAATAAGAATTAGCATTGGTGCCTTAGTGGGAGAGAGAGAATCATGCTGCATCTGTGTCCATTTGCATAAGTGTTTGTGTTAAAAAAGGACTAATGCTTGTTTAAATCTATTACTATTACAATAAAAGCCTCTTTTAGATAATATAATATAATAGCGGCACGGTGGCTTAGTGGTTAGCACGTTCGCCTCTGAGGCACTAGGGATTCCCAGTTCGAATCCCCATCTGGGTGTTTCCATGTTCTCCCTGTGTCTGCGTGGGTTTCCTCCGGGTTCTCCAGTTTCCTCCCACAGTCCAAAAACATGGATCAAGTCAATTGAGTTCACCAAATTGCCCCATACAGAGTGTGTATGCGTGCGTGTCTGTGTGAGTGAGTGTGTGCCCAGCGATAGATTGACGCCCTGTCCTGGGTGTATCTGCCCAGCGCCCGAAACGTTCTCTCCTGGATGGGCATGGGGAACCCCACCGCGACCCTAATAGAGGATAAAGCGGAAGATAATGAATGAATGAATGAATATAATATAATAATACCCTTTCTGTCCCCTGCCTTAACTCTGCACAAACTACTGCAATGTCATTGTTTGTAAATTTTTAAACTTCTTTACATCTATGAACTTTGAGATTTTTTTAATGGGTGTCCTTCAGACAAATGTCTGATAACATGGTTAGAGGCTTTTTTTTTTTTTTTTTTTTTTTTTTACCTCTAACCAGACTTCATGTTAGTGTTATTGTTGCAGACACGATATGGCTCAGGTACTTCTGGAGCTCATGATCAGTCTCAGTTTTTCACTGATAAAGGGTTCCTTTTTGCAGAGTGAGGACGCTGGGACATTGACTTTAGTTAGAAGGAGTGTTACCATAATTACCATAATATTTTACCATGCACGGCTACAGTACTGTTCGTAAATCAGGTCACATGATCAGCCAAGATTTGTCCCTACTGGCATAAGTGCCGCAGCTCTCGGTTCTATTGCTACAACATTAAGGAGCATCTGGGGCTCCCTAGTTTTGGCAGTTGGGGCAGCAGCTTAGAACTGGATCGTTGAACACCCTCTTGTTTTGGGTTCCTTTTAATTTGTGTGCATCATCTTTGTCTCTTGTGGTTCTGTCTCACATGGTTAGGTCTGGCATGCCCACACATTTTTACCAGCATGTTATGCCCAGCAAGAGATAAACAAATTAAATTTGCACACTGTCACACTGATGGGTTGCATTACAAATAATTGCATTATAGGGCAAAACATGTAGATATATATGCAATTTGATGTGGAAATGTGAATTTCCACATTGTGGGACAAATAAAGGCTCTTGTCTTATTTTATATTAAGTGTGACATGGTGGGACGCAATTAAGACCGGTGAAACAAAAAGGGGGTTTAAAAACAGAGTGTATTAAAACTGCTGGCCAGTAGCCATAGTACATGGTAAACTATGGGGTAGGGAAAATTGTGGGCAACCAAACCTCGGCCAAACTAAATGTATTGTATTGTATGACAATGACCTCAAATTTGCAATCTGAAGCATAAATTAGCAAACAAATGATAAATTAGCAAATTATTTCTGACCTTCTATAATTTACACAGTACAATATGACTTATGATGTATCTGGCAAAACCTTACAGAAGTGTATATACATTTTACAGAACCTTAAGGGAGTGTAGAAGAAAATGTAATTTAATTTTCATTTGAAGCAAAAAACTTCAAGAAAATTAAATGGCACTACTTTTGTACTTCATATTTAAACTGATTTCATGAAATTACTGCATTACCTACATTCCAAATAATCCAAATAATTCAAAGAATTTACTGGATACCTTTGGGTAGCGTCCACTTTGAAAAACATTTGTATTACAGGCTTGATATACACAAACATGTAATCAAGGATTTGTTTGTAACTGCTGGTTAACCAGCTCTTAAAGGCTAAGCACCACCTAATGGACCTCCCTGAAGATTTCATATTATTTTAGCCTCTAAAATGTTATTGCAAAAAACTCAAGGTTGCTATGAAAATTCCAGGAATTTCACATAACGTCACTGGTGATAAACATGAATAACGCAGCTATCAAATGCCAGCTTACACTGATTTTGACTGTGAATTTTCCAGTACAGGTTCTTCAGGTTTGGAATATATATATATAGGGATAAGATAAGAGGATGAATCTGCAGACTGTCCTTAATAACAACATTTAGATTTGAGAGAGAGGCAGAAGAGCCTGCATCAAGGCAAAAGACAACCTGACCCAGTCAACAGAATTGGGATTTCCGACTGGTATGAACTTGGCTCTTGAATGCCTCTCATTACAGTTTTTCTCTATTGCCAAAACACAAAACCCAGTACTCTAAACCAAATGACCAGTTACCTAAACACATTTAGTAAAGCTACCCCCCATTTGCCACAACCACAAACACAATTCACCTGTAGACACTGTTCACAAAACCCATCCCCTTTTTCTCAAAACTCTAAACACATTTTGCCTTTCTAAAACACATTTTGCATATATCCCTGCTCCAATATGCATTGTGAAGCTCATGTGATGCAAAATGCCACCCACAGTCAGCAAAACCTGAACACAATCAACATACCTGGGGTCATTCAGTAAACACAACGACTCATAATTGAAAACACCCGTTGCAAATGATGTGACCACACCTATATAAAGTCAAGTCCAAACAAAAATGGATGATCAAGGCAGAAGAAAAGGAGTTCGTGTCAGAGGAGGGAGAGGAGTGGGCCGAGGAGTGGGCCAAAGAGGGCGAGAAGCAGTCCAAAGAGGAGCAGGCCAAGGAGGGAGAGGTATTCGTGCCAGAGGAGTTCATGTCAGAGGAGGGAGAGGAGCAGGTCAAGGAGTTAGAGGAATTTGTTCCAGAGGAGTTTGTGTCAGAGAAGGGAGAGGAGCAGGTCAAGGAGGGAGAGGAGCGAGCCGAGTAGTGGGCCAAAGAGGGCAAGAAGCAGTCCAAAGAGGAGCAGGCCAAGGAGGGAGAGGAGAAGGAGGTCGACTAGGCAAGACTATGCATTTTCATTACAGATGAAATGAGAGCAACAGTCATTGACCACGTCATTGTCCACGGCATGACAATGACCGAAGCGGGACAACGAGTCCAACCTAACCTCAGCAGATTCTCAGTGGCCACCATTATTCGGGCCTTCAGAGAACACAACAGGTACTGTATGTACTCGGTTTTTAGTCACTACTGTACACTAGATGTTTACAATATACAGTACTATAGTGGAGTGCACCTACATACAGACAAGTGCAATCGTGATTACAGTAAAAGTGTGTACTGCAAGGACCATTTCTGACCAAACAACTATGTTTGTTTCTCTAGAGTTGAAAGATTGCCATTTGCAGGTGGGAGGCCTTCCATATTCACACCAGCACAAGAGGTCTTAATTGTGGATATGGTTCAGGAGAACAATGTGATGAGACTAGGGGAGATTCAGGAGAGGATCATTGGTGACAATTTGAACTTTCAGAACATTGACAATGTCAGCCTGACAACCATAGACAGAGTCCTCAAACGGCAGAGACTATGCATGAAGCAGGCCTATAGGGTACCCTTTGAGCACAACTCTGACAGAATAAAACACCTACGTCACCAGTATGTGCAAGTAAGTACAGTACAATACATGTACACGGTGGCATACAATACTTTACATGCAATACTATACTATCGTATTGTAATGTGCTGTATTGACTGTCTGTCTGAACACCTGAAAACGCTATTTGTTTCCACAGAGGATCTTCGAGTTGGAGTCCATGGCCAGACTCCATGAATTTATATTTGTGGATGAGGCTGGCTTCAACCTCAAAAAAAGGAGGAGGAGAGGCCGTAACATCATAGGACGGAGAGCTATCGTTGATGTGCCCGGCCAACGTGGAGGAAACATCACTCTCTGCGCTGCCATGAGTTCTAGAGGGCTTCTTCACTGGCATGCTGAACACTGAGTGTCTCCTCACCTTCCTCGGAGAGCTCAGAGATGTTTTGCATGACAAAGACCACCCGAATGCTGGGCCAGCTGATCACCGCGACCAGCAGAATCCTGGGCCGGCTAATCTTCCCATAAATGGAATCCTCTGGGACAATGTTAGTGTCCATCGCAGCATCCAGGTCAGAGAGTGGTTTATCATCAACCAGCAATGTATTAATGTGTGTCTGCCACCCTACTCTCCATTCCTATATCCAATAGAAGAGTTCTTCTCATCATGGCGGTGTAAGGTCTATGACTGCCAAACTTACACCAGAGAGAACCTTCTCAGGGCTATGAACCTGGCCTGTGATGATGTGGCTGTGGAGGCATTCCAAGGCTGGGTGCGGCATGCCAGGGCATTCTTCCCACATTGTTTGGCTATGGACAATATTGCCTGTGATGTTGATGAGGTCCTGTGGCCCGACCCAGCACGACGACGTAATGCCGCCCAATGATTTCAATGTCAACATACTGTGTCAATTTACATATACAACGTACTGTAATAAAAGAAATCGCACCCTGAACATTGTGTTTTTGATTGTTACTGTACTGTATCTATTGTGTGTAATGGATCCTCCATGGAGTTTACAGTACTCATTTCTGCATTGAGTTGTGATATTACTGCATTATTCATTATTCCTATGAAATGCACAAATCTAGAGTAAATGCCCAATACATATTTGAGAATAAATAAGGGTTGCTCAAATGCATCCTGGCAGTTGTGAAACTGTTAAAAGAACAGTCTCACACTCTGAAAATTGTGTTTTCAATATTTTTGGTAATGTGGTTAATGATGCTCAGTAGTGTGTACATTTTTGCAGGCCTTGAGCGGTATTGTGGTGTCAAAGCTTGCTTTTGAGCATATGAGCAACTGTTTTGGTGTGATGGGTTGGTTTTGAAAAGAGACTGTGAGGTTGTGTGTATGTAGCTTTAGAAAAGTGTTTTGTGTTTAGAGTTTGTGAAAAATGAGGGGCAATATCGTGAAATGTGTTTAAGCAATAGAGAAAAACTGAAACTTCTTTAAATGCCTGTATTGTTGGAATAGCAGGCTGTGAATAGCAAGTTGAGGAAGGAAAAACAAAGCCATCAACAATGCTACGGCTACGGCTCTACCTGATGCTACGGCTCTACCTGATAAACTGCTTTATCAAGCCTTTATAAGGTGTAACATTGCATGCGACAATAGGTATGGGACTTTTGGTTTGAGTATATGTTAATTCTGTCTGTAATGAAGCTCGTTTCTGTTGGTGAGCAATTCTGTCTCCCATTAGAAGTGGCTAAATTAAAGTCTTTTTTAATTTTAAATTATTTGGAGGGGGAAAAAGTCTAACCATCGATTATCACAATTTAAGAAGTTATTCTTATACCAGTTTGAGTTTTTTCTGGTGATTATCAGAATCAGAATCAGAATCGGACTTTATTGGCCAAGTATGTTCACACATACAAGGAATTTGTCTTTGGTTACAATAGCTCACAGTGCACAATAAGTGACAGACATACCCAAACTAGCATTCCTCATACACACACACACACACACACTCACACACACACACACACACACACACACACACACACACACAGACACACCTGTAAACATGACTGTTGTGCAAGTTGCAGATTGTATTTAAATAAAGTGCTAGTGCAAAAACTGTAATGAATAGTTAAGTAGGTGGAGAGTGGAAGAAGACTGGTTGAGGGTGTGGAGAATGAGTCCAGAAGTAGTGTTTTAATGTTCAGCTGTTCATGAGTGTAATGGCGTGTGGAAAAAAGCTTCTCTGTAATCTGGAGGTCTTGATCCTCAACTGAACCGCCGGCCTGAGGGAAGATACTGGAAAAGGTGATGTCCAGGGTGTGATGGATCACGGACGATGTTCTCTGCCCGCTTCCTGGTTCTGGCCGTGTGCAGGTCTGGTAGGGAGGGTAGCTTTATGCCGATGGTCCTCTCTGCAGACCTGATGATGCGCTGTAGTCTGTGGGTGTCGTGTCTGGTGGCTGAGCTGCCTCACACTGTGATGGATGCGGTGAGGACAGATTGTGTGGTGGCGGTGTAGAACTGCACCATCAGCTCCTTGGGCAGGTTGAACTTCCTCAGCTGACGCAGGAAGTACAGTCTCTGCTGAGCCTTCTTGATGATGGTGCTGATGTTGCAGTCCCATTTTAAGTCCTTGGAGATTATTGTTCCCAGGAACTTGTAGGAGTCCACAGCCATTACAGTACTGTTGAGGATAGTGAGTGCTGGAAGGGTTGGAGGGCTTCTCCTGAAGTCCACTCTCATCTCCACTGTTTTGGCTGTGTTCAGCTCCAGGTTGTTGTGGTTGCTCCAGAGGACCACCTGCTCCACAACCCGTCTGTAGGCAGACCCGTCACTGTCCCGGATGAGACCAATGACTGTCAGATCATCTGCAAACTTCAGGATTTTGACTGAGGGGTCCGTGGAGGTACACTCGTTTGTGTACAGTGAGAAGAGCAGCGGGGAGAGAACACAGCCTTGTGGAGCTCCTGTGCTGATGGTTCTGGTACCTGATGTTATCTTTCCCAGCCTCGCTTGCTGCTCTCTGCCAGTGAGGAAGTTTGTAATCCACTGGCAGGTGGAGGCTGGTACACTGAGGTGGGTCAGTTTGGAGTGTAGGTGTCCGGGGATGATTGTGTTAAAGGCAGAGCTAAAGTCCAAGAACAGAACTCTTGCATATGAGCATGGATGGTCAAGGTGCTCGAGGATGTGATGTAGTCCCATGTTCACGGCGTCATCCTCAGACCTGTTGGCCCGGTACTCAAACTGCAGGGGGTCTAGTTGGGGGTTGGTGATGTCCTTCAAGTGGGTGAGAACCAGCCTCTCAAAGGATTTCATGACCACAGAGGTCAGTGCGACAGGTCTGTAGTCATTCAGTCCTGAGATGGTTGGCTTTTTGGGGACGGGAATGATTGTGGAGCGTTTGAAGCACGCCAGTACGACACACTGCTCCAGTGATTTGTTGAAGATCCTGGTGAAGACAGGAGCAAGCTGGTATGCACAGTTCTTCAGGCAGGAGGGTGACACTCCGTCTGGACCTGGTGCTTTCCTCACTCTTTGTTTGGTGCAGAGTCGGTGCACGTTTGCTTCACAGATCTTCAGGGCAGGCTGAACGGGTGACTGAGAGTCAGAAGGGTCTGAAGTGGTGTTGTTGTTGTTGATTATAGTTTCCTCCCATACTTTTTTCAAACACTTTGGTTGCTTTCATCTCATCAAATACAACGGACTGTCTTTCAAAATAAGACATTATTTTCATTGTCATGTCTGTTTATTGTCAGATTATGTATCACTTAATATATTGTGCACACCATTTAATAACTTGTGCGTACCACTTAATAACTCGTGCGCACCACTTACTAACTCGTGCGCACCACTTAATAACTCGTGCGCACCACTTACTAACTCGTGCGCACCACTTACTAACTCATGCGCACCACTTAATAACTTAATAATTTTTTATTTAATTAGGGGCTCCGTACACGATAACCTCTTGCAAATCAATTAAGTTTTCTTCAGAAGCATAGTCTCTAAACAGTATTCCTTTTTCCTGTACCAACTTGTCCAATTTGCATGCCAGATGTTTTGCTGATGCAAAGCAAAACCTGCTCAGTAGAACTTCATCATTACTCACAGCACATTATTCAAATATGTTAATCCATATTCATCAGACAGCTAGAGTGGCATATGGCATGTCTGGTCTTTAAATTTATACAATTTGTCTGAAACAAAATAGCACAAAGGACCCCTTGAATGAGGCTGTAAGCAGAAGTGAATTGGACTGCTGCCTTAAAGAAAGCCAGGCAAATTTGTGTGCTCAAGGCAATATCTTTGTTTAAGTACTTAGACTATTCATATTTATTGCTCAGGCTCAAAGTCAGTCAGTAAGGGCAGTACATATGTACTTCCGGCTCAATGTTAATATTGATAAGATGCAAGTCAATATTATAATTAGGCTGGAGGCATTTGGGTAGTACAGCTCTTTAAGTCCTGTATAATACCTTAATGCTAGTCAGTACAACATGATTAACACACAATGCTTGCTTGATTAACTACCTTGGTACATTTAATGTCCTGAAACAAGGATACTAAATTAAATTTAGTCACTGACAGGACAGGACACCTTCTAAAACTTGCTTATAATGGTTTATTAGAACAAGACATAATAATGTTAGTGTCAGAGACCGCAGCGCTGCGGCGTGTTCCCCTAGCCCCGCCTACTAATCAGCGCGCGTTCTCCGTGCACCAGGTGAGGTTCATTGTTTCCTTTTCCTTTATTTCCTTTATAAGGCTTTCCGTTTCGCTGGACAAGCGCGGGGATTACCGAGCGTTATCCTAGTGATATCTCCTGCCTTCTTTCTCAGTTTTCTTCCGTGTATTGGTCTCCGTTGGGTGAGTGCAATTTGAGTGTGTTTAGTAGTAGCGTGTCTCTCTCTCTCTGTTCCCTGCTTCTTCCTCTCTCGTCCTCCCTCTCTCCCTTTCCCTCATCCCCGTCCCTTCCTTCCTTTCCTTAGTTTAGGTTTCTGTGTGTGAGTGGTGTTTGAAAGGAAAGTCCGTGTCTGTCATTCTGTGTATAGAATCCCTAACTCATTCTCACTTTTATTTACTAACCACTTCCCCTGTCGGTGAATATAACACATTTAATCCATCACTAATCACTTCACTGTCTCCCGATTCTAGTTCCCCTTCGGTGTGTTACCTTTCCCATCATCTATCCTAGTTTCTCCCTGGTTGCCACCCCGTCCAGCGCTTCACTTCCTCTTACTTGCTCCTGTTCTATTTAGCTCCTTTTCTCAATCTGTTTTCCACTCTCTTTGTTTATTCTATCTCCCAGTGTTTATATTTTGTGTTGGTGTTGGTTTGTGTTCTTTTTTCTCCCTTGTGCTTGTTACCAGGTGCACTGCCAGTCCTGGTACTCAAGCAAAGCACGTGTATTACAACGAGTGCTCCTGTGATCCCGCTGCCGATCACCTACTCGTCCACGTGCCGCTCGGTCGCCTCTGTACCTCTGGTTTAATACACCTCCGTTGTTTCTGCACTTACGTCTCCTCTGTTCCCCCTGAACCAGACGCTAACAGAATACTTCGCCACCATGGAGACAGCGGAACAACTGATCCAGCGGCTGTTCCAACAGCTCAACACCCAGGGTCAGGCGATCCAGACTCTCGCCCAGCAGGTCCAGAACCTCGTAGTGGGGGCTGCGACGGTTCCTCCGACAGCCACAGCCAGTGCAACACCCGCACCCGCTCCTGTCACTTCACAACCTGTCACGATGATCCCCATCCCTGAACCACCACTATATTCAGGGGACCCTGAGAGCTGTGAGGAGTTTCTTTTGAAATTTTCACTGTTTCTCTCCAGCAGACCGCCCATCCCGGGCCGCAACCCCATAGCCCTCCTCATCTCCAGACTCACTGGTGCGGCATCTTCCTGGGCTACGGCCATCTGGCAGGCCAACGGTCCCGAGGCATCGGATCTCCAACATTTCCTCTTGGCTTTTCGCAGCGTTTTCCACCATCCTCGACATGGCGTCTCTGCCGGAGACGAGCTGCGCTGGCTCAGCCAGGTAGGACAGAGCGTAACGGAGTACGCCCTCAAGTTCCGCACGCTGGCAGCCTCGAGCGGTTGGAACAACGTAGCGCTCATCTCTCAGTTCAAAGCTGGTCTTCATCCCAAGCTACAGAGAGAACTGATCTACCACTCGCTTCATATAAGTCTGGAGGAGGTCGTTGAGCTCGTTATACAGCTGGACTTCACCCACCCGCCTCCTAGCCAGCCCTCCACCACCCTGGACCAGGAAGTCATGGAGATGGGATGATCCCGGCTCACGTCAAGACAAAGGAGAGAGCGGATCCGGCACTAGTTATGCCTGTACTGTGGAGAGAAGGGATACCAACGTCCGGAGTGCCCTGTGAGGCCGGTAAAGCAGCCTAAGACCCCTAGAAAGGAGAAGAGGTCCAATGAGTGCGCCAGAAGCCCCAAATCTACTCATGTGAGCACACTCCAGCCCACCCACAAAGTCAGTTCATGAATTTCTATCATACTTGCTCATGAGGGTAATGTGTGCTCGGTAGCAGCACTGATTGGTTCGGAGGGGGACTTCATCGAGGAGAAACTGGTGCAGAAGCTCCGGGTGCCCACAATTCCTTTCAAGATGCCGCTGAAAATATCGGGAGTCAACGGCAAGAACATGGGGAGCATCACCCACCGCACCGCCCCCATCTATTTACGCCTTGGGATGCTCCACAGGGAAAGGCGGAGCCTCTTCGTCATGTCCGCCACTATATCTCCCGTCATCATAGGTCAACCTTGGCTGCGAGACCACAATCCCTCTCTGACCTGGGACCCCCTGGATATCTTGGCCTGGTCATCGCGCTGCCACACCCACTGTCTGACACCACCCACCAGGGTACAGACGGTGGCAGCTACCAAGTCCACAGATGTCGATCTACTCTTGAGTTCCTGGACCTGGCTACGGTGTTCAGCAAGGGCCACGCCTGTCGCCTGCCCCCACACCGTGAGTATGACTGCGCCATTTCCTGCCTGGCGCCAAGTTCCCGCGCTCTATGCCTTATCCGCTCTCTGTCAAGGAAACGGCCACTATGGAGGAGTACATCGCTGAGGCACTCGCGCAGGGATTCATCCGGCCGTCCAAGTCCCCGGTCAGCTCCAGCTTTTTCTTCGTGCCCAAGAAGGACGGCACTCTCCGCCCTTGTATCGATTACCGGGAACTCAACAAGATCTCTAAGAGGTACACCTACCCCCTCCCACTCGTCCCCTCGGCACTTGAGCAGCTGCGGAGTGCGAAGATCTTCACCAAGCTTGACCTCCGCAACGCTTACAACCTGGTGAGGATCAAGGAGGGGGACGAGTGGAAGACTGCTTTCAGCACTTAGGGAGTTCCTGGGGAGGTGTGCGGTCGTATACCTGGATGACATTTTCATTTACTCGCCTGATCTCAAGTTACACGTCAGCAACACAAGAAAGATTCTTGAACGGCTACTGGAACATGGATTATATGTCAAGGGTGAGAAGTGCGAGTTCAACCTCAAAGAAATTGCTTTCCTGGGATACATCATCAACGATCATGGCATTCAGATGGACCCCAGCAAGGACAAAGCGGTACTGGAGTGGAAGACTTCCAGCACCATCAAAGAACTGCAGAGTTTCCTGGGATTTGCAAACTTTTTTCGCCGATTCATCATCAAGGTCGTTCAGCCAAACTGTACTGCCCCTCACCAGTCTATTAAGGGGTAAACCCAAGAAGCTGACGTGGTCGGAGAAGGCCGAAGCAGCATTTACGAGACTCAAGAGGGCGTTCACCACTGCCCCAGTGCTTGCCCATCCGGACCCTGAGTCTCCTTTCATTGTAGAGGTCGACGCCTCTTCTCTGGGCATCGGCGGGATCCTGTCCCAACGGCAAGGCGAGCCTCCGAGACTTGACCCCATCGCCTACTACTCGCGAAAACTCACGCCGGCCGAACAGAACTACCACGTAGGATTTTTGGAACTCCTCGCCATTAAGCTTGCCTTTGAAGAATGCCGATATTGGCTTATGGGCGCAAAATTCCCTGTTCAAGTCATCACGGACCACCGTAATCTAGAGTTCCTGAAGTCTGCACGTCGCCTCAATGCCCGACAAGCCCGGTGGTCCCTATTTTTCAATAGGTTCGAGTTCACTGTTACTTACCGGCCGGGCAAGGAGAACACTAAGGCGGACATCCTCTCCCGTAAATTCGAGGACCAGGATAAGGCAAAAACCCCGGTCAAATCTATTCTACCGCCCAGTGTATTCACACAAACCATTTCCTGGGAGCTGGACAACGTGATCCAAGAGATGAACCATCGGGAACCCCCACCTAATACGTCTAAGATCCCCCCCAACAAGACCTACATTCCCCTCCAGTTCCGGCAGCAGCTCATCTCTTGGGCCCACACTAACACCAGCTCGGGTCATCCAGGGGTGGAACGCACGATGGACAAAATAAGTCAGAAATACTGGTGGCCCACCATGCGGGCTGACATTAACAGGGACATCGCCTCGTGCGCCACCTGTGCGGCCTCCAAGTCCCCCCGTCAACTGCCTGCTGGGAAACTCAAGCCCTTACCTGTTCCACACTGCCCCTGGAGCCACATAGCGGTAGATTTCATCACCGACCTCCCCATATCCGAAGGCAACACCACCATCCTGTCGGTGGTGGATCGTTTCTCAAAGGGGGTGAAATTCGTCGCCCTGCCCACACTGCCCTCAGCGTTCCAGACGGCGGAGGTTTTATTTCACGAGGTCTTTCGACATTTCGACCTCCCAGAGGACATTGTCTCCTATAGAGGTCCCCATTTCACCTCGGCCGTCTGGGAGGCGTTCATCAAGAAGCTGGGGGCCTCGATCAGCCTCACCTCGGGTTACCACCTGGAGAGTAACGGGCAGTGCGAACGGGCTAACCAAGAGCTCAGCAAGTTCCTGCGGACTTACTACCAGAGGAACCAACACGACTGGGCCGCGTTCCTCCCATGGGCCGAAATAGCTCAGAACTCCTTACGAAGTTCCAGCATGGCCCTCACTCCGTTCCAGTGCGTCCTTGGCATCCAACCTCCCTTTGCCCCCTGGGATCCCACTCCTTCCAATGCCCCAGCGGTAGATGAATGGTTCCGGAAGAGCGAGGACATATGGGAAACTGTCCATCAGCGTATTACAAAGAGCAACGTCCGCTCCAAACGTTTCGCTGACCGCAGAAGGAGTGAGGGTCCCGACTATAAGATCGGGGAACAAGTCTGGCTGTTCACTAAAGACTTGTGCATCCCAGGCAGCAAAAAACTCAATGCCAGATTTATTGGTCCCTACCCCATAATCAAGAAAGTTAATGATGTGACTTTTACCCTACAGCTCCCTCCACGACTCAGAATCTCCCCGTCATTTCACGTCTCACTCCTCAAACCCTTCACTCCCCCAATGCCCTGCTCCCCGACCCCGAGGTAGACCATCCCATTCCTCTTCCCAAAGAGGTAGACCTTCCCATTCCTCTTCCCAGAGAGGTAGACCTTCCCGTTCCCTGTCCGGTAGACCTAGGGGTCGTCCCCGTTCTCAGCCCCCCCCCCCCCCCAGAGGTACCTCTCCCACCGTCCCATCCGGCCCCTGATGTACCTACTCCCCCGCCCACGCCTCCTCCCGGAGAAACCTCACGTCCCAGTAGAGTGACCCATAGCTCCCGTTCCTATTCTCTCCTAGCTAGTTCTATGAGGCCGTCTACGGTTGTCCCCGTTGGCTCCCCCAGGACGACCTCTTCCTCAGAGTTCAGAGTTTCCATGTTCTCCCCATGTCTGTGTGGGTTTCCTCCCACAGTTCAAAAACATGGATTCAAGGTAAATTGAATGCTCTAAATTGCCCCATTGCCCCAGATAATGTACATGCCCCATGCAGGGGGGGGGGGGCTATGTCAGAGACCGCAGCGCTGTGGCGCGTTCCCCTAGCCCCACCTACTAATCAGCGCGCGTTCTCCGTGCACCAGGTGAGGTTCATTGTTTCCGGGTTCTTTCTTTCCTTTATAAGGCTTTCCATTTCGCTGGACGGGCGAAGTATTGGTCGTTTACATCATTACCGAGTGTTATCCTAGTGATATCTCCTGCCTTCTTTCTCAGTGTTATTCCGTGTTTTGGTCTCCGTTGGGTGAGTGTGATTTCGAATGTGTTTAGTTGTAGCGTGTCTCTCTCTCTCTCTGTTCCCCGCTTCTTCTGACCTCTCTTCCTCTCTCTCTCCCTTTCCCTCATCCCCGTCCCTTCCTTCCTTTCCTTAGTTTAGGTTTCTGTGTGTGAGTGGTGTTTGAAAGGAAAGTCCGTGTCTGTCATTCTGTGTATAGAATCCCTAACTCATTCTCACTTTTATTTACTAACCACTTCCCATGTCGGTGAATATAACACATTTAATCCATCTATCACTAATCACTTCACTGTCTCCCGATTGTAGTTCCCCTTCGGTGTGTTACCTTTCCCATCATCCATCCTAGGTTCTCCCTGGTTGCCACCCCATCCAGCGCTTCACTTCCTCTTACTTGCTCCTGTTCTATTTAGCTCCTTTTCTCAATCTGTTTTCCACTCTCTTTATTTATCTCCCAGTGTTTATATTTTGTGTTGGTGTTGGTTTGTGTTCTTTTTTCTCCCTTGTGCTTGTTACCAGGTGCACTGCCAGTCCTGGTACTCAAGCAACGCACGTGTATTACAACGAGTGCTCCTGTGATCTCACTGCCGATCACCTACTCGTCCACGTGCCGCTCGGTCGCTGCTGTATCTCTGGTTTAACAAACCTCCGTTGTTTCTGCATCTACGTCTCCTCTGTTCCCTCTGAACCAGACGCTAACAGTTAGGAACAACTCAAACATTTAAAAAAAAGATGTTATAGATATTACAATGCACCCTATGTGAGTACAGCTGCTACTGTATAGTCACAATAATAGATGGTCAGTAATAGCTCTCTTCTTTTGGAAATTTTCTATCCATTTAGTTGCCAGTGAACAAACTAGCATCTGGAAATTGCCAGTATACAGACTGACCAGAATGGAATCAGTTTTATTTTTGCCAAGTATGTTACATACACAAGGAATTTGGTTCCGGAATGATGGTGTCTCTCTTGTTAAATTACTGTTTACCGTATTTACAATTTATACAGTTCATTTTACAAATAACATATTTGCTGTACATATAATACATATGTTATAAAATATATATGTGGTAATGTGCATTTATGCTGTACAGTGGTGATTATAAGCTGTTTATAATTATAATGGCATGAGGAAAGAAACTGTTTGAGTGTCTGGTTGTTTTGGTGTACAGTGATCTGTATCGTCTGCTGGAGGGGAGGAGCTGAAATAAATCAATAATCGCAGAGTAGAACTGCCTCAGCAGATCTTGTGGCAAGCCATGTTTCTTCAGCTGATGCAGGAAATACATCCTCTGTTGGTCATTTTTGAGGATGGAGCCTATTTTAAGCTCCCATTTCAGGTCCTGAGAGATGGTGACACCCAGAAACTTGAAGGTCTCCACGATCGTCATGAGGCTGTTGGGTATTGTCAGGGGTAGAAGTGGAGGTGAGGGGTGTTTCCTGAAGTCTACGGTTTTGAGTGTGTTTAGCTCCAGAATATTCTGTGTACACCATGACACCAACTATTCAATCTCCCACCGATATGCAGACTCCTTACCGTCTTAAATGAGACAGATGACAGGTGTGTGACAGTTGGTGCGTGCGATGTGCAGTGCGATACAGGGAGAAGAGAAGTATATGTCATATGTAGCATATGTCCCTGGGTGGTCAGAGTGTTGTAGGATGTAGTGCAGTCCCGTGTTGACTGAATCGTCCACTGGCCTGTTTGCTTGGTAGGCAGGTGTTCTGTGATATTCTTCAGGTGGGTCAACACCAGACGTTCAAAGGACTTCATCACTACGGATGTAAGAGTGACAGGTCTGTAGTCATTTAGTCCTGTGATGGAGTGTTTCTTGGGGACTGGGATGATTGGGGATTTTTTGAAGCAGCAGGGGACTTCACACAGTTCTAAGGATTGTTCTAAGGAGCCAACTGGTCAGTGTAGGCTTTTAGGCAGGAGGGAGAGACCACATTCTGGTCCTGGAGCTTTACTGATGTTCTGTCTCTTGAAAAGACGACTCACCTCCTCTTCATGTGTTCGTAGTACACTATTCTGTGAGATTGTGTTTGTATCAGGAAATGAGATTAGGGGGTTTTCTGGAAGTGTGATGGGAGCAGTTGTCGTCTGGTTCGGGTGGTTCAGAGGTGTGAACTGGTTCCTCTCAAACCTGCAGTAGAATGCATTTAGATCGTCAACCAGGTCTTTTTTGTCTCAGTAGGGGAGGTGGATTCCTGTAGTTAGTGATGTTCTTCAGGATTTTCCACACTGATGCAGGGTCTTTCGCTGAGAGCCTGTTTTTCAGCTTCTCAGTGTATGTTCTTTTTGCCTGTCTGATCTCTTTTGTCAGTGTGTTTCTGGTCTGCTTGTACAGATCAATGTCCCTACTTCTGTAAGCGCCTTCCTTGGCCTGATGTAGCTGTCTTAACTTGGTGGTGAACCGTGTTTGCTGTTACCGTATGTGCAAAATGTCTTTGATGGTAGGCACACACTTTCACAGAAGCTAATGTAAGAGGTCACTGTATCAGTCAGTTCGTCTAGGGATTCAGCGGCAGCTTCAAAGACAGACCAATCAGTGCAGTCAAAGAGTCCTGCAGTTCTAGCTTTGCTTCCCTGGTCAATTTCTTCACAGTTTTAACAACTTTGCAGATTTTAGTTTGTGCCTGTACGTAGGAATAAGATGAACCAGTCAGTGATCAGAATGCCCCAAAGCTGACCGGGGAACAGAGCGATATGAGTCTTTAAGAGTTGTGTAGCAGTGGTCCAGTATGTTATTTACCCGAGTGGGAAATTTAATGTGCTGTCTATATCTTGGAAGTTTGTGGTTTAATTTTGCTCTTTTAAAATCCCCAAGTATAATAAAAAATGAGTCAGGATGTTTCTGTTCCAGTCCAGTTATTTGTTCAGCAAGAATCTGAAGTGAGTGTCCAGTGTTTGCTAGAGGTGGGATGTAAACTCCGACCAGAATGAAGGAAGAAAACACCCGCGGTCGATAAAAAGGTTTACAGTTTATGAAAAGTGATTCCAGATTTGGACTGCAAAATTTATTCAGAACTGTGAGGTCTGAACACCAGTTTTCATTAATGTAGAAGCAGATTCCTTTCTTTTTCCCCGATAAATCCGCTATGCGATCCGCGTGGTGTAAAGTAAAACCCAGTATATTTATTCCGCTGTGCGGGATGGATTCACTTAGCCAAGTTTCAGTGAAGCAGAGAGCAGCAAAATGTGCAAGTTTTTGTTTGTCCTGTTAAGGAGGTGAAGTTTGTCCATTTTGTTGGGTAGCGAGCGTAGTTTTGCCAGGTGAATAGACAGAAGCGCAGTTCTAAACCCCCGCTGCCGAGACTCTTCTGCGTCTCCTTCATGTCCCATAAAGTGCCGCTGCACCTCCAACTAAAAACTCAATAAAACTTACCGTTGGAAAAAAAAACTGTTAGAGATTGACTGCTGATGTTAAGCATATCATCTCTTGTGTAGGTTATCAGGTTTGAGTGAGAATAATGACAGAAAATTAGCAAAAAGTAAGCTATTACGAGAGAGCACTCTACTGAGGCTGCCATACGAGGTGCCATCTTGATTGATTGATTGACCAAGGCTACAGATATGTTGAAATGGTACTTTGCTGGATGGCGACATCTCGTACATGCGGCCAATATCAGCAATCTTAATGCTGCTCTTATTTTTTTTAACGATTTTCTTCTTTATTTCGATTATGTTTCCAGTCTTTTTATTTGGTGGGCTGCTGGCTCTGGAACTTTTTTCATCCCTTTATCGAGCTAAAAGTAAAGGGTAACTTTTACTTTACTTTTACTTAGAAATTGAATTGAATTGAACCTTCCTTTTTTCAATAAATCTTCTAATGAGTTAAATTCAGCTTGAAACGATCATTGAGGGTATACCTGAATCATTTGAATTGAAGAGCATGTTTTAATCTGTAAGTCAAATTCTAAATCCTTTCTGTGCATTATAACACATCTTTCAGTATTCTAGCCTCTCAAATTTTGTTTACTATTTAAATGCCCAAAACATTTGTCGGCCCTATGTCTTAGATAAATAATATTATTATTATTATTATTATTATTATTATTATTATTATTAGGGCGGCACGGTGGCTTAGTGGTTAGCACGTTTGCCTCTCAGCACTAGGGGTTCCCGGTTCGAATCCCCATCTGGGTGGAGTTTCCATGTTCTCCCCGTGTCTGCGTGGGTTTCCTCCGGGTTCTCCGGTTTCCTCCCACAGTCCAAAAACATGGATTAAGTCAATTGAGTTCTCAAATTGCCCCATATAGAGTGTGTCTGTGTGAGTGAGTGTGTGCCCAGCGATGGATTGGCGCCCTGTCCTGGGTGTATCTGCCCAGCGCCCGAGATGTTCTCCCCTGGATGGGCATGGGGAACCCCACCGCGACCCTAATATAGGATAAAGCGGGAGATAATGAATGAATGAAAATTATTATTATTATTATTATTATTATTATTTATCTGATTCTGTATCTGTCCCTCATGTGTGTTCTTGAACATAGCTGTACTGTAGTGTTAAAGGGTCTGCAGTATGAGTGTACCTTGACTAACTGTTATTATTATATTCCAAAATCTTCCTGACTGAATGACCCAAGAGGGCCTAAATAAATATGTCTGTTGCCCAGAAGGTTCCATTTGGCACTTCAGAGGACAGTTCAGCTGGCATTGCAGAGGGTATACTTCTCTGTGAGCAAGCAAGCCTGCAGCCACCCCAGGCAACCATAGAACAGTCGAGCCAACCACTGGCATTTTTGTGTCAACCCTCTGCATTTACAAATTTGCTCAGAATGTGGTTATACCCCTACCCAAAACATTTCACCATAGGGACCTGTGTTCCTGCTCTGGACCGTTAATTACTCTGATCTGTAGATTAATGTCAAATTTGTCCTGGGTGACATTGGGTAAGAGAAATCTTAAAAGAAGAGTACATCAAGAATATTTTTCAGGTGAATATAGTGTTCTACACATGATTGGAAAATACAAAAAGAAAAAGTAAAAAGAGTAAGTCAAATAACGTTTTAGAAGAAAGTATCCAAAGATAGGCTCAGGGCTGTGATTTAATCTGACTTTAATGTGCATTTTGTAAAGGTCGGTTAGATGTTAGGGACATAAACTTGGAAGGGCTATTTATTATTAGCTATTTACATTTTGTGTTAGATTTTACATAAGGTATAGTGGAGAAAGAAGTTCACAGGTGGAATATATCTTATGTGGTAGACAAAATATAAAAAATTTTTTGGAGATTGTAAGTTGGTGGCAGGGGAGCATAGTTCAACAGCATTGATTGTCCAATCATCTTTACCACCATAGACAGCCAATGCTGTTTAACTAAGAAAGAAGATGAGCAAACCAATGATCATGGATGAAGAATGTGGTGCGAGATTTAAAGGAGAGGTGAGATTGGCATTGTTGTACAAGTCAGCTATACAACTGGGTAACAACAGCAAATGTAGTCAGGTAATCAATTAGGAAGTTTTGTGATGTGACAACAGGACAGAAGTGCAAAAAATGGAACTGTGCAGAAAAGTTTAAAGAGAAAGAGGTTGTTGAAAACACTTTGGTGAAAAAGTCCCCAGAGAAATAAAAAAAGACAGAAGCACAAGGAGATGAGGCAAGGTAGGGTTGCAGATAATGTACTGTAATGTGCTGTTAAATGAGAAGAGTGTACTGAGGAGCTCACAAATATGGAGCATAAGAGAGAAAAATGAGAAGGACAGATGCAGTAGGACATACAGATGTATTTAATATGAAGTTGGGCCTGCATCAAGGGTCAGCTCTGAGTCCTTTCTTGTTTGAGAAAGTCAAAGACAAGCTAACTGACAAGATTAGACAGGAGTCCAATGGAATATAATATTTGCAGATGAAATTGTATCTGTGCTGTGAGTAGGAAGCATGTAAGTTTGTAAAGATGAATTGGAAAAAAACGAACAAAAGGTTAGTAGAATTAAAATGGAGTATAGGCGTGAGAATAAGAGGGAGGATGGCAAGGTTAAGGATAAGAATTATATCGGTGGACACTCAGGATATGGCTAGTTAGAAATTAATGATCCGCTGTGAAAAGAAAGAAAAAAGGAATAGAAAAAGCTTTTGTGTACCTTTGTTCAGATCATGATGCATATATTATATGTGCTAAGTCAAGCTAAATTACTCTGCAGATTTTTAATATGCAAGGTTTTGGTATCCTTTCATTTTTTTTTCATTTGTTGTCATTTTTCATTACTTGTATTGTATTGTACATGTAGGTTAATTTTTGCTGTTAATAAACATTTAAATCTACTTAAACTTGTATTATGTCTAGGTTGTGTGTCATTTGACTGTAACAATGTAACTGTTTAACACAAATGTCAATTAATTTAATACTTATATACTTATTGTGTTTTATGAATAAACAACTTGGGAAATATATTATTGTGAGACTTTGCATTACAACTACGGGAGCTTAATGATATCCCCATTTGGACATCTGGACAAGTACAGTGTCCACTCTTCTTTAAAGGCATTTTAAAATATGTCTGGAAGCTGATTAATCATGGAAAACTACCGTTAGCTCAGATAGTAATGTTGGAAAAGAGGGCCTGACTTGCAATTTTTTGTTCACCCCAAAGGTCGTAAGAAGAGCTCTGTGTAGGTCAGTCAATTATTTTACATCAGACTCACAAAAACTTGTATTTATGTCTGTTTAAAAAGGTTCTTTACAAAGTGTTTATGTTAAAAACAAAACATTAGAAAGTCATGAGAAATTCATAGTTAGGTGCAAGATTTCATGCACCTGTGGCAAAGGGACTGAATAAACCTGAATATAGAGGTAACTCCCAATACTTTGTCCATATAATGCATGTTAAAATGACATGCACTAGATGACCATTACATGTTTTCACAAAAAAGGACAAAGTATATGCAATTTTGTGAACTATATTGAGTGTATATTGAGTATATATACACGCCTGTTTATATGAATATATACTCATATAAACAGGCAGCACGGTGGCTTAGTGGTTAGCACGTTCGCCTCTCAGCGCTAGGGATTCCCGGTTCGAATCCCCATCTGGGTGGAGTTTCCATGTTCTCCCCGTGTCTGCATGGGTTTCCTCCGGGTTCTCCGGTTTCCTCCCACAGTCCAAAAACATGGATCAAGTCAATTGAATTCTCAAAATTGCCCCATATAGAGTGTGTCTGTGTGAGTGAGTGTGTGCCACAGCGTCTATCTGCCCAGCGCCCGAGACGTTCTCCCCTGTTTGGGCATGGGAAACCCCACCGCAACCCTAATAGAGGATAAAGCGGGAGATAATGAATGAATGAATATATTCACTTTTTTCTGAATTTTTTGGAACATCATGCCAGTAAAACATTCCCCAAACCATGACGCTTCCTTTTCCTCACTGTATTCTTTACACTTGGGGTTTAATCTTTCATCAATTTGTCAATAAATATTATGTTTCTCATCAGCCCCAAATAATTTAAACTTGCTTTCATCACTAAAATGAAATTTTAACCACTTCTCCTCTGTCCACACAACATGTTCCTCAACAAATGTTTAGGGAATGTTTTCGGCAGCAGGAGTTGTTACAGGGTAGAGCAAATTCAATTGTGTATAACAATCTTCTTTAACAATATGTGGTTCCTTCAGTGTGAGAGACTAGTGATATCCTGTGGCTGCAGATGTAAAATAAAGGTTTTATGTTGAAATACTTTGGTTATTTTGTAAAACACTCTTCTAGTGGCATGTTACTTCTAGTGGCCCTTACAAAAGTGCTTCAAATGTTGATCAATGTCGATTACATCATATCTAAACACAATCAGGTGTTCATACATCGTTTTCTAATTTTGATGTCCAGTATATGTTAAAGGGGCGGCACGGTGGCTTAGTGGTTAGCACGTTCGCCTTTCAGCATTAGGGATTCCCGGTTCGAATCCCCATCTGGGTGGAGTTTCCATGTTCTCCCCGTGTCCGTGTGGGTTTCCTCCGGGTTCTCTGGTTTCCTCCCACAGTCCAAAAACATGGATCAAGTCAATTGAGTTCTCCAAATTGCCCCATATAGTGTGTGTCTGTGTGTGTGAGTGTATGCCCAGCGATAGATTGGTGCCATGTCCTGGGTGTATCTGCCCAGCTCCCGAAAAGTTCTCCCCTGGATGGGAATGAGGAACCCCCCCCCGCGAACCTAATATAGGATAGAGCGGAAGATAATGAATGAATGAATGAGTATATGTTAAAACAGACATGCTTGGTTGGGGTACTTTTCATTTCATCTTAATGCCTTTCTCTCTGATCTCTTTCCTGCTGTGCTGTTCCATTGAGATGCCTGCTCAACGAATGAATGTGACGTTATAATACAGTCTAAGGAACGGTGAGATGATATACGAGAAGCATAGCAGGAGCTAGGCAAAGTGTCTGATTTATTTTTGGCGTCGAAAAAAACTCATGGTCAGCTAGAAACTGATGATACCTTAAAGCAGCAGAAAATACATAATAATCGCACAAAATTCTCTGCGCCACTCAGCTACGGGACTGATGCCTTTTCAACGTGTGTATGGGTTTCAACCACCGTTCGCAGCATGGGATCCCGAGCCGAGAGCGGTACCTGTGGTGGACAAGTGTTTCTGCAAAAGCAAAGAAATTTTGCATTTGATTCCTGAGGAGGGAGGTCTGGGCCCTTTCTGTCTGCATGAGTTTATCTACATTTACTTTAACATCTCATTTGACTTACAAATGAGAAAACAACACAAGTCAGTATTTAAGGAAAAACCTGATCATTATTCATTCTGGAATTTAAATTTTTTATATTAAGTGGAAGAGATGTGCTTTGAGTTGTTTCTTGAAGATGCTAAGTGACTAAGCGTAGAAAAAACATACCTAGCTATTGCTGTGTATTATATGGTCCATACGTGTCAACTCAAGGCCCGCGAGATCATTTTACATTGATCTATTATTATTGTCATTAATAGCCCGGTGATATGTTTTTTAGGACCATGCTCATATTTTAAATGTGTATAATTTTGACAGGAAGATTTTTATGGAAAGCATAAATATTTTTCAACATTTAAAGTTTAAATTACATTTTTCTAAAATGGACCAAAAAACTGAATGTTTTGATTTTTACTTTTGTGGAAAAGCACAATTTTCAATAAATGTTTCTCCTGTTCAGCTCGTGACCTAAAGTGTGATTTGAGATTTGGGCCCTGGTGCAACTGAGTACCACACCCCAATATAATCCTAACGCTGCTACACTGACTGTGCCCAGCTACCAGGGTTCTTTTTCTCTTTGTAATTCCCACATTTGCACAAAGCACCTCCTAAGTGCTAATAAATAGAAAGTGTCAAAGACAACTCAGCATCTTTCAGTGGCCAGCAGTGGGATAACATCTTATTACTCATTGCCCTATTTTCGTTTGTTAGTCCAGCAAAAATTACTGTGCTCCACTGTCAGACAGACATTTGGACACCGGGGATGATGCGGTGAAGATGTAAGTGCCCCTCTGATCAAGTGCAAGGTATAATGAATGGTTTTCCAATGTCTGCTCTCCAAACAAGCAAGCCACATGGTGTGATGTTGGGACTATTCATTGCTTTTGTAATGAATTGTGGATGTATCTGAGCAAAATCATTGCTACAGCACAGTGCAGGCAGCTGTAACAACACCACATTGCATTGACAAAATGTTCTACCTTTCTAGGCAAAGGGGTTTGAATATACTGAATTTGATATTTGATCTTTAAAAAAAAAAAAAAAAAAAAACATGTTCACATTTTAAAGGATATCTTGCCCTTGGGAGTTTGAAAAGACAGTTGACAAGCACTGCCTAGGTCTAGAAAAAAATCCTCTTAATACATATTTCATCAAATGTTTAGTGAGACTTAGTGAGAACTTGCTTTTCTTCTTAGACTTTAAAGCCTGAACTTTCTATGACACGGTTCTTACTAGGTAGTATTTAATTAATTTATTTGTTTATAATAATAATAATAATGATAATAATAATAATAATAATAATAATAATAATAATAATAATAGTTATTATTATTATTATTATTATTATAAGTAGTAGTAGTAGTAGTAGTATTTTTATTATTATTAATTATTATTATTGTTTTTATTATAAGGGCGGCATGGTGGTTAGCACGTTCGCTCTCTGCACTAGGGATACCCGGTTCGAATCCCCATCTGGGTGGAGTTTCCATGTTCTCCCCGTGTCCGCGTGGGTTTCCTCCGGGTTCTCTGGTTTCCTCCCACAGTCCAAAAACATGGATCAAGTCAATTGAGTTCTCCAAATTGCCCCATATAGGGTCTGTTTGTGTGCGTGTCTGTGTGAGTGAGTGTGTTCCCAGTGATGGATTGGCGCCCTGTCCTGGCGGTATCATCCCAGCGCCTGAAACGTTCTCCCCTGGATGGGCATGGGGAACCCCCCCGCGACCCTAATATAGGATAACATTTACATTACATTTAGATTTAGTCATTTAGCAGACGCTTTTATCCAAAGCGACTTACAAATGAGAACACCACAAGTCAGAAGCCATGGAGAAAACCAACTATACTGTAAGTTCATCAACCTGATTGTTATTCGAAGCTGCGCCCCCCCCCCCCCCCTTTTTTTTTTTTATTTTTATTTTATTATTTTTTTTTTTTATAACAGGTATTTGGTAAATAGATGCGTCTTAAGTAGTTTCTTAAAACTGTTTAAAGATTCTGCCTTACGGACAGAGTTGGGAAGATCGTTCCACCATTTTGCAGTGGTGAACGCCACAGAATGAGAATTAGCTCCTCGGTGAGGTGGAATCGCCAGGCGACAATCGTCACTGGAGCGAAGTGAACGAGTCGGAGTGTATTTTGAAAAGATAGGATAAAGCGGAAGATAATGGATGGGTGGTTTGTATTATATAATTGTTGTTGTTATTGCTGTTTCTTTTTGCAAAACTGACCTAAAGCCAAACAAGCCTCTGTATCTCTTTTAATTTTTTTAATTCATAATTATTGAATTTTAAGAATTTACAGATGATTATTTTTTTCAATTCAGTGAAACAAGGAAACTGGAGATTTTTTATAGAATACCCTAAATTTCTACAAAATTAGATGATTGAATTGAATGAATGAATGAATGATTGAATAAGATATCACAGACTTCTGCAAACAGGCATAAAATTTTTACACCCAAGTTTTTTCAAATTTTATTTGATCTAAATGCTAGTAGTCTAGTTGTCTTTCATTTCTGGCAACAAAATAGCAACACACATTCTCATGTCCTGTGAAATGGACCAGCTGTTAAAGATTAAAGTCCTTTTTGGAGCTTTCTGCAGTTTAATGGAGTCTGACAATGGGTTATTTTCTTTCTTTTTTTCTGGCTGACAAAAATCGCTTTCCGGTATTATGTTCTTCTGGACTATAGATTTGAGAAGCATTTTTTCCCTTCCACCTTACAGGTTATGGTTCTGATTTTGCTATTAAGACTATCTTTGTGACAATCAGAACAAAAAACTTGGATGTGATTAAAAAGGTATTCATTATACTAAGCTTAAGAAAGCTATTGGATTTTCACATGCATTCAAATGATTCAAGGCCAAGCATTTTTTAAAAGATTAATTTAAAAAACATTACAGTTTTTCTATGTCGATTTGGTTCATTTCTCAGATCAGAATTGAAATTCTCAAAATTGTTCATTCAATCTCCAAATTTCCTTGTCACTTGTGGACATCATAATTGCATTTCTTATTGTGTTTCACATTTTGCAAATGCTTTTGTACATTTTGCAAATGGTCATAGACAATAGTCTGTTGTTTTTTACATTATCTGTTGCTTATGTCATGTTTATCAAAATGTGTTGTACTGATTGTTGAATTGTCTTACACTCCAAAACATTTAGGTCTTATGTCATCGCCTAGGTCATCATATGCAAAAGTGGTGAACATGTCATAATCTCTCAGGCATAATTTGTACATTTATTTTACACTTTTTAAAAACTTTTATGTAAAATTTGGTAATTTGGCCTAAATTTATTAAATTGTTCTCAGGTGAATCTTGGCTTTCTGTTAAGGGAATTGGTGAACATTTAGATCAGCCAGTGGTCTCAAACATACGTCAGAGGTGCATCTCATGAACCTGTAATTGGCAAACATATATATATATATATAGACACAAAACATTGCAGTGTAAATGAAGCCTCACAATGGAAAGACAAGGCCGTGAACAGCCAAGAGGAAAGGCAAGACTGGGCAAGGCTGAGGGGACAAAACAGAGGAAGAGGTAGGAGGGTCCATGCAAATAGGTTTGTCCCAGAGGAAATAAGGGCAACAATTATGGACCATGTTTTAAACCATGGTCTCACAATGGCTGAAGCTGGTCGCCGGGTGCAGCCGAATGTTGGAAGAACAACGGTGTTTTCAATTGTTCAAACATTTCGTAGAGAAAACAGGTATGTAATTCAGAAATCTGCACTCTGCTGTAATGCTGCACAATGACAAATTCTGAAATGTTATTCATTCTTATATTTTGATTTTTTACATTCTTACTGTATACCATATAGTACTGCAAGTCTAGCTCATAAGCTAGCTCATAGGGGCAGAGGTCCCCTATTCACACCTCAACAAGAGGAGGCCATATGTGCTATAGTCATAGCAAATAATTCCATAAGGCTGAGGGAGATCCAGAAAGTCATCATACAAGACAACAGTGTTTTTCCAAACATTACATCTGTAAGCATCTCCACTATTGACCGGGTTTTGAAACGACAGCAGATAACCATGAAACAGCTGTACAAAGAACTACGGTACCAGTATGTACAGATAAAACCTTTATGCACACTGACACACTTGGCTATGGCTGAAATGTATGTAATTGTTTGTTGTCCAGAATGAACATTATATGTACTTTATTATTCCTTTTGTGTTGTAGCATATCATGGAACTGGAATCAAGAGAACCACTCCACACTTTTATATACCTGGATGAGGCTGGCTTCAACCTTGCAAAATGCAGAAGACGTGGTCAAAACATCATTGGCCAAAGGGCTACCATTGGTGTGCCAGGCCAACGAGGAGGAAACATCACGATGTGTGCGGCTATGTCAGAGAATAGCGTGCTTACACATATTCCCATTATAGGGCACTATAACACACAGCATCTCATCACTTTCTTGGACACACTCTATAGGGATCTCATCCCTGATAATGAGAGAGGTGTGGTGCAAGAGGATTTGCCCAAATATGTGATCATTTGGGATAATGTGAGTTTTCACCACGCTAACACCATCAGGCAATGGTTTGCCACTCATCACAGAATGCTGATGGAGTTCCTCCCACCCTTTTCCCCATTCCTGAACCCTATTGATGAGTTCTTCTCAGCCTGGAGATGGAAGTTATACGATCACCAGCCACACGTCCAGATGAACCTGCTGACTGCTATGGATGCAGCTTGTGAGGATATCACAGCATATGCCTGCAAAGGCTGGATTAGACACCCTAGAAGATTCTTTCCACACTGCATTGCCAGGGAAGATATCCAGTGTGATGTGGATGAAAACATGTGGCCCAACAGAGAGGAGCGTCAGGGTGAATAGAAAAGAAAGAACTACAGTAATTCCTTAAGTTGTTTTGAGTATTCAGAGTAAGTTTCTAATTTTGTAGTTTTTCCTTTGTTCCATATAGTGCAGGCAAACAGTTGTGTTGTTCCTGAACAATTAGATTTTTTGTTAACAGATTGCAGTGCTGTTAGAATACATATAGTCATGTGTAACTTTTGTGTTCTGTAAGCTTGCATTTGTGTGTGTAACCTGGACTATTTCAATTGATATGCCACAGAATGTGCAGCGTTCTTGTAAACAAAAGCTTAGTTAGTTTCCATCATAATATGCTTACAGTCTTCACTGTTGCACTGACAACATGACTAAGTAGTTTGACTGCCTTGTCGTAGGCAATGGCACACAGACAAGATATTTTGATGGCGTTGACAAATTGATTGACCTAAATATTTGCTTTTGAGGCAAAAACAAAGAATTTTGAGTGAAGTATGATGTGCTTTTGCAGGTATTTCATTGAGTTTTGCTGTTTGCACTAACTGTTTTGAGAAATGCACTTGTTGTGATGCCAATGTAAACCATGATGTGAGAAATGTACCAAATCGACTGAGAAAAACTGTAATTTTAATTTGATCTGTATGATCTGTCTTTTCTGACAATTTAAACAAGTAAAATACTACACAAATATTACAATACTAGTTGCTGTGATGAGTTTCACTGTGTGTGTATAGATGAATAGAAAAATAGATGTATAGATAGATAGATGTATAGATAGATAGATACATAGATAGATAGATAGATAGATAGATAGATAGATAGATAGATAGATAGATAGATAGATAGATAGAATTATCTGTAATTATTCTATTACAGATAATAAAAAAAAGAAATGAAGAAAAGGAATAAATGTATTTAAGGCTATCAATTATATCTTGCAATTGGCAAACTGTCCTGGCTGTTTTTTTTTTTTTTTTTTTACTTTTCAGCACCCACTTAAAATCCATCCATCATCTTCCGCTTTATCCTATATTAGGGTCGCGGGGCGGGGGGAGGGGGGGATGAATTTTGAATGAATTTTGGTTTGATCATGATATATCAATCTGAAGAGTATAGAAGGAACGGGAATCACTCCATTTCTGCCTTCCTGCCGCCTTGCATATGGCTCCAAGTGGTCCTCACATCTACTCTCCAGTACTGATCGACCGATATGGGTTTTTTAATGGCCGATGCCGATGCCGATATTTAGATGACAGAAGTGGCCGATGGCCGATATAAAAAGCCGATATTACCAGTTTTTATTGCAACTAATAAAGTAAAATAATAATAATAATAATAATAATAATAATAATAATAATAATAATAAACAAGACACAAAAGTAATCAGAAAGTTTATCACTGCCTACTCTACCTTTTGTAATACAGAGAGCAATATTAAAAACATACAACTTTAAATTACACATTATTAATTAAAGTTTCAGTGTACCTAAACATAAGCAGATAGCAGCATCTTTTTAGAATGAACATTTATTCTTGAACATTGCACAATGCACACAGAACAACATTCAATGAACTTTTTGAACTAATGAGCCCATTTAGCTAATTTAGATAAATAAATAAAATATTAACAAACAAATATTGTAGTTTGTAGTGTGAAAAAGGTACTGTACTTATTTGAATATCTCAAGAAAATAAATGAACTGAACTTTGAACTAGTTCAGAATTAAAATTGTGAACTTTGAACATGAAATGTTCACTTTGAGCATGTATGAACTGAACTTGAACTAGTTCAGAAAAGCTGTGAACTGGCACAACACTGCCTGGTAGCTAGCGTCAGTTAGTGCTAGCGATATATAGCGTTAGCTAGCCAGTTTAACAAAATCGCCTTAATTATACAAACAGTAAACACTGTATATGTTACAAATAGCATCCTTGAACATTATTATAGCATTAGCTAGCGCTAATGAGTATTAGTTGGCCATTTTAGCTGTTCAAGTGGTTGCTAAGGTTACAGTTCCAAATAAAACTATTGGCATTTTCTCTCTAAATAAAAAGAGCAGCCAGTAATAAATACTGAGAGTTGAAAGAGAAACCGTTTTCAAAACACCAATCCATTCTCTTGAGCATTGACTGACGTTCTGCCGGAAGAACACTAGGGGCCACTCTAAGCAAAAGTTAGATCAAATAACTGTATTCAGTCATTGAGCCAGAATGACGGAGCTGCCCACAGCGTTGCCTGTAGGTATTGTTTAAATATCGGCCTTGTGAACATGAGAACACCACAATTGAGTAGTTATGGAGACTTACTACTTCAGTAGTTTCTTAAAAATGCTAAGTGACTCCTTACGGACAGCAAAGATCGTTCCACCATTTTGCAGTGGTGAACGCCACGGAGTGAGAATTTGCTTCTTGGTGAGGTGGAATCACCAGGCGATTTTAATCACTAGAGCGAAGTGAATGAGCCGGAGTGTATTTTGAAAAGATAGAGTGAAGGTAAGAGGGGGCAGATCCAGAAGTGGTCCTGTAAGCCAGTCAGTGACTGAATGCGAGCAGCTACAGTGAGAGAAATGAGTAGTAGCCTTCCATTTCACCTTTTCATTTCTTTTCACCCTGCTACAGTTATTAATTAAAATATTTGTAAAATATTTGACATAAAATAATCAAAACTATTGGAGTCATAATAATGATATTAGAGATAATTTAAAATAATGTTATTTTGCTTATGCCTTGCTGTTTTCCTTAAAAATAGTTCTGCTATTATTTATTTGACAAGTCTGTTTCAGTTGTTTCATGTAACTCATGTAACACATTTCTTAGAGACTGAGTGAGGAAAATTACAAATAGGAAAAACAAAAGCAGTACACACATGGCACTGAAAGTAGATGATTTGAAGGCAACAGAGAATCTCTTTTTACCCAAGAGGCTTTGCACCTGTTCACCCTTTGACATTTCTCAGGTTTGAAAATGTGGCAACTTGTTCACAATCAGAAAGAAATAGAGCAGAATATATCGAAGGAAGATTTTCTAAACCTGACAGCTAAAAAGCAGCTATATGTATAATGAGGTTTTACCTTTTTTCTTCATGTTAAAATTGGCCCACCAACTAAAGCTAATGGCCTGAGATTTAATTTATTTATTGCTTCTTATTTAAATTGTATTGGTTTTTCTGTGCATAAATCTGTATATGAATATTTATGAGTGCTTATAACGTGTTTAGTTAAAAATTAAACTTGATCTTGTTGAGCATATATCACTGTGGTACGAGTGCATGATTGAGTGTCACTTGTAAATGGAAGGTAGAAAATCATATCAGATTAAAGGTGCACCTGTGGGTCATCAGTGTGATTAATTGTTACTTTCTTATGTGTGCAGTGATCAGTACAGATAAAACATCCCGAACTGCCAAAGGAGAAGACCAACAAACTGCTGTTCACTGTCTGTGTCAGTGTGTGTATGTTCCACTATATAAAGTTCAAGGCTGTAATACGGGTGTGGCTAATAAAACAGTTTTGAGTTTTAATACTACCCTGTCTTGGTAGTGAACAGGATTCACTGGAGTCTGAATAGGATCGATCACAATGGTGCCAAAAACCCTGGATTGAAAACCAGTATATGGCTTGGGCATGGATTCCTCATTATTTAAGTTAAGTCAAGTCAAGTTTATTCTTTGCATGCATAGTTATACAGAGTGAAATGCTTGTACGAACCGAGGAGAATTCGCGACGGCAGCCGAACACAGCGCCGCCATCATCAGAAACAACCCGCTCCCAAACTATTCTTTAATAAGCACAGGTTGGGGGCCCGAAAAAAACACAGAAGCTGTAGGAGACGTGTCCATAAGGGATCGGAAAGGAGGGGCAGTCCATAGGAGAGACAGGGCTGAGCAGTTCATCAGGAAATCATAGCAACAGTTCTTCTGGATGAATTTCAGTAGGCAGCTCAGTAGTCTGAGTCCCTATCACTCTGCCCAGCACAACAATCATGTTGGGCACTTTCTTGGGGCTATTGACAACTGACCCAACTCTCTTAATTTTGCGATACACCAGGGCCATGCATAATCCAATCATCAGAAATCCCAGGATCAGAAATCCAAATAGGTAGACATATTCCACATCTTCCACGGACAGGGGGGCCAGGCGTCCATCGTGTATCCAGACGCCAATCAGCAAGCTGATTCCCCCGAACCTCGACTTCTCGTCAAGAAGACCATTTAATTAGTTCTATATTTTCGTTTTGAAGAGCAGTGTTATGATAAATCCCGCACAAACAAGACAGAGAAGCCAAGCAGGAATGAGAGGATGGAGAAGGAGTAAGTGCGACCGCCTCCTACGAGAGCTGCAGCAAGAAGCTTGACTAAGTTTACCTAATTTAAAATTTTGTGAGCATACAGTGGTACCAGACTCAATCTCTGCTAGTGCTGTATCGACCACAAGTTGTTTTTTTTTTCAGCACACGGCTGGAGACCGGGATGGAATATCAGCAGGTGCTGTGAGGTTTGGTCCAAGCAGCAGGTGCCCCAGATGACTCTAATGGCAGCTGCTGGACTAGCATCCACCTTAAGATAGGATTGGAGGATGATTCCCGAAAAGTACATTGGATTAGGATAAACGCCTGCCAGACTGCCGAGGCGAACTGCACCCCCTGATCAGATAGTATATCCCCCGGGATACCATAAGTGATAAAAATGCGTTGAAACAGCAGCTCAGCTGTCTGAAATGCCATGGGCATACCGATGAAGGGGAGGAACCGGACGGTACGTGTAAACCGTTCGCAGATGGTACAGATCAAGGAGTAGCCATTCGATGGAGGCAGTCCCGCGACAAAGTCGATGGAAATGTGGGACCAGGGGCGTTCGGGCACAGGAAGTGGTAACAGTTTGCCTGCAGGGAGCATGCGGGGCACCTTGCATGAAGCGCACAGGGAGCAGGAGCTTACAAATTGTTGTACATCTGCACGAGTCGATTCCCACCAGTACCTACATTCTGGTACCTATGTTCATGCCTGGGTCACCCGAGCTAGGGATAGTGGGTGCCCTGAGATCATTTAGTCCCTAAACCTTTCGGGGACATAAAGCGCATGAGGAATGTTGGCTCTGCAAATTCGCTGTTCCACCTCCCACTGAATGGGACTAAAGAAGTGTTGCGACTAGGGAATAGGCCTGCCCTGGTCAGGGTCTGTGTGTTCATATATGTGTGAGAGTGCATCCGCACGTTTGTTTTCGCACCCCGGTCAAAACGAAATCTCCACTCCTCCAATGCTAGTTTATTAGCAAGGAGTTCTCAGTCCTCTATCCTGTAATTCCGCTCAGCCGGGTTAAAATTGCGGGGAAAGTAAGCTATGGGGCGGATCCCCAGGATCCAGCTACCTTTTGAGAGAGAGCACCTTTTGATGTTAAAAAAGGTTGGAGTTTTGGTCTTTCTTTTCCAATAAGTTTTTAGTTATCTGTGTTACTTATTATTTTATTCGACTTGTGCTCTTCATTCATTTGTATACTATAACACTGAAAAAGGGCCATTTGTAACCTCTGCAATTTTTACCCATGGATGAATAAAGTATTTTGATTCTGATTCAAAGGGCGATATGCACTGTGACAGATAGAACATAGTTTACCTATGTCAGCTCTCCTAAAAATGTCCCTTCCAGAGCAGACTAAAGAGGAGAAAAAGCTCCTATTTACATAGGAGATTCTATAAAAATTAAATAAAAAAATATCAATCTTTTAACTTTGTAAAAAGGTGGTATCAGTGGCTTTGGTGATGGTAGTTCCTGAAAGGGAGTTTCTGAGATGGAGGTGACTTTATGTGGAGTGCAACGCTCTCTCTTTCTCGCTCTCTCTCTCTCAAGTGGCTACTGTAGCAGTTGCAAGCAGCTGTCCTTGTTTGTGCCTGGTTTGACCAACCTAAAAGAACACCACATTAAGAGACTCATTGGGGTGATAGTATGCAGCTGTCTCTATATTTAACTTTAACATAAGAAAAATATTGTTTAAGAAACAAACTGTGGCTTTAGTTAACATGGGGTTATCACATCTCAGTGACAACAGTAAGTAAAACAGCTAATTGATCTGCTGTCCCTAGATAGAAAACTGCATATAAATATAAATTTAACTAACTCCAGTTTCAACAGCTACAACATGGGCACACATAATAATGCATTTTTATTTAGTTTGTCTTTTATGCCTGACTATATTTCCAATTTATGTGTTGTCACTTTTACTTAAATAAAGGATCTGAATCACAAATTAAAATTCTCTATAGTATTGATGCCAGACTTTTTTGACAAATTATTTCTGGTTTTAAATCTATAAATGTTTTATACATTTGCCATTGAAATGTGTTTTTAGAATAATTATTGGGTATTTTCATAATTTTTGAAATTTTCATAATTTCAAAAGAGTGCCTAAAGACTGATGTTCATATTTGTGGGGTATAGAATGTGTCGGACAGCTTACTGAAGTTTAGTTGCTTTGCAGAAAGAAACAATATAGGCTTGACCAATCCAAGCTTTTAGGAAAATCAAATGTGTTCTCCCATTTATAATATTTCATTTTCAATCAGAAACCTTAACTTTGTATTTACCAGGTTTAACAGATCATGCTTGGAAGCTTTGATACAAAGATGCACTGGCTAAATAACAATAAAGAACACATTGCTTAAGCTCTGCATGATGTCATACTTGAAACATCTCAACAGATCAATACGGTGACAGTTCAAAATCAATGAAAACAGCATACCAAAAAAGCTCCTCTATTATATCAAACAGCAAAGGAAATCCTATCTCGGTAGCTGGAACCCAGTGAACCTCTTTAATGTCAAAATTAAAGTACAATCTCAAATATGTATCCTATTATGTGTGCTAAAAAAAGACTTCAAAGGGTTTCAACAAAACATTTGAATTATTGGTTGGTTAATGACAACTATGGAATAAGTTATCATTAACCAACCAATAATTCAAATGTTCAAATTATTACAAATGCAATGTGTTCTGTTTGCATTTCACAAATTTTAAAGTGTTTTCCTGTACTCCTGTGCACACTACATACAATGTCTTTGGATAATGGATATGAAGTTATATGAATGTATTGGTATATAATGAAAATATAATGTTGTGTGGGGACAGCACAGTTGCTTAGTGGTTAGCACGTTTGCCTCTCAGCACTGGGGATTCAGGTTTGAATCCCAAACTGTGTGGAGTTTCTATGTTCTCTATGTCCACTTTGGTTTCCTCTGGGTTGTGCCACAGTCCAAAAAACGTGGTTTCAATATAAATTGTATTCTCTAAATTACTATCAAATTACTATTAAAATGCACCTTCCCATATATATTTTATACATATGTATCATATTGTACATCAAATTTGTTATTTGTTATTTGTAACTATAACTGTATATTGTAAATACAGTAAGTTGCAATTTACAAGACAGACACCATCATGCCGGAACAAAATTCCTTATGATTTATTTACTTGGCAAATAAAACTGATTCTAAGCCCTGCACCCGCCATGAATGGTGAATGTGCTATTTTGGCGAGGACACATGATGAAACTAGACGTTTGCTGCTCAAAGGTAAGGATGTCGCCTCGAAAGAACAAAATGTGCACTTCAGGTACATCTGTTCGATGAACTAAGACACTTTATCCAAGGCGACTTACAAATGAGAACATCACAAGTCAGAAGTTATGAAGAAAACCAACTACACTGAAAAATCATCAAACCTGATTGTTATTTGATGCTTTTTTTGTTTTTTTGTTTTTTACAACAGGTATTTGTTAAAGAGATGCATCTTCAGTAGTTTCTTAAAACTGCCTAGTGATTCTGCCTTAGAGTTGGGAAGATTGTTCCACCATTGGTTCACCAGTGGTGAACGCCACGGAGTGAGAATTAGCTCCACAGTGAGGTGGAATTTCCAGGCGGCAATCATCACTGGAGCGAAGTGAATGAGCCGGAGAGCATTTTGAAAAGATAGAGTGAAGATCCAGAGATGGTCCTATAGGCCAGAGTCAGTGACTTGTACTGAATGTGAGCAGCTACAGGGACCCAATGGAGAGAAATGAGTAGTGGCGTGACATGAGTCCGCTTGGGCAGGTTGAATACAACTAATTCAAAACTCTGCAGCCCGACTTGTAGAGTTCTGATTGTGGAAGCTGTGATACCGGCAAGTAATGCATTACAATAATGAAGCCGTGATAGGATGAGGGCTTGAACTAACAGTTGGGCAGCATGTTTAGTCAAGAAAGGTCTGATCTTCCTTATGTTGTAAAGAAGGAATCTGCAGGAACGGGCGGTTTTGATCACATGATCAGAGAGTTTAAGGTGGGCAGTCTATTGTGAAACCAAGGTTGCGGGCCGAATCGGTTGAACATCAGACAGATGGCACAAAACTAAGTTCACCCCGCCTCAGAACCCCTTGAACTAAATATTCTAGAAAAAGTAGAACTAGAGGTGGCCTTTACAATAAATAGAGGCAGCAACCAAACTTCAGGGCTCTGTCATGGAGAGGCTTGGTGCTGTGCTGAGGTCAGAGACGATTGCGATCTTGGGCTTGTTTTGGAAGAACACACTGCTTTAACTTGGTTTGTCATAAATAAACCGCTTAATTCGTATAATTCCAAAAGCAACTGCATTGTGGTTTTTGACGCCTTCAGAAAAGATACATTGTGGAAATTGGGATTTCCTAACAAGGGGCATGGGGAACCCATCCACGACTCTATAAGAGGATCAAGCCGAAGATGACGAATGAATGAATGAATGAATGAATGATGTGGTGTAATCATTCACAATGTCAATTCTCCCTAATAATGGCAAGGAGCCCAAATAATATTAAAATAGTGAAAATGTTAAATCTAAAAGTTAAACTACAATAATAAAGAACTACTAGTAAAAACAACTTGGATACATTACTTCACTATTTTTAAACTAATTAAAATATGATTGACAGTTAACAATTGTAGTTTAAATTATTTAGTGTTTTTTTTTTTTTTTTGTCTGTGTAATAATAGCAATAAAATAAAAATATAATAGCAGTAAAACCTGACCAACGCTAATCTTGTGGTGACTGCCTAAAAGGGATAAAAAAAAAAAGCACAAGCACACTTCAGGTTTAACTTCAAAAGCCTGCACATCAAAAGTAAAGTCAGTATACCAAGGCAGGAATTCCCCAGTAAACCAATTAAAGATTCCTCAAACTATCCACCCTGCCAAAGTCCTCTCCCACATGCAGGCCAACGTGCAGGGATACAGCTACATTCCCCACTCCTAACACCAATTAGGATGAGTCGTGCAGTGACACTGGCTGTTAGTGACTGCACAGGATTTGAAATCTTTACAAGAAAAAGATCTACCATTGTGGTGTGTCTTGTGGTAAAAAACTAAAGCATGCAAATTATTCATCAAAAGCATCAGATATTATTATTATGGTTAATAACATTGATAGGTCCACACACACACACACACACACACACACACACACACATATATATATATATATATATATATATATATATATATATATATATATATATATATATATATGTATGTATATATGTTTTAAGTATGTTTGACATAAGTTTGACATTTTAAGGTGTAGATAAAGAAAAGAAGAAAAACAAAAAAAAAACACATCGCACAGGCCATACCATGGACAGGACATGGAATTATTTTTTTTCTCAAATATGCTAATGTTGAATTTATTTATTACAGACACACAATAAAATAAATGTAGAATCGTGTAATTTCACTTTAAATTATTAGCCCAAAATTTATATAAGCTTTCATATTTGTTGAATGCAAAACAAAATTCCAGATCAGATGCAAACCAAAATATGATTGTAACCAGCTCATCTGTGCTTACCGATGTCTGAGCGATGGACTTACAGGTTCAGCAGGCTAAATATATGGACCTGTCAGCAATTGAAATCCATTAGTATAAACATTTTTTGACTGACATTGATGAGCTACAACCACAGTGTATTTTAGAAACTCTGATTGAAGAAAAAGGCATAGGAGGCATGGCAGCTCAGTGAGTAGGGTGTTGGGCTATCAATCTGAAGATTGTGGGTTCAAACCCCAGGTCTGACATTACCAGTGTGGGGTCCTTGAGCCAGACTCGTAATCCTCATTGCTCGAGAGGTGTTGTATCAACCCTGTGTTCTGACCCCAACCAAGTTGGGATACTTGTAAGTCGCTTTAATAAAAGCATCTACTAAATGACCAAACGTAAATTTAGAAAGGAGTTCCACAAACATAATGCAGGTTGGCTCGCACCTAAGAAATTGCAAAAAATGTGCTTTTTACCTTCGTAAAACCATCCCATTGGAGAATTGTAAAGCGTAATACCCAATCATTGACACATTTTTAGTTGCATAAAATTTTTAGCGTGATCTTTAATGTTCCCTGATCAGGAAACATAAAATGGTGTAACATGAACAGTTGATTGCTCATATAATATATACATGCCATTACAATATTAGTAATAGATAGTCTTGCTTAATGCTTCACAATTTGAGGGCTTCTTTCAAGAATCAAACTTATTTTTATGTCAAATGATCAGTATCTTATACAGACCTCTGTTTTTGTTCATCTCTGTGTTCAACAACCTCATTATTTTTACTGCATAGTGAGCAAGTTTTTAATTGTCTTTCCATTACTTTAACTTCAAGTAGTATTTCCTTACCTACACGTCACAATGATAAAAGAATTGCACTACTGTGATCACTAGGTGCCAGCAGAGAAAGGAACAGAGCACTAAGGTAATTAAGTTTTTGTGGGATGCTTTCTAAATGGGTTTGAGACAGAAATAGCAGGACATGGCCATGAACCATGCCAAAGGGTTGTGCAAAGGGACGTTGCTAAAGTCAAAGCCCTGATTGAAACTGACATGAAATATAAGGCTCAACTGGACTCTAGTGACACTGACATTCTCATTGTTAAATCATATTTTGTATTTGCTTTCAAGCCGAATTGGATGAATAAAATCCAATCTTGCCCCATTAGACTTGCGATATAGTAATGTTCTTCCAATGCCCTTTTAAGGGTATGTACAGATTTAGATGTGTCCCTTAATGTTAGTTGGAACTAGGGGTGAGCTGCAATATTCGCTGATTCGACGATTCGATTCGGAGAACCGTAGTCGACTATGAACCTCATAGTCAAATGTACCATTTTGACCACATGGGGGTGCCCATGGCTGCTGCTAAGCATTAGTTTTTACATGAAATGTCTTTGTTTTCGTTATATATATAGCCTTTTGTCAAATAAAATCATCATAATTTCTAGAAAAAAAAAAAAAAAAAAAAAAAAAAAAAAAAGGTTTTCTTTTGTTAGAAAAACATGTAAAATATATAATTTTTATTTTTTTTTTAAACTATGCTTATAGCGCCATCTTGTGGTGAAATTTTAACTGATCGACTATCAGTCGACTATAGGGAAAATCTGACGAATCAGATTTGACTATGAAAATCTGTAGTTAAATACAGCCCTAGTTGGAACTGTGCAAAGTAACACAAACTAACAGTGCAAGTAACAAATCAAATATTATAATATAATTTGAATGGTAAAGAAATAAAAATAATAACAAAAAAGATTTTTTAAATTTAAAATTAACTCTGGTTGCCCAATATCAAGTAACTCACCTGTAATGTAGCTTTCAGCAGGAAAGATATATATAAATCGTTTCTGCTTAAAAAAAAAAAAATAATAATTTCCAATCCATAATATTTTGGCAAGGCGGCTTAGTGGTTAGCACGTTTGCCTCTCAGCACTAGGGATTCCCGGTTCGAATCCTAATCTGGGTGGAGTTTCCATGTTGTACCCGTGTCCGCGTGGGTCCACAGTCCAAAAACATGGATCAAGTCAACTGAGTTCTCCAAATTGCCCCCTATAGAGTGTGTTTGTGTGAGTGAGTGTGTGCCCAGCGATAGATTGGCGTCCTGTCCTGGGTGTATCTGCCCAGCGCCCGAGACGTTCTCCCCTGGATGGGCATTCTTGGTGTCTGTGACTGACAAAAAATCTAGCCACAATAAACCAAAACGAACTTAAATTTGTGTCAATTAATTCTATTTGTACACTGTGTGTGTGTGTGTGTGTGTGTGTGTGTGTGCACTTATTGTGTTATAGATCAGCAGGCACCACTAACTATTGACTGAACACTGATTCTAAATGCTACAAACGCTTTATATCTTATATATATATATATATTAGAGTTGGATGTGTCAAATAGTGAAATGGAACAAGGTTTGTGACATTGTGTAACGGGTGCCTAGGGCACCCGTTTCTCGGCCGTGGGGTTTATTTGTTTTTGGGTTCTGTGTTTGTGTTCCTGTGTTTAGTTAATTAGCTGTCTCGTGTGGGTGTTTTAGTTAATTAGCTTTGCGGGTTCATTGGGTGTTTTTGTGCACGTGTTGGGATATGTTAAGTTATTTAGTTCCGGGGTTACATGTCGTCCGTTGGCGTCTTCGTTTTATGTTACACTTGTCCGTTGTACCTGTGTGTTTGGTGTTTTGAGCACCGTCAATAAAATTCCTTATTCGTTCTACCTGCGTGCCTGGCTCCCTTCTGCGCGTTAGAGCGCCGCGGCTCTGCGCTGTATTTGCGCAGCCGCGTTTAGTTCCAGGTGGACTTGTGTGACACATTGAAACTTGATTTGATATAATTTCATTTTACCCCCTAAACTTTAGTTTTTTTAGTCACTTTTTTTTGTAATATGCTTCGTCTTCATCTTCTGTTTCATTTTTGAGGTTCACAGTTTATATCTAACCCATACTTGGGCATGAGGTAGGTATACCATTATTTTGTTAACTCCTATGCTCCTAATATTAACTAACACACTAAATGCACTAAAATTATGCACATGCACCAAGGTGCAAAAAATTCTCATTTAATTCTATATGAAGTCAACACAAGTACAATAAAAAGTAAACACTACATGGCTCATGGCAAACTGCAAACAGGATTTCTTCTGGTTCACTTTAAAATCACTTTCTTCTTGCCATTTTTCTACAAAAGCCAGATTTGTGGAGTATAGGAATACTAGTTGTCCAAGGGTATAGATTCTCCCATGTGATGATCATGATGAATCTGGATTTGATCGAGAGATATAAGAAAAATATTTTTCTTTTCACTTCATAGTGCTATTTTTATATGTTTAACTATCGCATACAATTCCAATACAATATTTCTTGTCGGTGTAACATGAGAAAATGTGCCAACGTTTAAAGAGTATGAACTTAGGAAGGGGTAGGAAAATCTTTCAAGGCACTGTACATCCAAAAGGTGCAGTAATAATTAGGATTATATTTAACAAAGAACACAGTATTTAAAACTGTAGCATTGCTTTTATTCTCATACTTAATTTTATAATGCAAAAGCATTGAATTAATGTAGACAAAGTGATCCAAGATATATCACATTTACATGCTAAAAATGCCCATGCCAACAAAAGCATAATACTGTATAATAAAACATGTAAAGTATTAATCTTAACCAAAGGGATGAGAAACACGGGCACATTATAATATATTGTGGAAATGAATTAGTAAATTGCTATAGCTGCAGTCCCACCTGGGAAAACGAACTGCATTAGCCCCTATTGCATAGCACTGAAATTGCATTGCTCAAATTGTATCAATGATTCTCATGCAGCTGACTCAAAAGCTCTTAGTAGGATATTATCTCTGCTCCTAAATCTATAACGTGATATTTTACTCTTTCACATATGCAATATTAAAATGACTGATTGTGCACTTTCTTGATCGTAACAGGAAAGTGTAAGTAATAAAAATAAAAAATCTGTTATTGTGCCTTTTAAGAGTGAGGACCTACAAGGCTTAGTGTTAAGCTTATTACTTTTCACCATACATATGATGATACTTATGATGTTTCTATACAATATAATGCTATGGTCAAAAAGAAAAAAGTATATCATTGTGTGATACATCTGTCTTTATCCATAGCAATAACTTATGAATGAGCGTATATATATATATATATATATATATATATATATATATATATATATATATATATATATATATATATATATATATAATATTTTAGGCTAAGCTCAAGCACATCTTACGTGATTCTAATTTACAAATTAGTAAATGCATCTATCCCTGGCATTCATATTGGCAGGATCTTAATATCTCAAGTCTGATTATAATGCCATGTCTCTGTCGTTTTTATACATTCACTAAAACCAATTGTTTTCACTGTGTTTTTAGAATTTGGTCATTTGTTTTTGTATATATATAAGGGCATTTTTTGAGTATCTGCTTACTATCGCAAAAATGTAATTTATTTAGCCATAAAGCCATTTATTTAGTTACACCTCCTCAGTTCTACACTCACTCTCCATTTTCCACAGTTCCACCGAACATATAGGCTTTTTAAAAAAATAATTAATAATTAAAAAAAAATTTATCTACATTTTATTTCCCTTTACTTTGTTCGCCGATGATCGGAACCCTCACAAAGGAAGTATTAAGATGGTGGATGGTTTTAGCATTGCAGTGATACTAATATTGTTCTACTAACCACAGCTGCTGCTTTTTAGTACCTATAATTTACAGACCCTGTCCAAATCCTTTTAGAATATATCTGTTTTGTGAAAATCCTGTTGAAGTCTTGACCATTTGAGAGCAGAGTTTGAAGAGAAACAGACAGATTACAGTGTTTAATTGCAGAATAACAAACTGCATTTAGGCTGCATGGTTAGGGAAACTGATAAAAATGTATTCAAGAATGTATACCTAATAAGTTGGCTGTTGAGTATATATTACTCTTATATTACTTTCTGAAAAAACTGCCATTATGTACAGTTACCAGTCACACTTTATCTAATCTGTAATCATTATGCTTTTTGGTAAATACAGTAATTGTGCGTAATAACAGTATTTTTACATGAAAGGAAGAAAATAGATAGGGTGGCTGTCAGACATTTGCACTAGAGTGGAATATTTGTGAAGAGTTTTTGCATTTTAAAAAAATTGCTGTTTAAAAAAATAATAAATACAAATGATAGACTTTTGATTAAATACTACCAAATATGCAGCATGTGTTTAAAACTTCAAAATGGGTGCCTAATGACCACCAGAATGCCCACCAAAATCAACATATTGCCTGTATGATAAAAAAATAGGGATGGAATATGGATGAGTCTATTAGGAGTTAGCAGACGAAATATATAAAATGACATAAAGTGTAAATAGTTGCAGATTCCAGTAAGAGACCCTCACACACTTTCCAGACAATGGAGCGTAAAACATTTATAATTATTACTCAAGACAGTAAATACATATTCACTAGGCTCAGTACAGTAAGTATTTCATATGGCAGCTAAAAAGACATTTGTCTGACAAACCATTCAATGGTGCAATTCTACACTACTGCTATTGAGACAATCCTCACCTCCTCCATTACCATCTGGTAAACTGCCACTGCCAAGGACAAGAAAAGATAGCAATGCATTGATTGCTTGGCAAGGATGATTGAAGGCACTGCGTGTCTTCAGGACACAGAGAAGGCAGCGAAAAATATGGTTAACCCCTCTGACCCCTTTCACCAACACATTTTTTCTCTTACTCATATCGTGAAGCTATTTTTTTCAATTTACTTGATATGAATTAATGAATTCATTCATCATCTTCCACTTTATCCTATATATTAGGGTCGTGGTAGGGTTCCCCATGCCCATCCAGGGGAGAACATTTCAGGCACTGGGCACATAAACCCTGGACAGGGCGCCAATCTATCGTTGGGCACACTCACTCACACAGACACGCACGCATAGGAAGAACTGACGCGGAGTCGAGATGCCATTATAACCAAAACAGGTTTATTAAAGAGATCGTGTACCAACACTTCAACCACGCAGACACGCGAACCCCATCTCTTATATGCACGTATATTCCCACGGCGCATCCCGGAACATCCACAGGGCAACTTCCCATTGGCAGGGCAACCTGCCAAGCCGTGACGTGTGCCAAAGCAACGTGCCAAGCTGTGACGTGCGTGCCAAAATGATGAGTCCCCCACTACACAAGCAGGAGATAATGAATGAATATATATATATATATATATATATTCATTCATCATCTCCCTCTTTATCCTCTATTAGGGTCACGGTGGGGTTCCCCATCCCCATCCAGGGGAGAACATCTCGGGCGTTGGGCAGATAGACCCAGGACAGCGCTGAGAGGTAAACGTGCTAACCACTAAGCCACCGTGCCACCATATATATATATATATATATATATATATATATATATATATATATATATATATATATATATATATATATATATATATATATCTTTAGCTTTTTAATAAGAGGTTCTGGAAAGTATTGTAACATTTGCATAAAACCAATAATTTGATTTACTTTAATGCCCAGTTTTTAATTCAATTCAACCCAGTATATCCAGTTTATTTAATTTACAAGTACTGTGAAAACTGGCGAAAACCACATGTACACTTAGAACACATACAAACTCCACACAGTTGACCACTACAGGTGGCAGGAAGGAGAACACCAATGCAACGCAGAAATATTAGGTAAACAAATTAGAACATAAATAATATATTAAAACATAAAGAAAACTAATCAAAGGAGAACTACAAAAAAGGGATAATAACAATTAGAGGTAAGACATAATATGAAAAAAAAACAGGAGTACTTCATTAACAGGAGCACGTAATTCAGTTGAAAAGCTGAAAAGGAGTACCTGATCAAAAAGGTCCTGGGGGAAATGTTGACAATGGAGGAAGCCTAGGCAGACATAGTTTTGTTTTGTTTTTTTCTCAGAGAGACATTTATATTCTGGTCCCAAACCACAAAGGCTCCTGGGAAAACCAGGGCCACTGGGTGATGTCCAGAAATGACGCCATCTGGGAAGGAGACCATTTTTGTGGTAGCAGCAATGCCCCCTGGCGAGGACACTGCATCTGGCGACACTCATACGATTAAAAGCAGACACATGCTAGCTGGGGTCACACGCAAAGGTGTGATGAGTGCAAGATGATCTGGAAAGGCGCTAAGCATCAGAAGGTTCAGAACCAGATGTACTCAAGGAAACAAAAGAACAAAAATGCCCTCTTAGCTCACAGATTTGAAATGAAATATAATTAAATGAACAAAATTCTTTCTGAAATAAGGGATTCAAATTTATGTGTACATTATTTTAAATTAAATATATTCTCAGAACTAAAATGTATAGTCTTCTTAGCAAAATTTAACAAACAAAGGCTGTGCAATGAGCCGACATGAAGAATGCTTTCCAGGCAGGAGGGGTTTATATTTAAGAAGAACACTCAAGGATTTGGCCTTACTTCTAGAGATGACAGGAAAAATGCTTTTTAAGCAGGAGTACTTAGCCTTAAGTTCAAGTAATTTATTTATATAGCACTTTTTACAATTTTTTTTACACTTTTTACATTGTCACAAAGTCCTTAGAGCAGACAGAAATAACAGCATGTTCTATGTTGAGGATAGAACCAATACTATGGTAGTGATGCTTTGAAAAAAAAAGGTGTGAACTCATTTAAAGAGTCGATGGATTTAGAAGATTACTTTCAGAATTGACAAGATGAATGTAATGAAAAAATGTATGGAAAGACACTTTTGGATTAAAATGATTCAGAATAATTTCTTAAGTCAAATTGACAACTACCTCTTTCTTAATTAATGGATTCATTAGGTGCTTTTTTAACAGAAACTATTAAAGTAAAGCATGTCAATGTCTAAAATTATTGATGAATTATTTTTGTACTTTATGTCCGAATCTGGGTGGAGTTTCCATGTTCTCCCCATGTTCGTGTGGGTTTCCTCCGGGTTCTCCAGTTTCCTCCCACAGTCCAAAAACATGGATCAAGTTCTCCAAATTGCCCCATATAGAGTGTGTTTGTGTGAGTGAGTGTGTGCCCAGCGATAGATTGGTGCCCTGTCTTGGGTGTATCTGCCCAGCGCGCGAGACGTTCTCCCCTGGATGGGCATAGGGAACCCCACCGCGACCCTAACAGAGGATGAAGCGGAAGATAATGAATGAATGAATGTCGGAATAAATTAAATAAAGTGCTGTAAAAACTAGAGAGATGCATTTTCATTTAAGATATATGTATATTTTTAAAAATGATACATGTATCAGTTGTGGGCCATGCATTTTAGTGATGCTCCATCTGAATTAACCCATGTAACAATTACTAAATTAATGACTAAAAAACTTATTATGCAGAAATGCGGTTAAAGAGCAGTTGCATTGCACATAGATAACTCGTGATGGTAGCGCAGGGGCACTAGGGGAAAAACCAGAGCCATGGGCAATGGACTTTGATTACAAATAATTTACTCACATTACACGGTTCCACCTAATAAGTGTGCCCTTTATAAGCAGAGATATTTTAAACTTGGCAACCAACAATACTGAAATGTGATTGGTTAAAAAGTTTTAATAAGAAAATACACATCTGGGAGGGTTGCAACCAGGGGTGATGTTTTGAAAGAAATGGGAGAGACATTTGGAATTGTTTGATAATTACATATTCACGGAAAATATAATTAACATTAGTCTGTGGTTGAGATATTTGTTTAAAGGCCCTGATATCCTGCCACTAAAAAAAATAAATAATAAAAATACAATAATTATGTGTGTATGTGTGTATGTTTGTGTGTTGTGTGGTGGATGCTTTAAGCCTCAATTTTCAAAGTGATAGTCTAATATAATATTCCAGGCATCTGATGTTCCATGTTCAAGACTTGGGCAATGACAAAACAGTGAATGAAATGAATACATGCTTTAAGATACAGTCTATTTCCTGATATCATGCTAATGACTTTGAGGTCCACTTTCTCCACCACGGAGATGTATACTGTATCCATTACTTAGCAACATATGCATTTAATCATCCACTTCCTGTTCTAAAGACTTAATCCACTTCTTGTGGATGATGGATTAAAGACCTTAAAAAGTAGCTGGAAAAGTCAAACCTGCAAAGTCTCCAACTAAGAACTTTTCTTCTACACAATTTCAAGTATCAATAGTTTTATTTTCTGTGTATTCCACATATTGTATGCTACTGTACATACTTATTAGTAAATAATGGAAGAAGTCAATAGTAGGAGTGACCTTTTTAATTCTGGAAATGCTGCAATTTATAAATGTAATAACCAGCCCTTGCTATTTAAATCTATATATATTCAGTGTCAGACAGTGATTGTAGTCTATCCCAGTACTCATAGGACATCCTGAATATGTTAAAAGTCTATTGCAAGGCACAAACAAAATTAATTAATTAACTGATTAATAACTCTGTTACAAGGCATAGCATGCTGGTAAAAATATGTGGGCATGTCTAACTCAACCATGATATAACACAATATAAAGTTTTATTTTAAAACATCAAACAAATATCACAAATGCGACATAAATTATTTTAGGGCAAGTGTTAATCTTATATACAACCAGTGCAATAAAGTTTTCCTCAGAAAAGAAGCAGGGGTGAAGCAGGGGTGTTTTTAGGGTTTAGAACCCTGGGCTTTAACCCAGATCCCTTATTCCCCCTCTGTCCTCTTTAAAAAGTGTCCTTTCATGAGTGTATTTATCCGTTTTCAAACTGTTGTTACATTCATTTTGTTTGATCATTTATTAGTTATATTGGATAATATTAAATAACATGAAACATGTATGTCAGCTGTGGATAGCACATTCAGCTCTAATAAATGATGGTTGGTGCTGAAATTCTTTCAATAAATGAACCTGAGCTTCGGCAGAAAAGCATGAATCCGTTTTGCGAGTCAGTCGAAGATGAAACAAGGTTTTGATTTGAAATACCGTAACTTTGCAACAGTTTGCGCCTTCAGAAAAATTCTGATGGTTTATGAAAGCTGAGAATCTGCTATTTACAGCCAACATACAGTTATTATGGTAAATTTACTCCCGATACTGACTCCATCGTTCGGTCCCGATGCTGGAGGAGAGGCGGCAGAGAAAGCTGCTCTCATTTATCTGGGGCTACTGACAAAACATCCGGGGCTATAGCCCCGAAAGCCCAGGTCTAACGACGCCCCTGTCCTGAAGATCAGGGAGATCTGGAGTTAAAGACTGGTTACTCAGTCACTTGCCTTGAAACAAAAATCTAATCAAACAAGAGCTACAAGGAAAATAAAACAACACATATGCCTGTAATTCATATCAATAACACTACATGACCTTGTTGATTTTTGTTAAAGTTTAGTACCATTATGAAATACCATTTGATAAAACCTTTCGTATTTTTTTTTTGTATATACTATATATATAATACTATACAGCGCTGGCAAATACATTAGTAAAACATCAACAGAAAATTATATGCCAATTGGCCTGAAAACACAGACACCTGATTCGCAGTCATTTAATTGAGGTAGCTGTGATCTTTACATCACAATGTTTATATAAGTGCTTGATTATTGACCACATTGTGTTTTTACAATATGTAAAATTGCTGTTTATTATTATTATTATTATTATTATTATTATATTATTGTCATTGTTGTTGTTGTTTATGCTTATTGGTATTGTTCACTTACAATAAGAAAATAAAATAAATGACATGTCTTACTCAATCTAATAAAACAAGATAAAAGAAGATTGTAATCCCCTAAAGTCCATTTTCACAGAAAGAAACTTCACTGACAAATAGCCAGGTCTAACAGCTCTCGGCCAAACCAGTGACTCAGACGGTATTGCTACTGATTTCCTCTATCACTGCATGCTTTCTGAGTTGTCTTTATGGCTAATATTTTTCCAGAGTGAATAAAGGAGTCACTCAAGCTGAAAGACTTCTCCACAGTGGCTGGAGTGGAAATCATCTACTGTGATGAGCCTGCAAGTGCTTTGCCACCACCAACAGGTTTCATCATCTCTGTAAAATCTTCTTATTATAAAAAATAACCTTTAGCCTTTTCTGCTTAAACAGATATACACACACGCTTCAGCAATGTGAGCACTCAGCCACAAGCGATCCTGACATGCTGAGTAAATTGGACACTGTTGGGTTCAAAGAATGTTGTAAGCAAACCCAAAGTGGTTATTAATCAACATAATTTTAGATGAGAAATAAAAAAAATGCTATTTCTGGAACTGTTGCCAGAACTTTCATCATGCATTCAATGAAAAGTACAAAAACTTGTTGTTGCTCTTTAGGCATGCAATAACATGCATGTCAACACGACATCCACTATAAGTTTAAATAAGCTTCTTAAATTCATATATATATAAATAATTTAGTAATACAGCAAATGTATTGTCACAAGAGGGGGGCGCAGTCCGTCCAAAGGTGGTGCTGCGCGGTGCTATGCCGGGGTGAGACGCATGTGGTGCTAAGAAGCGAGCCAGGCAACCAGGTAAGCAACAAAGAGGTCTTTTATTCTAAGAATCAGCAGGAACGCCGTTGAAGCACGGCAGAACGTGCCGGGAGCTAAACTCTACCCAAACAAACAAAACTACAACTGAAACGAACAAAGACATAGCAAACAACCACCCAAACGTAACATAAGCATACAACGCATGTAATGCTGGCCTGCTCACTCAGGGCGCATGCGCGCTTTAAGTGTAGTCAGCAGGCCCCATGTGATTAGGTCGGACCCAATCCCAGCTCTAGGGGATGGGCCCTACCTACGGGAACCCCGAACGGCCAAAAACGGATGAGTGGCCTAGCACTCCCAACCCTGACATGTATTCTGTCAATTTAATTATTTTGAATTTTGAAACAAATTTAGCAAAAGATTTAGGTTTCACTGGTAAAATCCTATATTGTTAGTGAGATTTTATAACACCATGAACAAATGTCATCAGTTTTTTTCACAATCATTTTTCACAATCATTGTTTATTTTCAGATTTTTTTTTTTATCATTATATTTTATGATAAAAATACATTTTTCACTGTATTTTTACAGACATTTATCATTATATTTTACATTATCTTTTAATCCACTTCTAGGGTCACAGGAGGGTGAGAGTGTGTGTGTGTGTGTGTGTGTGTGTGTGGGGAGGGGTCCCCATGCCCATCCAGGGGTGAACTTTTGGGCGCTGGGCATATACAACCCAGACAGGGCACCAATCTATCACTGGGCACACTCAACACAAACACACAGTATATGGGGCAATTTATAACATTTAATTTACCTTGAATCCATGTTTTGTACTATGGGAGGAATCCCGGAAAACCTGGCAGGGGGTCCTCTGTAGTCTAGTGTGTGAACCCGTTATGCACAAATAAAATATTTAGACTCACGCAAACATCAAACACCTCACTGGATTCATGACATAGTCATTTAATTATTCATTCATTCATTCATTATCTCCTGCTTTATCCTCTATTAGGGTCGCGGTGGGGTTCCCCATGCTCATCCAGGGGAGAACGTCTCGGGCGCTGGGCAGATAGACCCAGGACAGGGCGCCAATCCATCGCTGGGCATCATTTAATTATGATTATATTTATTTATTAATGTTTTTAGAGGGGTGCTGTGGGCAGAATCTATCTGCTGTTAATTAGCTCTCATAGGATTCTGAATGGCATCCTGATAGTAATGTTGTTCTCCAAAGAGCTAATCAATGCTAAATTGAGTTGGCGTTTAGGTGGATGAAAGCCATTACATTCAACCAACATATAACCAATAGATTTTACACAATGTGTAAAAATGTAAAAATGCAATTTAGAACATCAAATATTAAATCTAAAAAGTAATAAGAGTACTGCTCCTAGTAATCCAGATTGAGATTGGCACTAAAATTTATTATATTAAACTGTAATATCTGATAATCTGGCAATAATGTAAAAAAAAGGCTTTAAAAGTTAAAAACGTTGTCAATAAAAAGTTTTAAAAAGTTATCATTAAATTATCTGAAAAATTTTATTTTAACTAAAATGTGATTTTGTGCAGGTTATGTGGATTCCAAATCACTAACTTTTTTAATTAAAACTGAGCCATACAAGTCATGCATTCTGCTTTGAATGAATCTAAGAAAAGAAAAAAAATTATAAGCACCCTGCTTCTTTTCTGTGTCTTGGCTGCTGCTATGATACCAAGACAAAGAAAAAATATAATACAGAAGAACAAAAAAAAAAAAAAAAAATTTAACTGATCGGATCTCTGCTTCCAGTCTCTGAACTGCTTACTGTTTACTTTGTATCTCTGTTAATTAAAGTTTAATAAGTTCTTAGGCTTTTGAGATCTTAGTAAGCCCCATCTCCATATCTGAAACCTTTTGTTTGTTCGATATTTTAACAGCTAAAATTACACATCCTCTAACTGCCTTGTCTCATTTACCTAACTGTCACTATTCAACTTTCTTTTAACTAGAAATGCTAGTGTGTTTATTCACACATATGGTGCAAGATAGTTAGTTATCGGTCTATACTTTATAAGAATAAACCCTGTTTAGAGAAACCTGATAGATACTGCAGATACTTAACATCTAAAGCTGCTGAACCAGTTGGCACTTAACATTAGTTAAGTCACGTTTCCTGCACCTGATCCTGTTTGCCTTCCTAATTTTGCCTATGTATTGAGTTGCTCCTGTTTTAACTGTAAATCTTTGGTTAAGATTTCTGTTTATTTATATTGCATGTCTAATTGCACTTTTAATTCTGTCAATAAATAGTTTTTCCTTAAGTTTGTTATTTGTTTAGGAAGTTCCTCTTTTGCTTTCCAACACAGAAAACTGGTTGAAACATCAAACTGAGCTGAATTTTATACTGTTTCTGTGATTTTGAAACACTGTCTGATGTCCCAAAAGGAGACATTCGCCAGAAAAAGATTAAATATGTAACAGGGTTTAAGAATAAAAGGATTGTATCAACTTTACAAGAAGAGCCTTTTCAAAAATTGTGTGCATCACTGAAAGCTGTGCACAAAGGAACCACTAAAATTCTTATTTTCCTGAAAAGAATCAGCAAAAATTTAGTCAGTTTGTTTCTAGACTTATTCTTCATTTTATCAGTTGCAGTTCTAAAAATTGCAAACTATATTCATCTGTTTTTCACATTTTATCAGTGTCATTTAATATGTCCTGAAATCTGTTGAATGAATTACTCCACTACACATTTTGAGAAGTTTTAGAAAATGTATTCCTTTTTTTTCAGACAGGTAGTATACATATATTAGCTGTATACATAATATCATGGAGGTGCTGTTAATTTTTTTCTCTCACATCCAACAATATCAAGGCAAAGTTGAGTAATATATATATATATATATATATATATATATATATATATATATATATATATATATATATATATATATATATATATTATTATTATATTTTTTTTTTTAATCCAGTATTCATAATACATTACAAACACGTGTTTGTACAATGTGTTAGCAATGTGATTGGAAAAAAGGTGTGAAACTTTTGATGCTTTTGAAAAAAGATGTGCACTTTTGGGCTTACGGGAATGGGGGTTCTCTGTGTGTAGTTGTGCTGTGGGTTATTAGCGTAATAATTCATTCATTCATTCATTATCTCCCGCTTTATCCTCTATTAGGGTCGCGGTGGGGTTCCCCATGCCCATCCAGGGGAGAACGTTTTGGGCGCTGGGCAGATAGACCCAGGACAGGGCACCAATCCATCGCTGTAGCGTAATAATGTGCACTAATAACATAATCAGCTGCACACAGCAAAGGAGCGAGGGATTGTACCCACATTCACGTACAAAAAAAAAAACATAGGTTAATTAGAGTTTAGAACTATAAAAAAAGTTTACAGAGAAATTAGAGTTTTAAACTTGTAATTCTATTTCTGTAAATATTTACCACTGTTAAGAAAAAAAAGTGTAACTGTGTTGGAAGCGCAGCAGAGCTGGAAGGAAAGGCAGTGCCATCTGTGTGGAATATCTGTGTTCTGCGGCTCCGCTGATGAATGTGTGCATCCTTTATAAGCTTGAACATTTCATGCCGCGGAGAGAGATAATGAGCTGCAAGTCTGCGAGGCCACGGCATTTACACCAGTCAACACCCTACATGTGTTACCGCATATAATGGGCAAATGCAGTCTAGTTGTTGATGTCTTAGTTGTACTGGTGTACAACTTTTTGGGTTCAAGCCCTAGTACAGACAAGTGGCCACACTTAAGGCCTTAAGCAAACTTTTTTTCTAAGAGTAAAATTTAATTGCTTTTATTCTAGACATGTATGCTGCTTTATGTTAATGCATTTTCTAATTACTATAAATGTGTTCAATGAGGGACCGATTTGTTAAGACAACAAGACAGTTCTTAATTGGTGAAACTGAGAGTAGTGGTAAACTTGAAATACAGGATTTATGTTTTAGCATAAAACCAAGTATTTCTGAACGGATCTGCACTGTAAGAGTCTTAATATCTTCTGCATATGAATTAAGTCAATGTATCAAATCGACAGCTTGTATAGAAAAAAAGTGGCTACATTCCTCAAGAGTACAAAAAGTGCTTGGGAGTGGAGAATCAATGTGCGGAACAACCGGGAGCGAATTCTCCAATTTACAGCTCATCCTTTAAATGAATCACTTTGCCTTTTGCTCAGTGGTTTGAAAACTGCACTGTTGTTTACTATCACTTCAGAAGACTGACAGATGCTAAATCAACTTCTGATGCTACAGGAAATTGTTCAGTACAAAACTAACATTTGGCTAGTGTTGGTCCTGTCACAGTCCCATTATGCTTTAAAAGATGGCGGCGCGCAAATTTAATAACTTTTGCATCGGTCCAAAACCCAACTCCACACACATTAAGCATTGTGAACTATAGCAGAAATGAACTCTTTATAATAAAAGACAGCTTAGAAAAAAAAAGTCAGCAACCATCAACAATAATCTTAAAACTACACTCGGAATACTTCAGCATGAAACCGGCTTGGCATTAAGTGTAGAACAAACAGACTGAGGAACAGCTTCATAGCAGAAGCAGTGACACTCACAAACTCCACCGAACAAAATAGATGTTAATGGACACTTCACACCACAACACTTTCTTAACTGGACACCTTATCATTCTCCACCAAAACACTCCATCATCTACCTCACATTACACTCTTTAATTACATGTCATATATATATATATATATATATATATATATATATATATATATATATATATATATATATATATATATATATATATAAGATAAGATGGGATTCATTGTCCATAAGATTTGCTAGCTTGTTTCTTGTCTAAGCGTTCCACCAGGACAGAGCTAGCCTTCCTAATGAGTTTGTCCAGTCTGTTCCTGTCTGCATTCGTGATGCTGCTGCCCCAGCACACCACTCCATAAAATATGGCTGATGCCACCACAGTGTCAAAAAAGGTCCTGAGGAGTGGCCCCCACAGCCCAAATGACATAAAGTGCAGTGGTGTTGTCTGACCAGTCCAGTTTTGTGTTGAGGTGAACACCCAGGAACACCCAGAGTCCACCGTGTCAATGTCCATTCCCTGGATGTTCACCGGTGTTGGGAGAGGGTGACCTCGCCTACGAAAATCCACCACCAACTCCTTAGTTTTTGCTGTGTTGAGAGTGTATAGAAAGAAAGAAAGAGTTAAAAATAAAGATTAAGAGTATAAAGTGAAAATGCTCAGTCGTGAGCAGGAGCTGCTGAGATGTGCTGCCATTTATGTGTATTTTTATATAGTTGTATATTGTATGTTGAGTTAATTAACTTAAATGCCGACCACAAACAAAAAAGCTAATAACCAAAATGAGGAACAGGTGCCATAGGCCCCTACAGTCGCGTACCCCCACCCCAACAGTACAGTACCCTCCGCCCCTATGGTTGCGAAACGGGGGGAAGCGACCAAGAGAAAAAAACAAACAAATAAACAACAAAAAAAAACCTGGTGGCCTGGCCCAATGAACGTCCTTTGGTCAAGGCGTGGCAGGCCCCCTCTGGCTGCGAGACGAGGCGGACGCCCTCAGGAGAGGAAGTGTGGAGGATGCCCTCTGGCTGCGTGGCGAGGTGGACGCCCTCTGCGGCCGAGGAGCGGCGGACGTTCTCTGGCTGTGGGACGAGGTGGGCGTCCTCTGCGGCCAAGACGTGGTGGCCGCCCTCTGTGGACGAGGAATGGTGGATGCCCTCTGGCTGCGTAGTTTACGGCCCCTGCGGACGGGCTGGGTGGTGTGTGGCGGTTACAATTACAATTGTGTTACAATTGTATATTATATTTGACATATCAATATATTTCATATTTATAGCTTTTTCTTTATCTTATTTTCTTTAACAGAACAGGGTAAACGGGGTCCGTGAGCCATAATTTAGTTTCTGTCTCATGTACATTATAATAAAACATTCTTGAATTTCCAATCTGGAATCTGAGTTATACAGTGTGATGCAAAACAGGACAGAGTGCATTGTAGTTACAATTCAATTTACTAAGTTTTTTTTTTTTTATTCTTCACTGCCATTTTAAAGTTGTCTTTCATTTACATTTTTATTCTGAGGTACAAACTGGTTCACTAACTCTACATTATCCAACCTTTTCTAGCTCTCTCACTCGCCCATCCTGCACAGTGTTACCTTACGGTTTCTTAGTATCCAACCCTTCAAAAACCCTGCCATTAACTCATTACTTAGCTTTTCCCTCCTTTTTTCCCCCTCTGTACCCGAGTCATAATCTCATTCCTTACTCTTATTATTTTAGTCAGTTATTTTATTCAGCAACCTCCTTCTTCTTAAACTTTCCTGAATATTCTCATTCCACCACGAAGCCAGTGATTCCCCTTTTCTGTCCATTTGTAACACCAAGAAACCTTATTTTCTAGTCATCGCCTATTTGTTAAGTCCTCTTGTACAACAATCCAATGCCTGTGACCCTGTCCCGAATCCCCATTGCTCCAGGGGAGATGTATCATGTCTGATCCTGTACTCTGACCCCAATCATCAAGTTGGGATACTTGTATATCCATCCATCCATCTATTATCTTCCGTTTTGTCCTCTACTAGGGTCGCGGGGGGTTATCCATGCCCATCCAGGGGAGAACGTTTTGGGCGCTGGGCTGAGGGTTACAATCTTTCGCTGGGCACACACTTACTTACAAATACACACTCTATATGGGGTAATTTGGAGAATTCAATTGACCTTGATCCATGTTTTTGGACCGTGGGAGGAAACCGGAGAACCCAGAGGAAACCCACGCGGAAACGGGGAGAACATGGAAACTCCACCCAGATTGGGATTCGAACCAGGAATCCCTAGTGCTGAGAGGTGAACGTGCAAAATGCATGTATTCAAGTTTGTAATTGGCTGCTCTAAATTGCTCCTATCTAAATTGCCCCAATATAGTGTGTGTGTCTGTGTAAGTGAGTGTTTGCCCAGCAATGGATTAACACACAAAGCCCTAATTGTGCTCTCTTGGATGAGCATGGGGACACAACTCCCACACACATACAAAACACATACACACTAATACCTTTTTTTGTATAGTGTATAAACACAGAATTAAACATGGGTTTTTACTGTGACAGTGTGAATTCATTTTCTATTGGTTCAGCATTCATCTGTAAATGTTTCTGGACAGTTTCAAGCCATTCACTGATTTTCTTTATATTTTGTATCTAGCCACTTGTTTTTTCTTACCTCTGATCCATTGCCTGGCTTTCTTTAATTGAATATAAACTGCAAAGCCTCTATAAATCTTACTTAAACATCAGCCAATAGCACACTTGAAATATGTGTGTTTTTCCTTGCCTTCAGGTTTAAATCACAGTCTGGTAAAAAAAAATAATAAAAAAATAAAACAGCTTTGTTTTTAGGACCTTAAAGTGCAACTAATGATGGAACAGTGTAACGTGAGGTCAGAATCTTGAGACTGAGGAATATCTTCAAAATAAGAAACAGGAGAATAGTTTTTCATGGACTAATTGCTGCTGTAGAAGAAGAAGGATGCCAATGCAATTTAACTGAATATAAAAAAGGTCAATAAAATTCAGCTCACAGTAATCATTTTTAGAAAAAAAATCATTTTAAGCGTTATAAATGACAAGTACAGAAGTGTTTTCTTACCCCCAGTAATCTAAATTTGAACTGTGGCAATACTTATGTGGCAGGATTGACAAAAGACTTTTTATATTTCATTCAGCTACAGGCCTAAGCATAAGCACTGCTCAGCACATGCCACAGATAATATACATGGTATAAAAAGGAAACGTACAAGCCACACTCCATGTTCTGTCGTATGCAGATAACAGAATGTATCTTTTATCATTTTTTGTAGGATGCAAACCCTCTCTGAGGAAACTACATTGTGCTATAGTAAGAGCAGCAATCCTCTGCTGTATGTTTCTTATAGTTGGGGTCATGTGTACATCTGAGGTATCAGCTAGCGCTATAAGCGATTTGTGATAGTATACACGCTCCCTGAGATTGTTTATATTGCTTTTGTTATATTTAATAGATGTTACAAAATAACCCTTTACATTTTTTATTTGTCTCCACATGTTTTACCCCACATGCCATGCCCCATAACAATATTTAAACAAATAAATATTTAAATAAAATAAATATTTAAATTTAAACAAATAAATAATAAAAAAATAAAAAATAAAAAAAAAACAAATAGCACAAATAAATATGCTAGTAAAAATCAGAACAGTTTGTGAAAATTTAACAGTGGAGGCTGTTGAAGCCTTATTCTATTCCAGCATAAAACAAGCAAATAAAACACCAGAAAGTGAAATTGTCTGTGCATTTGTGTTTCTAACAAATATTCTCTACCAAAGTCCTATAATGACTCTATATCAATGCCTATGTGTCAAGAATTCCGATAATCAACCCTCATCAGGCTTTTTTGGGTTCGGCATGGGCCTGATTATTAGGTGCAGGTGCACTCGCTTCCTCCTCCCACACTTCCCCCTATTTAGCCGGCAGGGATTCGCACGGAAGTGATCTTAGTGTCTACCGTCACTCGGCTTAACTCTGGGGCTTGCCCCGCTATCTGTTCTCTCTTGCTCCACATCAGGTACTCGGAGGAATGCGCACGCTCTTACCTAGGGAGACACCAACAGCAGCTGGGCGCCTTCCACTTTCCCGCATCATAGGAAGACGTCGATTGACCCAGTTCCCACACGGCTCGTACGCTGAAGCAGTTCCCACTCTCGTTGGAAGTGACGTCAGATGATCATTGAAGTCTGGCCATGCAAGGTGCCCCGCACACTCCCTGCAGGCAAACTGGTACCACTTCCTGTGCTGAGTTTCCCTGGTCCCACACTTCCATCCACTTTGTCACGGGACTGCCTCCTTCGAATGGCTACTCTGTGATCTGTACCGTCCTCGACCGGTTCACTCGTACTGTTTGGTTTCCCTCGTACTGTTTGGTTCCTCCCCCTCACCGGTATGCCCACGGCGTTTCAGTATCCGCAGTAGCCGATTGGGGTTGCAGTTCACCTCGGCACCCTGGCGGGCGTTCATGGAGAAACTGGGAGTCTCGGGTTCCCCACTGCTTCCAGGCTGTTTGGTTCTTCCACTACGGCCTCAGCTCGTGGTGTCTAACCTGTCCTGTCGCAGACCAGCTCCCTCCCCAGGTTCCGGTCATCTACGCCGATTTTAGCGAGATTATCAGCAAATGCCGGGCCAATTCCCTTCCGCCGCACCACCCTTACGACTGTGCCATCGATCTTGTTAAAGGGGCCTAATTTCCCCACGTCCGTCCGTATCCCCTATCAGTCAATGAATGGCAAGTAATGCAAGCGTACATCGATGAGGCGCTTAAAAACGGATTCATTCGCCAATCGAAATCCCCTGCGGCCTCAGGCTTCTTTTTCGTTCCTAAGGCAGGAGGGGAGCTTCGCCCGTGTATTGATTACTGGGAACTTACCAAATGGGAAGGTTACCAAATGTTTCATGTACCTGTTTCCCCTCATTCCGTCCCAATTGGAATGGCTCCACGATGCCAGGATATTGACCAAACTTGACCTACGCAACGCCTATAACCTCATCCGCATCAGTAAGGGCGATTAGTGGAAGATCAGCTCCGGCCACCAAGAATACCTGGTTATGCCGTTCGGGCTTACCAATGCCCCCTTGGTCTTCCAGGCGTTCATTAATGACGTGCTGCGTGAGTTCTTGGACAATGGGATAATTGTTTATTTGAACGATATCCTTATTTTTTACCAAGACCTCGACAGTCACGTCCAATTCATCCTTCGGGTCCTCTCCCGCCTACACAAACTATTTCTTAATGAGGAAATATGTCTTTTCCAAATTTCGTCCATCACGTTCCTCTGGTTCATCCTTACCAATGAGGGAATTAAGATGGATCCCATGAAGATTCAGGCCATTCTCAAGTGCCTCACTCCCTGCTCGGTTAAAGAGTTGCAGCGTGGCCCCTCACCTCTCTTCTTAAAGGGGCTCCCAAAGTGTTTGAATGGACCACGGCGGCAGAGAACGCGTTTCGGTTCCTCAAAACGCACTTCACGTCGGACCCGGTGCTCGCTCATCCGAACCAGGGCAAACAATTTGTAGTGGAGGTGGTCGGCTCCAGTAGTGGGGTAGGGGCCGTGCTCTCACAAAAGTTAACTGGATCCTCAGGGATTCGTCCCATAGCTTGCTTGTGAATTTAAGCCAGCCGAGCGATCAAATTAGCATTGTAGGAGTGGAGACATTGGTTGATTGGGTCCAGGTTTCCCATCCTCAACCTGGATTTTCGGAAGGGAGCATGTCGCCTGAATGCGTGACAAGCTTGACAGTCTGTGCGTTTTTTGTTGTTATTTTTTAAAAACTTCAACCTGCAGATCTCGTTTCGGCCGGGGTGCGAAAACAAACGCAGAGACGCACTCTCACGCATATGTGAGTCCACCGACCATTACCCTGGCCTGGGCACGCCCATTCTTCAGGTGCACCACTTACTTAGCCCCATTCAGTGGGAGGTGAAACAGCATATTTGTAGAGCGGTCCCAGAATCCAACATTCCTCCTGGAGGTCCACCAGATGCATTGTATGTTCCCTTAGGGATTAAGTAATCACATGGGCTCACACCACCCCTAGCTCAAGTCACCCAGACGTGACTCGCAATATTCAACTGATCGAACGAAAGTACTGGTGGGACTCGTGCGGACGTACAATGGTTTGTAAGCTCCTGCTCCCTGTGCGCTGCATGCAAGATGCCCCGCATACTCCCTGCAGGCAAAATGGTACCACTTCCTGTGCTCAAGCGTCCCTGGTCCCACATTTCCATCGACTTTGTCACGGGACTGCCTCCTTCGAATGTTTACTCTGTGATCTGTACCATCCTCGAACGGTGCACCCATACTGTTCGGTTCCTCTCCCTCACCGGTTAAAGTGACATCAGACGATCATTGAAGTCTGGCCACCCATGCCGTGGTTTCTAGGAGTCCAACGCTTTGTTCGTTTTTTTTTTTTTTTTTGGTTGGTTGGTTCGTTTTCATTTCATTTACAAAAAAATAGAATTGCAAAAGTATTCATTCTCCTTGAACTTTTCCATATTTTATCACATCACAACCACAAACAATCTGGTCAAAAATAATTTAAGAAATAAAAAAATAAAAAGTGCGGGGTGCAAAAGTATTCAGCCCCCCCTTTCTCTGAGTGCAACCAACTGCATTCAGAAGTTGCCTGATGACTTCTAATGACTAAAAAGGGTCCACCTTTGTGCAATCTAAACTCGGTACAAATACAGCTTCTGAGTGAGTTTGGTTAAGAGAATACTGGGAAGTAAACAACATCATGAAGTCCAAAGAACACACTAGACAGGTCTGGAATAAGGTTGTGGAAAATTTTAAAGCAGGCTTTAAAAAGATTTCCCAAGCTTTAACATCTCACAGAGCACTGTTCAATCCATAATCCGGAAATTGAAAGTGTATGGCACAGCTGTAAACCTACCAAGACAAGACTGTCCATCTAAACTTACAGGCCAAACAAAGAGAGCACTGATCAGAGATGCAGCCAAGAGGCCCATATTGAATCTGGACAAAATGCAGAGATTCACAGGTCAGACGTGGGAATCTGTCCACAGTACAACTATTAGTCATGCACTTTCCAAATAAATGTCCTGTTTGCAGTTTGCCATAAACCATGTTGGGGACACAGCTAACATGTGGAACACGGTTCTTTAGTCAGATGATCCCTTTTTGACCAAAATTCAAAATGCTACATGTGGCAGAGAATTAACACTACACATCAAACTATCAAACTATCAAATATTGTGGTGGCAGCATCATGCTCTGGGGCTGCTTCTCTTCAGCAGGGACAGGAAAGTTGGTCAGAGTTGATGGGAAGATGGATAGAGCATCTTGTAAGAAAACATGTTGGAGTCTGCAAAAGACTTGAGACTGGGGCAGAGGACTACAATGGAATGGTTTAGAACAAAATATATTCATGTGTTAGAATGACCCAGACAAAGTCCAGACCTAAACCCAATCAAGAATTTGTGACAAAATCTGAAAACTGCTGAAAAATCATAAATGCTCTCCATCAAATCTGACTGAGCTTGAGGTGTTTTGCACAAAAGAATGGGCAAAAATTTCCGTCACTAGATGTGCAAAGCTGGTGGAGAGTTCAGCTACCCAGGGCATCGGCTTTTCCTGTACTGGACCATACAGTCAGTCAACTTCAAGTCCATTCTACGTTGGATATCAGCACTTCTGTATGAATAGTGATAGACACCCTTGCACTTCCTATTACTGCAGAGTGTTCCGTAGTATCTGAAAATGTTCAGACCACATTTTTTTGACCCTTGTTATCCCATGGGTGAGCTTTTTTTAGCCGGCTTAGCCGGCTTGTGTCACAGTTTGCACTAATGAAGCAGTTCAGGCTTCAGATTTTCAGTTGCTCTTGAGGTTCATTGTTGTTTTAGTGTATATATTGACATTATGTTCAGTATTTATTTAATAGATGTTCTTTTTTTGCAGAATTTGCTGATATTTAATTGAGTCAATATTTACCTCTACCAATATTGTGTTTTCCGTGCTCAATCGCATCAGATGTAAAAAAAATAAAATAATAATAATAAAATGAACAATGTATTCCTCTTTTAGCCAAACTGTTTTAATTTAACTTAATAAGATCAAAACCACCAAGCTTGTATTAATATTTGTTTTGAATATCTGATGCTGATTTTTTTTTTTTTTTTGTAAAACCACTGACCTTTCCATGAGAGCAATATGTTTGCAAGCATTGCCACACAATTAAACAGAGCATCACTGATCAAAATCAGAATTTTGAATTTCCCTTTTTGACAGTTCTATGGGCGTTTCTGTGAGATTTGTTTTTTATTTTGGGGCTTCTAAACCTAATCTTAACCTTAATTTTAACTGTCTGTATACACTTGCTATCTTGTTATAACCTTTCTCTGTTTTGCAGGAAATACTGTTAGGAAGCAGGTTAGATAAGAACAAGATCATTGTTAATTTAGTCTTTCCTAAGGATGACAGCAAAAACAGAGGAATAATAAAAAAATAAGTTATCATATTTATCTTTCTATTGAAATTCTTCCTCTTTGGATATTATGAATCTACATGTATATTCTCTCCTGCACAATCTGCAGTCATCTAGCAGAAACCAAGCTAGTTTTTTTTTCAAATGTCTGCTATGCCACAATTCTTATATAATAGGAAAAGCTGGTGCAAAAAGTTAGTTTACTCAGAATCCTTGTACAAGCTGTAGTTAAACTGAATTAAGAAGTAAAATGGTGGTAACAAATTCAGCTCTACTCCAATTTTTTTAATCAATATGTTACTAAAATCATGCTAATAACACTGCTTGATATAAAATGTGCTTCTTCAACACTTTTGGATAAATATTGTGTATTTTGAGCTTCTGATCATTAAAATAAGAATGTTTTTTTTTTAATTATTATTATTATCTACTTTAGGGTTTTTCAAAAAAATTATTTTGTCCACATATACCATCAATGATAAATATCTTGTTTTGTCATAAAGGACAAACATAGACAAGCATTTCTTGCATTTTATTAAAAATTACTTTGTGCTGTATGGACATGCCAGTTCTGCCCACTGTCAGCACAGTTTATGAAAAACAACTCGCATGCATCTATTGTCATTAGATTAACATTAGTTTAAGTGTATATGTTGATGTGTGTTCTTTAGGGCATGTCCAGAACTGGTTATGCCAGTTGTTTCAAAATTAAGCAGCTATGAACTGCTGCAGGAAATACAATATAACTACATTGTCTTGTTGATGTCACAACAACCACAATACATTCTGTTACATTTATGGTGAGTACATGCTTAAGACTGGAAGATCCACAATGAGAGCTTTTGTCATGAAAACCTGTACTTCTGTTGTAAGATTGGGGATTAAAACAAAGTTTGGGCATCTTACATCTGTTGTGAATAGTGTGCTATTGTGTTTAGAGCTTCGCTAAGAGGTTCTCACAAGTCAATGTCATTTGCTTGCTTATGGCAAGAACAAAAGGATCATGTGACTAAATTACACAAAGTAAAACTGCAAAACAAATGTTGTACAGATAATTTTAATATAGTTTATAGACCTGGCCGTTTGAATTAGTTATATTTAACAAAATAGTTGTA